>VWZQ01008303.1:774092-826295 GCA_013397015.1 Myiagra hebetior | reverse complement strand
CCTGCGGCTCGCTGTTCCTGCCCCGGCTGTCGGCGCGGTTCCTCCGGGGGGTCAACCCGCGGGCGGCTGTGCTCCGCTTGTGAGGAAATAATGTGTTTGTAATGCTCATGAGCCTTCATCTGCTCCTCCTTCCTTTTCCCAAACCCGGCATTTTGGCAGGCTGAGGAAGAATCAGATGCAGGGGGTTTATTAGCTTCCCAGCAGTTTTTGTGGGAAGTGGTGGCAACACAGACGGATTTCTTAATATTCCTGCTAAAGGTTGTGATGTGATGTTTGTTCAATATCAGAAAATCTACTTTGCAGCTGTATTTCAAGATAAATCGAATAAAGCCTATGTCTGTTCAGTCACTCACACAATTCCATCAGGAGGATCTGTGTTGGTGACTTACGGCTTTATGGGGCTGTATCATTGTAGAACAAATATTTAAAATTTAAAGGAATTGTGGTTAATTCAGGAAGCTTCTTTCTGAGTGCATTTTGACAGCACAGTTATGTCCCTCCGTGCCCTCAACGCTCATTGTAGCATTCAGTGCTGAGGACAGTAACACCCTGGACAGACTTAACCTTAGTTTGATAATTTTCTGCTTAGCATTTCCCTTCTTAGACTTTTTGACTTTATAAAAAAGTCCTTAGTCTTAAGTGGATAGTATTTATAGCTGCTTTTTAAAGTCATATGTTTTAACACATTTCCACAGGGGGATTTCTTTTTTCCTAAAATTTCATCTGGAGCTCAAAAGTTTTAAATTTGGTATCTTGTATATGTCAGAATTCTTATTCTAGGTGAATTCTTGCATAACTATATTAAACATATTTTGAGAGAGCTTAAATGACTTGCTGCTTTTATAGCATGTCTACAAACATTATGTTGGGGACCTGCCTGTAGCAGCCTAAGGTTCTCACATCAGGATTTTTTGCCCCTCAAGCTGAAGCTGAATAGGGGCACTCTGCTTCACATCTTTTCAGTTACCTACTTAGTTATGGTTTTGTTGTGGTGGTGGTGTTGTGGTTTGTACAAAATGGTGTTGTAGAAAGCCCTAATTATCTTGCAAGGCTAAATTTTACACCAGGTAATATGATTTAATGAAGCAGATTATCTCTTTCTTGACTATGTAATACTAGCATATTTAAAAATATGAGCTAAGAATTGCAGGTCAGAAAAGGTTGTCTTGGAAGCTTCATCATTGGGGGTAGCCTAGTTTTTATTTAAGGTTGCAGAAAATGTAGCCTACAAACTTAATTTCATCAAAGGAAATACTATAAACTTAATAAACTAAATCAGTTTGTCCACTAGGTGTCTGTAGTTCCAAGCATGATGAAGCTTGAAAGGATGCTACAGGATGAAGCTTCAAAGTAGCCAGTATTGGTTGTGATTACAAGGTTTTTAATTTTTTTTTTTTTTTTTTTTTTCTCAGTGTTTTCAGATTACATTCCAGGTTTTGTTTAATGTGTTGACCCCAAGTGCAGTTTTGCTTTTTCTTTGATCCTATTTTACGTATTTATTTCTCTCTTGCCTTCCAAACAACAAATAATTTTTTGCCAACTTCACAAGACTTATTTCTCTTGCCATACAGTGTAGTTTTGCAAAAATAATGGCAAGGATGAGTTAAATGTATTGAAGGAGCATGAAACTAGGTTTCAGCTGTTTAGAGCTACATATTAGCATTTGGTAATTCTGTTGTTCATCTCTTTCTTCCTTTTTTTTGTGGGTAGGGTCCTAAGTTTGGAATTGAATAAAGATAGAGATGTGGAAAGAATACACGGAAGCGGTATTAACACCCTCGATATTGAGCCTGTTGAGGGAAGATAGTAAGTATATACTTTAGTTGATAAAAGTGTACATAAATAATTCACTGTGTTTTGGTGTTAGCATGTTTAAACTTTTGTGCCTTATTAACACTTTCAGCATGTTATCTGGTGGATCAGATGGTGTTATTGTACTTTATGACCTTGAAAACTTGAGCAGGAAACCAAGTTACACCTGTAAAGCACTTTTTACTGTTGGAAGGTAAGTACTCCAAAAGTCTTTTAACAAAGTATATACCCCTTGTGTGGCAAGAATTAAACCTGCAAATTAATGTCTGTTCTTATTTCTAGGATAAAAGGACTGTAGAAAATAGTGCCAGAAACCTTTGAAGGCTAGTAGCAAAGATTGTTTCTTGATTTGTCTACTCTAATAGTTACAATATATATACAGTGACTCTGATGTTGTTTGAGTAAATCTAAAGCTGTTTCAAAAGTTGAAATTAAGGATATCAATTGTACTCATGGAAACTAAAGTCAGTTTTATGTCGCTGTAGACACCACAAAAAGAAGTCACACGTAGTACTCTAACTTCATATTTTAACACTAGAAAAAGAAGACACAGGAAAAAAAAACCCAAACCTTCCTCTAGCTCATAATTTCTCACCTGTGCATTTTCTTGTAGTTTCATCTTGAAATTTGGTGTCTCTGTGCCAGTAACTGAGAAAGAAGTTTTGGTACTGCTGTAGAAATATTCCACGTATTCCCCAAATACATATAATGCATGTATTTGGGTAAATATACTTCTAAGCAGGAGGAAAATTATTTACATAATCACATTCATCTGTTCAGAAAATAAATCTAATACCTATTTGCAGTTTTTTGTTCTATTTCCCCTCTTTCTGGTTCCAGCTTTACTAGTAACTTTTATTTGTTCATCAGGTGTTCAGCAGGTAGAGAAGTGGTTTATACAGAACTTCTTAAGAACATGTTTGAATGAAGACACATGTGTTGCTGAAAAAATGGGATGTATTTTTCTAAAGAACAGGGTACCACCATGCTGTGTGCAATCTTTACAAAGAGTCACAGTCTTTATTGATTTGTCAGGCTGTCCCTGCAGGCAATACAAATTTTTCCATTACAGACATTAAGTCTTCTAGCAAAAACTGTTTTTTCCTTTATTTGGAGAGTAGGGTTATCTAGTAGGTTAAAACACCTAAGACTCACAGTAAGAGATATTCTGCTTTGTAAAAGTTTGGTAGTTGCATTTTCTCCTTATTTTTTCCCAGTCTCCAAAGTATTTGAGGTCTAAGAGTCAGAGTCATCATAAGTCAGATATACAAGAGCAGAACAGATTTGTAAAAATAAAAGGCCTTAACAATATCTAGGACTGAAAGAAAAAAAAAAGGCTAATAGAGCATACATCACAACAAATGGATAGGAACAGAATCTACTGCAAGTCAGCTGCGTTTGGTAAGTATTGATGGCTGGGCTTCTTGCACAAGCTTATTTTGAATTGCAGTTAAGAACATACAATGACTGTACATCTCCAGATCTCAAAACTGAAATGAATTCTGAAACAGATGCAGCAAATTGAGGAAATTCATGCTAAGAAGGCACAACATAAAAGCTGTCAAATCTGTGCTAAAATAATGGCATCATTAGCTTCAGTTAGATCAGTAGAAATATTCTGTCCTTGAAGATTCTGTTTCAGAGCATTGTTAGTTGGTAGTCTGTTTCTTGACTCGGTGTTAATTTGCATAGATGCATCTTTTATTTCTTACCAGTTGAAGCATTAATTTCATTAGTAGAATTGGATTTTGTGTGGCACTCTTCTAAATGACAGGTTTATGACTATTACTGCTTAAATTACCTTAGTAGGTTTCTTGCCTCAGTTATTTTCTCCTAGTATTCTTCAAGCTTCCTAGTATGTTTTAAATACTTACTTTAGCTAATTAGCTACAGTTTAAATATAGCTTCAGATGCTTGGAATATTACTCAGAATTCTGGACTTTATAAATGGATTTATACTTAAGAAACACTTTCCCCCTGACTGTCTGGCTCCTTTCTTTGAAGGATGTAGTGCTGACGTGTTGTGAAAGTTTGCCTGTCTTCCAGGTTTGCAGGGCAGAACCCAGGTCTGGTCTCAAAGTTGCTTAAAGAATAAGCTCTGCTAGAGGCCCTTTAAAGCTGTTTCTGCATAGACCCTAAACTGGGCTTGCTGATGATCCAATAGTTTAGAACACCAAAAGAGATAATTCGTGGTGATAGGCTGTGATTTACTGTGTGTTTCTCATCTAGAACATAGAGCCATTATTGCAGATACGAAAAAAACACCTTTCCCTGTTTTCCTGGGAGTCAGCACAGAGAGTTTTACCAGGTTTAATGTGATTCGTGTTGGCCTGTGACAAAAACTGGCATTTGAAAGTAATGAAACAGTACCAGTTTCTAGATAATATGCAGATAATCTCTAAGTCATCAGATAGTCTCTACTACTCAAAACATGTGTAAGAAGAATGAGTGACAGTGACCTTACTATCCATAGAATTAACTTTGTATTTGTCTTTGGTAGAAAAGACTGGGATATTTGGAGAAATGGGTGAAAATACTTCATATGGAATCAACTGGAAATAATGTACATCCTGAGACATGGAACTAGGCTGAATGGCATGTAGCCACTACTAAGTTTAGCCAGATTGAAGATGATTCCTGCAGTGCTACTGAAGGGTTTTTTTAGTTCATTCCTCAGCCCCTTGGATTATGGGGGAACTGATTGTTCTGGTGCAGAGTTGAACACAGTCCAGTGCTGTGCACTTATAGTTATTGTACCCAAATAATTAGTTCCATGGGTTTAGATTTTTCTGCACAGTGCAGAAAATAGAAATGCCTCTCCAGGAGTAAGTTCACTCTGAGTCAGGCTTGATTTCCTGGCTCTGCAGGTACTGAAGATTTTTAGCTTGACTTCTCCCGTGGTTTAACCCCAGCCAGCAGCCAAGTTCCGCACAGGTGCTTGCTCACTCCCATACCAGTGGGATCAGGGAGAGCATCATAAGGGTAAAAGCTAGAAAACTCTTGGATTAATATAGTGTAATAGGGAAATCAAAAGCTGCAAATGCAAGCAAAACAAAGAATTAATTCACCGCTTCAGCCATCTCCAGGAAAGCAGGGCCCCATCACGCATAATGGTTACTTGGGAAGGCAAATAACATCATTCCAAACGTGTCTCCCCCTTTTCCCTTCTTTCCCTCATCTTTATATACTGAGCTTGATGTCACAGGGTCTAGAATGTCCCTTTGGTCAGTTGGGGTCATCTGTCCCAGCTGTGTCTCCTCCCAAGCACCCCCAGCCCCTCACCAGCATGTCAGAATGAAGAGCAGAAAAGGCCTTGGCTCTGTGTAAGCCCTGCTCAGCAATAACAAAAACCATCTCTATGTTACCAGCTCTGTCCAGCACAAATCCAAAATGTATCTCATGGTAGGCACTGTGAAGAAAATCGTTTCTACTCCATCCAAAACCAGCACACCTCTCTGAAGAATAAATGCATGAAATCTGTTGACTTTTAGCACTGTGCCAGAGTAACAGGCCATTCTAGGATATGTCTCAGAGATGGAGGAGCAATTCAGAAATCCTTAAACTAAGCTCAAGAGTTACTCAATATCTCTTGCTTAGTATTGTCAGTGCTGTCTCTCCTTAAAGGTGTCAGTTGGTTTGTAGCAGCCCAAGTGAGCAGAAAGGCTTATTAGCTCAGATGAAATCAGATCTATAGATGTCATGTAGAAGGGAAAGATTTCCTCAACTCCTTATGTTGGATTAGTCTGTCAGTGCCCTGGGAAAGCTGAGACCTTTGTGCCCAACCAGCCCCTCAGCAGCCTGTTACAGGGACTCTTCACTGAACAGTCCTGCTAGATCAGAGGGTGGTTCAATGGCCTTGTTCAGGGACACACACCAATAGCATGAGAGAGACACCTCAGTGGGGCTTCCCACTTTATTTGGGTATATTACCCACTGCCAGATACTGCCAGTGTCCATGAAGGACTTGCTCTAACTGTGGAAAAACACTCTCTGTTAATAAGAGAAAATTGTGATAGGTTAGCATTCAAGGCCTGCCAGTCGTAATTTCTGACTGTAAGAACATGTCCAGACCAATATACAGACAAGATTTAATCCCTAATAAAACGCACATAGAGTAAGGTTCTTACCAACAGGTGTCCCTCTGGGGAAGAAGATGGATCACCTTATTGGCTAATCCCAGAAGTTATGATGGAATCTTCCCTAGCTTTTCACCATTCTTGACTTACTTTTGTACTATTCTATTATGTTTAGTTGGAGCTTGAGTTACTGTACATTTGTTACTGATTGGTGTAAAATTCTCTCCCTTTCCTCTTAAAGATACAGTCAATCAAATGCAGAGTGCATGCTCAGTGAGGGGCAATCTTACCTTGGAGGTGGGTAACTTGGAATTAGCTCCATTGGTTAGAGCATGGTGCTAATAATGCCAGGATTGTGGGTTTGATTCCTGTATGGGTTGTTCACTTAAGAGTTGGACTTGATGATCCTTGTGTCTCCCTTCCAACTGAGAATATTCTGTGATTCTGAACTTCGGGATGGAGGTCTGTGTTAGTATTACAATTAGGTGATAATGAACCAAGTTCATCCAAGGAGGGTGATTTCACCACAGTTGCTGGTTCAGCAGCAAGATATCTTCTCCTATCTCCCTTGGTCAACAGGTGCTGTGTGGTTTATCAGATAGGAAGTATCCCTCCCTGCACGCATTTCAACAGTGCCTGGACATGATGTCTTGTCTCCACCCCCTGTTTCATCCCCTTAAGCAGGTGCTTGAGGTTGCAGATTGTGTGTGTGGGGAATCATTGTGGAATAGCTTTCAGTCATGCTCACCACATTCCATCCAGAAGAAGCAACTGCACTTCACCCTGTAATTCCCATATCATTATAACTTCTGTTAGGATGTCAATGCAGCTTCTCAGTTTCCTCTAATTTTACCCCTAGCCATTTTTCCACATAATCCACCCATGACTAGTCACTCAAGCTTCACAATATCCAAATATAATTTGAGAATGTTTCACACTTTTATGCAGTGTGGATCATTTAATACATTTCTAGTGTGTGGTTATCTGGTATTAGTGGGGGTAGCTAATAGGCTAATTGTTCTGTAATCATCCAAACCTTAATATACAATATAATTATCAGAACAAAAAGCAAAAGAGTTACCATCAACAAAATGACAACAGAGTGAAGCACTCTGTTGAGAATTCTGATAGCTGTTAGTGACTATCCAGAAAGGGTATCCCACCACTGGTGTTTTCCATCTTTCTTCACCTATTCCATCACATAATTTATTTCTTCCACATCATGATGGCCAGTAAATTAAGTCTGTTGTCCATTTTTTTGGGTTTGTTTTCAACAAGCAGCTCAGGTCTTCTTGCTGTAACAATTTCTTTACCAGCATGAGGTTCATACCAATGGGAGTAGGCTGCAGTCCTGAATCAGAGTATAATTAGAATCTTATATTTTAGTAGGATACAACAGGAGCTGAATAACTAAAATTACATTCCATAATGTTGACAAAGTTATAGCATAATATTAGAGTGGTTACTTGTATCTACAATAATGTTATCCACAAATACAAAATCACAAGAGGGTCTCATACAAGCTCATCCTTTACCAATATACACAGTTTCCAGGTTTTCTTTAGGATGAATCTCAAAATGAGAAATATTTTGCTCGGTGTCAAGACAAATGTCTTGGATTTTGATGGTGTTCCATTCACAAATGTATCCTTGTTGCTCTCCTGCAATGCGCCTGTTGGCATCAGTAGTCTCCCATTTATTTCCATCTTTTCAGGCCCATACTCTATGCTCCAGAGGATGAGTATTGTTCTATTGTGGTTTAATCCTAGTGAAATGACTGGGTATATATCATATAATTATGTATTGTTATTATTATTGCATACATATATATATATATAAAATAGCATTATGTATTGTTAACACAAAAGCTGTGGCTGTGCTGCTTATGGGACCATAGGTGAAATTGACTAAGTACCAGCAGAAGTGGAATTTCTTTTGAAATTCAATTGTATTATCCCAAACTACCTCTCAAATTTCAATGAGTAATGGTTTCTTCGCCTTCCCTTGTGATTGTAGCTGTCATCGATTGCATCCGTAGTTGAGCTTGGATAGAAACAAGAGCTAAAAGAACATTGGTTTGGACTATGCTAAGTGCATCTGTGATCAATTGATGGTCTTTTTGATTAACCCCCTCCCACTGAGGTAATATATCCATTTGAAACCATTGATTAGTTCCCAAAGCCAAAAGGAAAGATCGTAGAGGGTGTTTCAGTTTATTTAAGTCACTGTTTATTGTGACTAGTTTTGTTCCTTACTAAGTTAGAGTCTGCCATTTAGAACTCCCCATCCTTTTCCCAGGGTTCCAGTCATATCCTTCCTGGTTTGTCTGGCGGAAGTGAGGGTTTGTTTATGCAAACATGCTGTCCATCCTGCATGAGAGGTTTTCGGGAGCAGTGAGCAAGCTGGTTGGATTGTGGAAACATTATTCTGCATCAACAGATCTTTGGGTTAAATAACATTTACTGTTGATCTGTATTCTTGACTAAGTAGGAACCAATATTATAGGTGTGAGGAGGCAGTTTGATGGAAGGCTGAGGCTGAGTTGTTAAAAATGGCACTTCAGCAATTTTGAGTTGAAGGCCCTAGTTCAATTAAGAGTTCAGGTCTGTTCAAAGACAAATCACAAGTGTTGGATGGGATATTTTAAAGGTATGCCAACACTCACGTTTAGAAGAACAAATATGTATGGTTTTTTCCCTTCAGCATAAGTCACTGCACTTTGACATAGCTTACAACAGTGTGTGAGACTGTTGTCATGCTTTTAGTTATGTTGAATTCAGCATCCTATTCAGATGATGTTTCCTTTAATTCCCTTCAGAGTGAAAGGTGTTGATTTTTTACTTTCCTCTGTGATGACCCACAGTAGTGTTATACAGTGCTGGCGTAGACAAATTTAGGCCAGGCATAGATACATGCAGAAGTACATAGTCTTGTAACCATGGCAGTACTGAAGATCTACGTCTCTGTTTGCATTATACCCCTCCAATACTTCTTATGGAGGCCGGGGCGCTTGAGAGAGCAATGGAAAGGTAAGAGCTGAAGCAAAGAGATCTCTTGAGCCCTTTTCTAGCTGCAGTTGAACTGTTTTGTCATAACTACTGCGTTTAGCTGGGATGGAGTTAATTTTCTTCATAGTAGCTTGTATAGTACTATGTTTTGGACTTGTAACCAGTCTTGATAACGCACTGATGTTTTAATGGGTGCTGAACAGTGCTTGGTAGTGTCAAGGCATTCACCATTCATCACTCTGCCCCTTCAGGGGCTGGACAATAGGCTGTGAGGAAACACAGCTGAAACATCTGACTCAGATTAACCAGAGACGTATTGATATTCCGTGCCATAGAACATCATGTGCAGCAGTTTAAGCCTATGGTGAGGGCTTACTTTTGCATCACCTCACTGGCTGGGTTTTTGGTTTAGTTTTTTTTGTTTTCCTGGGGGAGTAGGGTTTGTTTTGATTTGTTCCTTTTTACATATTAAAACATGTTTATCGCAATCCACAACTTTTCACACTTGAATGCTCTCCCTCATCTCACTGCTGAAGGTAGAGTGAGCAAACAGCTGGTTTTGGGCCCCTGAAGCTGGATCCATGTGAATCCAGCTCAGATATGAGTGGTCAACAGGTATTGGAATGACATGTGTTACTCAGAGCTTGGTCAGTTAAGTCCGCATCCTGGAGCTGTCAAGATTGGCTCTACCTTCTGTTCTTTGTACCACAGTTAATTATTAATTATTTTGCATTCTGTAAATATCCACAGTTCAGTCAAAAGTTTCCTATTGTTCTTCCTCTTTCATTTCTGAGCACAAATATAAATGACTCTCAGTAATTTAGCCTACTGCTCTCTGGTGACTTTGGCAGACAGGGATTGCCAGTATCTATGTGGCTGTAATTATTTGCTAATACTAATGAATTTTTTGAACTGTAAATGTGATTGTATTTTTCAGTTGATCAATTTTTGAGAAGCATAAATGGTTTGTAGTGTTAGGCTATCACATTTAGCACTAGATCTGTAAACACGGCAACTCAGACATTTCAAAAGACACTTTCTATGCTTAAGACTGAGTGTTTAGATATATGCTACAGTTACCGTATTTTGAAAAGGTAGTGATCTGTAGTTTCTTGAAATGAAGGCTCTTCAAAGTAATTAGTAGTAGTTGAATGAAAATCAAGCCAACAAAATTATAGTTCTTCAAAACTTCAGGACAAATTTAAAAATATGTTTATGTTTTCAACTTGTCAAATACCAAGACAGCTACAAGATGATTATCAAAACTCTAACTTGGAATATTTTCTTTGGTTTTAGGAGTCATCCTGATGTACATAAATTCAGTGTGGAGACAGTTCAGTGGTATCCTCATGACACTGGCATGTTTACCTCCAGCTCATTTGATAAAACCTTGAAAATATGGGATTCAAATACTTTACAAGTAAGAGAGTTTCCACAGCTTGCAACCTTCTTTGTGTACTTGTTATTCATTGCATATCTGAAGTTCTCCCAGAGCTAAACAGTACTATGCATCCAGAAGATGAAAACCAGCCACCTGTTAGAGCTCTGGGTGCAGCAGCAGGGTGCCAACAGTCCTGGCATTCGTGTACACCTTGGTGTTTACCTGCCCATTTCTGAAGACCTAAATGTCTAAACAGTAGGAGACCTTGGAACTCTTGGGGTGGTTCCTTTCTGTATTTCCTGTGAGCAAGAATACAGCTAGTTGAATTTTTGCTGGGTAAACTTATCCAGCAAGGTCTAGTCTGCAGTTCATTCTTGGGGATTGTTGAGTCTAATGGCAGTGTACAGCAGGGTGACTTATTTTTAATAACCGGTGTCTAATAACCAGTGCTTTTGAAGGACTGGTAGTCTTGGTATGCAGGATCCAGGTCCAGGATTCTGCTGCTGTAAGCACTATAGAACACCTTTTCTAAAAATGAGTAGAGAATGAGAGAAACCATTAAAAATAAGCTAACCAATGTAACTGGCATTAATAAGGTGAACAGATTATTTAGGAATTTATGTTGCTTTGACTCACTAATCCTCTCATCTTGTGTTGAACTGTGAATTCATGATTCCAATTTGTCCTCTCCCCTATGAATGTATTAATGAATTTACATTGGTACTATTTGCTGTTTCAGGCATAGTAAAATAATTTTTTTGAAAGGAGGTTTGTCATCCTAGGGACATAATAAAGAACAAAATTTTACCTCTTTTTTTTTTCTTTTTTCTTTTTTTTTTATTTTTTTTATGTGTGTGATATGAAGCTATGCTTGCAGTTGCTAAATCTTCTCATAAAGAATTAAGTTTTGTTTCCAGATAGTTCTGCGAGCGTCCCTTGGAAGACACAGAGTACATGTAAAGGTTACTGAATGACCTGTTTTGCCACCAAATGATGTTTTTGAAAGTACAGACAACTCAGTTTTAAGAGGTTTTTCGTAACACTATTTTAGAATGAGACAACAAAAGCAGTTTACCTGGAAGCAATTGTACTTATTTAAGTAAATATTGTGGTAGAATAGGGACAGAACGAACGGAAGATTTCGCGATGTGATGGAAAGCAGAAAGCAGCAAGCAGCAATGGAACCTTCCTCCCCTTCATTCCTCTGTGATAAGAATTACTCTAAAACAATACAGCCCTTCATAACCCCAGTAATTTTCTACCCCTTACTAACTTTTACTATTCCATCGCCCCCCCTCCTGACGTAGAGAAACCCCCTCGACTATATAACCCCACAAGACAAGATAATAAACGCCATATTGACCATCTACCATATTGGTGCTGTGCGTGTATGGCCCGAGCAGCCCGGGGCTGAGGCCGAGCTGCCGTGCTGGGTTCTTGAACCAGGTCGCCATTGCCTCACGTATCAAGAAGCATCAAAATATTGAAGTTTATTAAAGTAAATATGTTCCATTAATTTTAAACACTTCTAAGGCAGATAATAGTTTTATGTGGAAAGGTTTTATTTTTTTTTTGTTATTGAAAATAGTGTGTGGTACTTGTGAATGACAAGGGGCTCTAAACTTAGTTTTAAGTGCCTTCTTCCTGTTGACTCTATTTCCATACTACAACCTTTTTGTTTACTTTCTAGCTTTATTACTTTTTGATTACTGTAATAATTTCCATTCATGCTTCTCATTAGCCAGTTTTCTTGGTCTGTCTTTTGAGTTGTCTCTGAGCTCTGGTGTTGTCTTACTGTTGGAAGCTGACTTACTTTGTGATGTTTGTGTGATCTGGCTTCTAACCAGGGGAGTTATCATTACTATATAAATAATAATATTTGTATTAGTCTTGCTTGTAGCTGTTACTTGAAAAATAATGGCGAGCATTTACATTCTGCTAATATACTTGCATTGTGATTAATTTAATGTTTTTATTATCAGCCTGCAGATGTATTTCACTTTGAGGGAACAGTCTATAGCCATCACATGTCTCCAGTTGCTACAAAGCATTGTTTAATAGCAGGTATGTATCTGTTTTTAAGAAACGGATATATAGATATAGATATATAAGGTTTATAGTAATAAGTAATACTCGCTTGGGTTTTTTCCCCTCCTCTGTCTTATTTTTACATAAATCAAGTCTTCATAAGATGTAAGTTTACTGGTAAAAGAAAACACTATCCATTAGTTGGATTATGTCAATTAGATTATCATATTTGTTCTTCTGTAATAATGCATCAATCAATTCTCCTCACTGATAAAATTCTTAGCTATAATTAGATTCTTTCATTGCATAAGTTAGCATTAAAAGGTTATTAGATCCAAATATAGTAAATTGTGTGAATAAATCTGTGTATTGCTTACATGTACACAGTTTAACTATGTTTAGCAAAAAAATATTTGAGGAGGTATTTTTAAATTTCCTAAGTAGGGTCCTGTCTATCTCCAGTTTCTAAATTTTGTTTGTTACATGGTAAATTTGTTAGGTCTAAAAATGTAAATCTATTAATAGAAGCACTGCTCTGATTGAATGAGCAGTTACGCAGATAGCATTTTTATTCTATTTTTTTGTCATTGCTAAGATTTTTTTGTTGTTGTTCTCAAATGCAGAGGAGTTTTTTAGCTGTCTTTGTTTCTCTTGTTACAGTTGGTACCAAAAGCCCCAAAGTACAGCTCTGTGACTTGAAGTCTGGATCCAGTTCTCACATTCTGCAGGGTACTTTTTAGTCTGAAACATAAATGTTAAACAATAACTACTTTGAGTAAAAACAAGTCCTGTAAAGAAACAGTGTATACAATGTATTCTTTGTCAGTAACATGACTAATTTATTTGTAGCCCGTTGTGAAAGTTACACAGTGGCAAAAGGTTCTTCTGCGTGTTTTTCTAGTGCTAATGAATTGCAGAATACAGCCATTAATCAATGAGCAGTTACTACAGATGTTTGGGCATTTTCATGATCTAATCAATACTGATTACTATTTATTATGTGGTTAAGTGTAGTCATTGGTTTGGGGGGTTATGGAGTGCCATTAAAAAAGACTGAGTAAAACAACAGAAGCTCCCTACCACCCCCCAGCAAAGAAATCCCCTACCAAAACAAACAGAAGACTTCACTGCTTGCAATAAAATATCCCATGGAGGTGTTTGCATGGATTTGTTTAGAAGTTTCTCATTTCTGTACAGCAAGCTTTCTGTAAAAGCATGGTATCAAATCCTCTGCATTTTCCTAATTTATTTAAATATAAGGTTTTACTGTTCCATAATCCATTACTTTCAGCACTTAATGAGACTTTGCCTTTGGTGTCTCTTTTCTAATGTGTACTTTTTGGTGTGTCAGTGTATATACACATACTCAAGGCGGTTATGAGGCAAATCTTCATGCTTCAAACCAGCTGGGTAAGAGACAGATCTGATCTAGAAATTGTAGAGAAATGTTTGGTCAAACATAGCAACGTGCAAATGCAGCTTGATTTCTTCACTGGCTGGCTAAGTCTAAGAGGAGCCTAGATGATTTTTTTTTTTTTGGGATGCAGAGCTTATGCCATTAAACTATTATGAACTGAATAGGCTACAACAAGCATCTCATACTCTGTTTCTAGAACCAAGAGCTCCAGAGAGGGCAATGACAAAAACAGTTCTTTAAAGATCCTGTTTGGTTTCATCGGGGCTTCTTAATTTTAGCACAAGAGTTAATGCTTTGCAAGCATAAACTGCATGTGTTATGTCTTTGTACACTGCCTATTACCTCAAGTGGAATATTGGAGGAGTAAGAGGAAGGAGAATATGTTATCGATTTAGCATAATCTAGTATTTCTTTGTGGAACTGAAGCAATCAGTAGTGTCTTGACCATACATATGAATATTTTCACATAGGCTAATTCTAGCAGCTGAAGTGGAGGTAAATGCATGGCTGCAGTTTAATTAATGGATCCCAATAAATCTGTCTGCCCTGAGCCTTCCAAGTGTATCCTGTAGTACCCGTATCTTGGAGATTTTTCCTATTATCCTGGTCATCACAGTCCTTTGATTAATTTGGGTAGCAGGAAAGCACCTGTTAGAAGATACACCAGGAGCAAGGTGGTTCATACCACCTCTAAACTGCATTAGCAAAAATGTGTTTGTATGATTTAGTTTATTTTTCAACAGTGTTTCTCTTATTATGTGAAGCATGATTGTAGTCTTTCCATTTAGGATATATTACCCTACTCGTTGTCTGTATTTATTTAACATTGCTTTCCAAGTTTTANGCTCCTCACAGGTCTTGTGCTCCAGACCCCTCATCAGCTTCATTGATATCTTAATAGTTAAGGGAAAAAATACCACAAATTCAGGACAATACTCTTTAATGGTAAGTATGTACGGTAAATACAGTTTATATTGAACATTTTTAAAAGATTTGAAGAAAAATAAATGGAAAGTTCCTTCTGTGTATGAGAACACCAGCACTGCACAAAAAGCTGTGACTGTGTTGTAATGTGTTTTGCATAGGTAAAACCATCTTTATTATCAAAAATTGTATACATGTAATACTGCATGTATCACTTTGTGCTCACTGCAATCCCACTCAAGCAAGAAGAAGAAAGAGAAATAACTTCTATCCCAAAATAGTATAGTTTTACAAAATTCAAATTGATGTTACAATTCAAATTATTATTCTGGCTTGGTGAATCCTATACAACTAAATACTTGCTTTTACTTTCAGTTGTTTACATAAAATGGTGTGTATAATAAGCTTTTTCATGTAATTTTTAGGTCACAGGCAAGAAGTGCTGGCAGTTTCTTGGTCCCCACGTCACGAATATATTTTGGCAACAGGAAGGTAGGGATGCTGGTGAAATGTTAAATGCACTGAAATATTTGTCAGTAAAAATTTAACGTATTTTTTATCCAGACCTTTTATAATTCAAATGCACTTCTAGAGTTAATCTTCTTCATTGGCTTTTACCTATTCACAGTTTTATAGCTCTTCCCTAGAAATATAAAACGTGAAGAGCTGTAAAAGTCATGCTTTTCGTATAGCAAGTCTGTACTGAGTTTTGAAACACTAACTGTAACTACAGGTATATGAAAATGTAGAATATTAAGGAGATACTCACTTCTTACTGTTTATTAGTGTGTGCATTGCTAATCTGTTTTATAACAAAGTAAAATATGTCTAGCTCAAATTACCATTCTGGTAATCACACTTATATTGAAGAGAATATATAGCTTAGCTACTTGGGTAGCTTAGCTGATGTGTAGTAACTTTCCAAGCTGCAGTAATTCGGTGACTATAGACTGTACGTTGATATTCCTGGGCCTTTTTTGTTTTCTGTCCAGGCATTTTTAATGTAAAAAATCCTCTTGGCTTTTTTATAACTTTTGTATATGTTAGCTTTTGATTATAGTGTGACATTTCTTGCTTTTTTAGATGCCATGGTTTTTTTTTTTTTGAATTGCAGAGAGGAATGGCTGTTTTATATGTTTAGAGTGAAACCTGATACCAGATTTGCAGACTTTTGGTTTCTGAAGTCAGGCTTCCGAAGGGCTCATCGAAGTTGGAAAATGTTTTAACAATGTGGTGTTTAGGGGTTTGTTTGTTTGTTTGTGGGTTTGTTGTTGTTTGGTTTGATGTAGCAGATGAAAAATTGTTTGCTTGTAGAAAACTTCTGTTCCAGTCATACAATAGATCTGTGATAGCAAAAGCCCAAGTTCTCAGACCACCGTTACAGACAATACTGGAGTCTGCAGCTACAATTTAATCAACAGAAGAATTAGCAAGTTTATTCCCAGTCTGTGTATGTTGTAATCACAGAGACAAGTGTATTATATTACTGATGAATATTCACTCTTGGATCCTGATAGTGTACCAGCTATAGTTATTAATACAGGTAAATGAAAGTCTGAAGTCTGTCTTAAAAGTGTTTTTAATGGAATTCCATTCACTTGAGTGTTGCCCATATGGTGAGTAGTTCAGAACAGTTGCTGGACCAAGGTGAGTGCCAGGTGGATCGGCCAACGACGGTTCCTGAACCATGGTGCACTCAATTTCCCTAATTTATGCAAATCTGTTTTTCTTAGTGCTGATGGTAGAGTAAAATTATGGGATGTGAGGAGAGCTTCTGGATGTCTGAGCACACTTGATCAGCACAATGGGGAAAAGTCCAAAGCATCTTCTGAGGCAGGTAATACAGAATATAACTGGTGGTAATTCATATGTAACTAGAATTGTTCTTATATTGCATGAATGTTTTGAATACTAAGATCACTACTAAGGAGAGTAGTGATAATCCAGTTGTTACTTAGTACATAACAGAGGCCATTCAGCTTTGTTCAGTTACTTCTGTTATAGAGTCAGTGTTTGTTGTTTGGGATCTTGTTTAAAGGGATTGCCTTAACAACAGCAGTGTATCTGTTCTAAATGGCTTTCCTGTAAAAAGGAAAATTTTGTTATCTTTTTTGTGAGTCGCAGAATTAATTTATGCTGTGTATTAGCCTCTGTATAAGCATAAATTTGACTGAAATTCAAGAAATTACTGAGAGGAAAATGGTCTAAAGAAAGCTAATACTTAGTCAAAAGAGGAGAAATATTGTTTAATGAAAAACAAAATTCGATGTAACTCCAAAGAGAATTAGTGGCATTTTATACCTTCCTTTGCTTAACACCTTGACTTGTTCAATCACATCTTTCTTTTCAACTTTATTTTTGTCTGACAGGTTCAAGATGATTTTTTGATAATATAATATCAGTAATATAGACTAGGGCATTTTATTTTTTGAAATAAACATGAACTAAACCAATAGCAGGTAATAATTCTTTTCTAATAAAATCTTTAAAAAGCAGGTCACACTTTTACCTAAAGGATATGTGTAAGTTGGGTACTGCAGTATAATGCAGAGAGGCCTTATCCTGACTGCTTCAGAGCTGACCAAAAGCTACAGCCTGTTGTTGAGGACATTGTCCAAATGCCTCTTGAACACTGACAGGCTGGGAGCATCGACAGCTGGATGATAAATTGAACAGAACTGGCCCTTGACTTGCACCCTGAGGAGCACTGCTAGTGCCTGTTAGCTGGCCAGATGCTTTTATAAACAAAAAGTTAAATTATTAATTAACTGAATGTTACCATTTAAACAGCACTTCTAGTGCTCTGCATTGAAGTAAAAATGTACACAAAGTAGTAATTCTTCTCTAGAAACCTGAGCCAGCTCTTCTTCCCGGCAGCAAACACTGCTCACAATGGGAGAGTTAATGGTTTATGCTATACAAATGATGGACTTCACCTGTTAACCATTGGTACAGATGATCGGATGCGACTCTGGAACAGCTCTACTGGAGAAAACACCTTAGTAAGTTTTCAAGGAACTTCAGTTACATTTTTACTTTGATTTAATTTTAAGAAATTTATAATTCCTGCTGTTGTCAGTAGAACCTTGAATTCATTTTCATAAAGGATGTAACTGCTCAATTTAATCACTAGAAGATTTGGTGAAAATTTTTTTCTTCCAGATTTCTTTTCTTCTACTTATTATAAAGAAAAAGGGTATGAAGAAGCCTGGACCTACTTAAAGATTGAATATGGTAACTCTAAGTTCATGAATTTGAGAATGTAGCTATAAACACTTTATACAGTAATAAAAACTTTAATAAGCAGTGACTGTTGGTAGAAAGTTTTGGGGTTTTTAAAACTATTTATGATAGTTTTTTAAACTATTCTTTTTAAACTATTAGCTGCCAGTGTACTATCTGTAGAGCCATTGGCCGTATCTGAGAGTTTCATTGACTGCCTGGCTTTCTTGCAACTCTCCTTCTGTTTTTGTGGAATCTCTTCTGTGGAGTACATGGCAGTGTTAAAAATATCTTTTTATCCATCCCTCCAGATTTGTGTCTTAATCACACAGAAGCAGGAATGAGGGGTATGAAATGAGTTAAACTTCTACTGCTACTCCAGTCCTTTCGATGACTTGTGGATTTTTTTGTGCTGAAGGTTCTTATTTTAGTTTTCTTTTCAGTAAAGAAAATTGTTTTCTGTGTTTATTTTGAAAGAAGAACATACTAGCTAAGTCAGTGTCCACAGAATTTTAGTCAGCTGCAATTATTATCTGTCATTGCTATCAGGAAAGGAAGAAATTTTACTCTACCTCAGAAATCTTTTTAATTCTGCTTTTTAGTTTCAGAATAGAACAAAAAGAATTCCTTATAGATATTTAAATAAAAATACTTTTTTTTCATGCTACCCATATGCCAGCTTGTTTTCAGCACCTCATACACAAACATCTTTCTGTCTTCAAATCACCATCAAAGTAGATAATACATGTTGTTCACTCTTCATTTACCAGCTGGATCACTGTTTTTTTGGTTTTTCTGTGCCTGCTAGTTCATTGACTAGTTTCATAGGCTATTTTACAGTTTTCTAATCTGGTATGGAATAGCTTGACCCTGCTTTGCTTTTTCAAGTCCAGAGTTACATTGTCCGTAGTACTGTATTTTCACACACTGCCCAGAGGTATTGCTTTAAATAGCTTTAAGGCATCAGCAAACAAATAAATGCATGTACAAGTAATACAAGTTTACACCGTAGTCCTTTTATTTCCCTGACTAGCCTGTCCTTTGGACCTAAATAGTTTTTTTTATGTCTTTTAAAAGGTGTATAAATTAAGCCATACATACGATTTTCTTTTAACAATGTCGCGCTTGTGTACAATGCTTGGAAAACTCTCTGTGTTAATCTTCAGTCTCCATACCTAAAACTAAGGCCTAGAGTTAAGAAAAAAAAAATCCCAATTGTGAAATCTTTTGACTATAAGCTTAGAAATTTGTGAAGTTCATCATTCTAACACAAAATCTTGGTCAGGTTCTTAATCCATACTATATCAATTGCCTGAGTCCAAGTTTGAGGCAAATGTAGCATCAGCCACCATGAACCAGGCAAGAAATTTGGGGCCTAATGGGTTGTTTCAGTTAGTAAGAGAACTGAATGTTGAAGCAGTAGACATGTTGTATACATCCTTTATCACAAAAAATAATAGGACATCCTGATTCTAAAAAAAAACAGATTTTCTGTTAGTGTGCTCAAAGACAAAGGCAGTTTTTAAGATTTTTCTTCAATTCGCATTTTGGCAGCACCCTTTCCTTTCTGTTGTTCCTTTACTAAGTAGGAATACTAACACATAATCTATCCATTTAATAAACTTTTCTCAACTTTCTGTCTTCTCTTTCTTTGTACATGCCTTTGTTGTGAACAGTGTTGTTGCTTGGGAGTTGTTGGTGTTACAGCTCATATTGCTGTGTAAAGGAGCTTAATTGCTCCTTATCAGCAAAGTAAAATGCCTTTAAAATGCTGGCATTAGCAAAACTTAACACAGTCACTATTTACAAACACTGTCTTCACAAAATGAGCAGTATTATCCACAAACTATGTAAGCACCAGATCTCATGCAAGTGTCTTCTTGATATGTAAAAAATATCAACCTCAAATACCTCATTGAAGTGCCTGTACACCAATGCATGTAGCATGGTAAACAAATGGGAAAATTTGGAGACCTGTGTGCAGTCACAAGGCTTTGATCTCACTATAGTTACAGAGACATGGTGGGACAGCTCACATGACTGGAACTGTGTCATAAATGGCCAGGAAGGTGAGATGGGAGAATTGCCCTTTATGTAGGAGAACTCCCGAAATGTTTGAAGGTCTGTCTCGAAGAGGATGATGAGTGAGTTGGAAGTTTATGGGTTAGACTTAAAGGGCAGACTAACAGGGATGACACTTCTGTGAGTGTTTGCTTCAGGCTGCCTGATCAGAACAAAATGGATGAGTTCTTACACAGCTTGAAGCAGCATCAAAGTCACAGGTGTTGGTTCACTTGTCGGGCTGGAGCATCTCACTTATGGGGAAAGGCTGAGAGAGACATGGGCCTTCTCCGGTTGGATCTCATCAATGTCTGAGTGTCAGGGAGGGAGAGTATCAAGAAGATGGAGCCAGGCTCTTCTCATTGGTGCTATCCAGTAGGATGAGAGGCAGCAAGTAGAGACAGATGCACAGGGAGTTCCTCCTGACCATGAGGAAGAACTTCTTTGCTGTGTGGATGACTGTGCAGTGGAACAGATTGAGCAGAGAGTCTGTGGAATAATTCTTTTTCAGAAATACTCAAAATCCATCTAGACTCATTCTTGAGTAGTGTGGTCTGGCGCACCCTGCTTGAGCAGGGAGGTTGGACTAGACTGACCTCCAGGGATCCCTTTCAGCCTTATCCGTCCTGTGAGTCTGTAAGCCTACTTTTATGATAATTAAACTCTCTTTGTATGCATTTATATGATGTTTGAGAGATTTTCTCCTTTGTACTATATTTTTCTTACATAGCTGCACTTTGCTTTGAATAATATACTTTAAAAAGGAGCAACAAATCACCTTCTTTCTTGCCTGGCTCATGGTGGCCAATGCTGTATTTTCCTCAAGCAATTGATGTAGTACAGATTAAGAACCTGACCACGATGTTGTGTTATAATATTTACCTGATGAACTTCGCTAATTTCTTCGCATATAGTCAAAAGATTTCACAATTGGGATTTTTTTTTCTTAACTCTAGGCCTTCAGTTTTAGGTGTGGAGATTGAAGATTGACACAATTTGGCTTTGCTAACATTGTACACAACGATGAATTCTGGTTGTCAGCAAAAGTTAAGAGCTTAGGTTGTAGGAAAATACTGTTTAAAATATTTTTGTTTTTTATATGTAATGCTATATAGTATTAATGACTTTATAATACTGCTATTAGAAAAAACACTTCTTTTAAATCACAAAATAATGTGTGAATATGAGGTGTTCATAGTGAATTTCTCCCTCTTCATGAAAAAAAATAGTCAAAATTGTAATACTTCGTATTAATTAAATGTGTTTAGAGGAAGGCTATACTGTTTCCATGAATATATTTCTCTGTCTCCTCATAAATCCACTTTTGATGTCTGATAGGACCTAATAAAACTGATATAACCAACTGGAATGTTTCTAAACATGTTTGGAAACTTCACTTTCGATCTTCTCTGAGATTTTTATCTGCATAGGACTTGTCAAGAGCTTGAAACTCTATGAAACTGTAGCTTGAGACATTAGTACAGATGTTAATAAGGTGCTCTTATACTACTTAAATTTGCAAGGCTTCCCTTACACCTCACAAGTAAGGTCTTAGAAATTTTTCTTAACAAAGCTACCCTGGGAGAAAAAGGACGAATATTGTCTTATTTAACTTGTAAATAATTTCCTTTTCTCATACCTTTTGTCATTAATATTGTTACTGTTTGGTTTTTTATTGCTACTTTCAGTAAATTGTTTTTATCTCAACCCGTGATCTCTGCCGTTTGTGCTTTCAGTCTGAGGCAAGGGAGTGAGTGGAATTTCCAAACTGGAAAATACTATTCCTAAACCACAATAGGTGGTAATTCCTCAACCATGTGTAATTTCAGTGTTTAGGTGCTTGATGTAGATCTGGCATGCAACAGCCTGTGCAAATCCTATTTCTTAGTGTGGAATTTTTAATTTTTAGGTATTTATTTCTTTCCCTTTCTTAAAATTGATATTAAGAAGAGTGAACTTTAATGGACATAAAAATAATTATTCAATAGACATTTGTAGTTTGAAATATTGAGAGATATATTAGCATAACCCAAAATTAATTTTATTTAGTATTAAACATGAAGTAAAATTGACCTTTTCGTATAATTTCCTGTGGGTTTACTTAATAGCTGACTATGTAATCTATGTGATCATTCATTTTGCAGGTGAACTATGGAAAAGTCTGTAATGAAAGTAGGAAAGGACTCAAATTTGCTATTTCTTGTGGCTGTAATCCAGAGTTTGCCTTTGTTCCGTATGGAAGTACCATTGCTGTTTATACAGTTTTCACAGGAGAACTGATAACTATGCTTAGAGGGCATTATAGTACTGTCAACTGCTGTGTATTTCAACCTCATTTTCAGGTAAGTAAAATACAAGCAGTATTCCAGACAAACAGGAATATTTATGCATATTGGCATACCATTTGCACTTTAAAAGCATTCACTTTTCAGGGTATGCTTTCATCAGAGATCTTAAGAGGGAGTTCTGTGGCTTACATGTCATGCCAGAAAAGTTTAGTCAAGTTTTTGGGATGACCTTTTCTGGATTAGGTTCCTTCCACTGCTTTTTTTGTCTCATGTATGTAGCTTCTCAATATACCTTTAGTAATTTTTTTGCTTGTGTGGTCATTAGTAAATCAAATGCATGAAGGCTTTTGCCTGTTTTCTGTAAGGCTGAAGGGGAGGCATTTGTCTTTCTCTGAGATACCTGAGACTAACCACAGTAAGAAAGAATGTGAAGTGCATTAGTACTGCTGTGAGTACTGAGAAGGCTCTCAAGTACTTTGCTTAAGGTGATCTTGTTCAAATGCCTGTAGTTAAACTCTGGATAAAGTGTTGACAACATTGAGAGATTCTTAAATTAATCTGAGAACATTTCAACTGAGAAACACCACAGCATTGCAGGGATTTGAAATGCTGACAGCGTTTTTTTTTTTCTTCTTCTCTGCCTTTTTTTCTTTTCCTTTTCCACTCTGATGCATTTTTCTCTTGTAATAAAAGAGTTAAGAATAACAAAGGTTAATTTGTTGTAATGTACTTTAAAACAGATTGTTCATATGGCATGTATTGTGCCAAGAGCAGAATGGATGATAGTATGGATTTTCAGGCCATTGTATAGTTGCCCTCATGTGTTAAGGATTCTACCTCATGTTCAGCTCCTCCTTGCTTGCCTGTTGTTTCTGAGCATCAGGCAGAAATACCTGAGGCAGAAGGAGCACGTAATATCTTTCCATGCATCATAGAAGTGACTCTGAGAAGCTCTGAGTCCAGTAACTTTGACTGAATGTTGCTGTATCACTGAGACAGAATTCACTGAAAATTATGGGCATGTTACAGATATGCAGTAGACCCCAAGCTACGCCTTGCTAGACCTGGAAGGCAGTTCTGCTATGAATAGTTTGTAGAAACTACATCAACTGAAAGGTGGAATATTCACATTGTATCTAAAACACATCTTTTCCAGAATGTTCTTGAAAAGCTCTTTGTGTTTTCAAGAAGAGTTTGCCAACAAAACTTCTCGTGTGTTTATATAAAGTTACCTTTGGTGTTCTTTTTGATAAACCGAAGAGGTGAGGCTAATTAGGTCTCTCTGTAAAACATGTTTTACTTGTTTTACATGTGGTGTCTCTACCTTGGCGTTTAAGATCCCTGGTAAAGGATCACTTGTATATGCATGTGCACTCAAGAACTACATCAGTCACTGTATCTAGAGGTTTGTGATGTTGACAACTTCATTGTTTATCTGATGTGATTCCCAATTCTCTTTCAGAAGCACCCTTTTTCAGAGTTCAGTTCTATACTGTGGAACTGTGACTGGATTTTCTTTTTCTGTAAATGCTTTGCTTTCGGTTGTATTAAATAGTTAGTCTGATGAAACTACATTGCTGTAATCAGGGTCTCAACACCAAAGGTATTGACAGGTGGTGCTGTTATTTTGACTGTGTTCACACATGTACTTCCAGGTATCTTATCCTATCTTGGAACAATTAAGTGCATTCATCAGTCTTTATGTCATTCCAATAGGAATTATAGTTTTGCCAGTAAAATTCCTTTCCTGAGAATGTAATGTTGTTTGTAAAATTTATAGTCACCTGTTCTGTTTTACTCTTTCAAGCATTATTAAATCAACATGCTGCGAAGTTATTCACAGCTGTACATTTGTATTTTGTTACTAGTTGTAAGTAAAATCAATTTTGCTTAACAAAGCCTGCTCTACTACAAACTGTGTTGAGTGGAATTTATATACCTTTATTTTAACTCTACAGTAACTGAATCATTTAATAATCTTTTCCATTGTCATGTTTAAGATTAAAGAAATGTCAGTTCATTCATGTCTATATCATTCTGCTTTTTTTTCCTTTTCTTTCTGAATGGCATATTAGCTCAATTTCAGCTTCAGAATTTTTAAATGCATATCAAAACATAATTAACTTAAGCAAGCTGGAAGTTTTCGTTGATGGATCTTCTAAGTCTCTCTGGTGTAAGCTATGTATCCACTGGTGAAATGTGTAGCAGATGGCTTTGTCACATTTTTGTTACTTGTTAGTACTTAATTGGACTTTTGTACACTGTGTTCATAGGAAACAAGGTCTACATCTTTTCTGCAGTTCTGACCATTTCCATCTAGTATTCTCTGTCATTGTTAAGAGTGTTCTTCATATTAACAGTCTTCTCAACTTTTTGTGCTATCTTTAATCATGGTGACTGATTTGTGTCCTACCCATCCTCAAATCTGGTCCTTAGATTTTTCTTACTATTTTTTACTGTGTTCAGAATTTATTACTGATATTGGTTGCTGACAGTCTCTCATGTTCTTTCTGATCATTAACTGTATTTTAATTGCTATCTTTGTTTCAACTTATAACTGGAGTAGGCTCTAAAAAGAAACTTAAACTTTGCACCAGTTATGTATTTGAGGTGAGAAGTGTCTTCTGTTTGCTTGGAACCATATAATCAAATGTTATCACTGATAACCAAGCAGCTAGCTATTTGCAATTCAATTATACTAGTCTTTATCTGTTCTTATCCAAATTAATTAGCATGTGTGTGTGTGTGATACCTTTTGTATTTGAGGTATGGTAGGGAGCTGTCTCCACAGAATGGTGTGAGCTTTAGTTAATGCGTGTATGTATGCCTTTTCTGATCCTAGGAACAGAGCCATAAAATACAGTATATTATTGGTTGCCTAAACTGTTGTTACGTAAATATCTCTGTAAAGTTAATAAGATGTTAGTCTGCTTGAGTAATAAGAACTGCAGAATTTGGCCCTTTAATAAGAGGCATTAATTTAATAGGAGGTCAGTAATTTCAAGGGTGGTGTGGAAAAGAAAATCTTCATTGTGCAATATCTTAGATGATGTTTACAGTTGGATCTAATACACTAGATACCAGTGTGCCATATTATCTGCTTAGGTTGATTTAAGTAAACAAACAAGACCTGTGTTTCAGAAAAAGAAATCGAGTAAAGCATGATGCATGAATAACATGTCATAAAATAGTAGGTATGCAGCAGGAAGCAATTTGGCTTTAAATTATAGCTGCTTATACTGTTCAAGAAATGGTGGTGACACCTGCAAAGGTGCTTGGCAAATCCAGTAGTAGTAACTTATGTAAAGTTAACTGAAAGTTAAATCAGGTTTTATTTTCAATCTTTCCACATATTGTACCATAAACATGCATAGAGCATGTTTGTAGTGCAATATATGTGTCTGCCTTGTATTGTACCATAATTCTGCATAGAGGTCACTAGCTCTTCTTTTGACTGACTTAAGGTGTGAGTCACCAGTTTAGGCTGTAATAGTTAATTGTAAGTATTGCTTAATGCAGTGGATATTAACTGAAGATCTTGCCATACTAGGATCAGAAAGTGAGACAAGTGGCAAGAAGGATTAAATGGAAGTATGCTGATGTCACTTTGACATTGCTCATAAGGAGATATTTTGGCATGGAAAGATCTTTCCAAGTTCTTAGTGATATTCTGTATTCTATCAAAGATAGAAGGCCCAAGTAGAGTACTGCTGACAGAATAAAGTAGAATTTGACCTATACTTTGGTACATAGGTACATATGTTCTTTTAAGCAAGGTAAGTAGGATGGTTATCTCCCCTAAAACTGTAAACTCCCATCTTGAATATGTTTTATGCGTGAACAACTTCATGCATAGGACCAGTTTTTGAAAAGTATGGCAGCTCACTTGAATAAGATTACCCAAGGAAATGAGTGTTTATAGGAATTGAGCATTAAGTTTCTGCCCCTAATGTCAACATAATTAATGCAGTTCTTGAATTATATATAAATTATATAGGAGACTTTCTGGAAAGACAGACCTGTGATAATGTATTGAGCTTACATTGAATCAACATACTAATAATGTGCACATATGCAAAGAGTTGCTAGTTTAAGTGTAAAAGCGAGCATACTTAAAGCACGGTTTTCATACTGAGGTTGTCAGGTTGTCAGCCTGAATACCACAAAAAGAACTTTGTATGTTTCACTTAGGCAGTTTAAATACATGACAATACTCAGGTGTTGTCAGACATCACGTATAATATACGGGAATATAATTCAAGATCAAAAGCATATGAGAATATTTTCATACCTGTTCATTTAATTAGGGCTTTGGAAAATGTAAGTGTTGTAGGTGCAAAATTTACTGCAAGATGGTTTTAGTATTTCTCATCAGCAAAATTTCTTCATCTTAAAGTGACAGAGAAATCCATATTTCCTTTAGTACAGAACTAAGAAATATATATATATATATATTTGATATATTTGACTTGCAGCTCTTTGGTGTAAGGACTGTTTGTTTCCATGTGTTGCAGGATGCCTTGTGCAATGGAATCTCAGTCCTTAGTCATTACCATAATAAATAGAGTTATTTATATTAAAAGTAATAAATTGGTCTTTCTGATCTATGCGTTCCCAACAGGATACAAGCCTTACACTGTACTCTATTTGTTCTTTTCCTTCCCTGGGCATAGTGAAACTACATTTACTTAATACTTCTTTGTTCCATACATATGCTCTTTTCTGTCAATGTGTTACTAGATTCTTGATTTTTTTGGGTTTATTCCTGGTTTTTAATTAAATTGAAATATTTGCCCTTTTTTGGTTGGTGTGGTTTTTCAGGGTTTTTTTTTTACTTCTCCATGAACAATCTCTTAAGGTTCTTAACTGTTAAAATAGGCATCTTTTCAGGAGACAAGAGAGACGGGAGAAGAAAAATGTATTTAAGCAATGAAGTTCATTAAATGTGGGTTGTGCTGTTTTGGTGAGCAATCTGGGAAAAAATATAGAAACATATTTATTTCATTTTGGCATATTATTTAAAATACTACTTACCCAGATTATAATATGAATTAGAAATTGACTATTTGCCTCTATTTTTAAATGAGATTCTGTACCTTTTTTCTGCCCAATGTGGTATCTATGTCACTATTCAGTAAATTTGTATGAAAATAACTTTTGCTTTTTTTTACAGGAACTTTATAGTGGTAGCAAAGACTGCAATATCCTTGCATGGATACCAGCTCCACGAGAGCCAGTTCCTGATGATATTTCTGAAAAGGTAGTGAATTTTTGAGTTTGAACTGTATTTTTTCATGGCTGTTATAACTGGGGGGGTTGTGTGGAAATTCAGTATGAAGTATGTTATTCACCATCAACATTTGTAATAATTCCTAATTAAGAGGACAATCACCTATTATTTCTGTGCAGTCTTTTGATTGTTGTAGGGCTTTGAGAAGATGTTTTCTCTGATAGTCTAGTCAAATCTTTTGCAGTCTTCTAGCTTCCTACTTGGGTAAGAGTAGTTCATGTCATTTGGCTATCAGTCTTTCATATTCTGCTTCCTTAATTTCCAAACTGCTTTCCATAGTTTGTGCTGTTTTGGAGTTGTAAATGTGCTAGATTATATTTCAAATTGTTTAAGAATATACTATGTATTAAGCAGTTAGATTAGGGATACCCAAATATTTTTGATGTGAAGATATAATAAAGGGATTTCTAAATGACTTTATTTTGTGCCCAAGGCAAGACATTCAGGGCGATATCAGGGAGCATCATATGTAAGACTGTTTTCCAAGAGAGTACTTTCTCTCTCTTAGTGTTAGAACTGGGCAATAAATGTTTCAGTGAGCAGCCTGAGTGGGAAAAAGTCTATATTTTAAGGAACTGAAACCCTTCACAGAATCAGAGTCTGGCAAACAGTACAAATGTTGAAAAATGAGAATGTATTAATGTTTTGGCCCATAGCATATGAAAATTCTACTTTTTAAAATTTCTGCATTGTTCCATTTTAAATGGGGAAATTATAAGAAGCATAAAATTGTTGTAACATTAGCTTTTTGTAAGTTTTTGTACTTCAAAACTATCCTGCACTTAAGCAGAGAAGAAAACTGTACTTTGAGAGGTTTGATACCCTAAACCCAAAATGTGTTGACCTGAAATTAACATTTTTGCTGTGAGAATTTTGCTGTGAGTAAACTTACTGTGTGTTTTTCTTACTCTGTAAAACAAAAACAAACCTACAGCAACAAGATTATTTACTTAGCTCTGATTAGAACTGCTCCTTTAAATTCGACACAGTGGCAGTACGTAGTATGTGCCATTGTTTCGAAATCTGTTAAGCTACAGCTGCTGTTTGTAAATGCTGTAGATGAGCCCTGTCTCTGTAATAAGCAGTTCTGTTGTCCACAGGCCACAAATTCCTGCTCCTTCTCAGGTGCTTGAATAGCCATTTGAATGCTTGTATGACCAGAATCTGAGCCCGAATAGAAGAAAACAAGAAAAAGATTTTACCCTAAGTCACTGAGATTCAGTGCACTGCATAGCTACACAAACCCTTTAGCTGGACCCTAGTGGGGCTGGGGTGAGAAATATTTCGTGGATGTGGATAGAGACCAGGACTGCTTCCTGAAACTGTAGTGCTCAGTTATGATGGGCTGAAGATATTATGACCTAAATTAAAACAACGGCACACAATAAACACAGTTACAATATTTGTTACATTTTGTACCAAACATTTGTAATACTTCCAGTCAGTCCTCCAGATAATTTATGCTGAAATTGGAATTAAATACAGTACTATTTCTTTTCATAATTTATCATGTCTCTAATCAGCAGAATGTCTAAAGAAGTAATCCAGTACTCATGAGAGACAGAATAGTTTGTCTACATGTAGTCATTTTAAAAATGCATTTAGTTTTGTCCTTAGTTGATTACAGTATTTTTAATTAAGCAAAACACTGAGAATTTTTATTTTCTCTAGCCTCTGCCTCAACAACATTTAAATCCAGCATATGAAGATGCATGGAGCAGCAGCGATGATGAAGGCTGAATTTAAATTATGAGCTGATATAAAATTGACATTCAGGCACTGCATTCACAGACTTTATCTACAGAATTGGACATTGTTGGATTTATCACAACTGGATTTTAGGTACTGTTCTGTTAGAGCAAGGTGTTTCAGAAATATGTTTCCACTGTTCTCTGTGTTTCTTTGTCACTGTAAAGTTAAATCTACTTTTTCATACTTGCTGACTTTTGTACTTACACATTGGTATACTTTATTCAGTGTGAACAGCTGATAAAAAATAAAAGCCTTTGGGACCAGTCAAAATTACATTGTTTCTACTATCTTTAGTACACGAGGAGATAACCCATTCATTTCCAAGACACGTGATACAGTGTTACATGATACAGGATTTTCTATGAAAGAGGACTGGCTCAGAAATACTTCTAACTTACTTCTGTCAGTGTCTTGGTGGAGCAGATTGTATCCATTTTCAAGTGCCTACGTGCTGTGGGAGTCAACAGATTTTTGTGCCTGTCCTTTTTGCATTTTCAATTTTGCATGTTTTTCTATAAATGCAGTACTCAGTTCAGAAAGAGATATAGCTGGGATCCTCTGTTCAAGTATTTATATGGTGACCCTATCATGTAATATCTGAATCTGCCCCAGAAAACTAAGAATTAAAACTAGTTTAGGGTTTTTGTTGCTCCTGTTAGCAGGTTTTTAAAATTAGTCTTCTATGTATGAATCACACATCCTTAGCAAGCATGAAGGATTCCTGGGCAGAAACAGGGTTCAGGTACAGTACAAGGCAGACAGTAGATCACATTTTAAGTTAAAAATATTGAATGTAATCCTTCCAAACTGTTTTCATCTAAAACATTTTGTGGTCCTAATGCCTGCTCTGTTTTGAAGGGAGGAGTTTTGTGGGGTTATTGTCTCATCTCAGTCACTAATTAGTGCTTCAGACATAGTATAGTCTCTGTCACTAAAGAATGTTTTCAGATTGCGTAAAGCAATAAAGATATCAGTAAAAACAGGTCCAATATAAAAGCAACAGCACAACAAGGTTCACTGGCGAGGTCCACTCTTAGGGGCACAATGAGGAAAAGCAAATAAAAATCCAGAGTCAGTCAGTGCAATCCAAAATAAACCAAAAACTACGCCATGTAACTTATAACTAAAGTTAAATGATTTAGCAAAGGATTAATATAGGATTTATTATAACACAACAACAACTTACTTACAGACTTAACGTAAAACTCCAAAGTACTTAAGAATCTAGGAGAGCAGCATTTCTTGTGCATTTGGTACAGAATATGCACACTTGTATGCACACAGACACAGAGAATCTGTACAAGGTACCTGTGAAAAATTTCCCTCGAAGGCAGTGAAATTCCCATTTCAGATGCCTTTGCAAAGGGTGAAGGCTTGAGGAGTCAGAGGTATCACTGTTCAGGGATCCTCTTAGTACAGCAAACTTGGGAGTTCCCTGGCTCTGAGAGGCCCCACTCAGAGGGGCTTTGCTGGTCACAGCTGCTGCTCCAGGAGAGCTCAAAGGGTCTCACTTTGAAGCGCTGTTTGTAGGGCTGCAAGAGAGGGGGCTTTGATCGTGACAACGTTCTATCCTGGCCACACTTCACGTTGTAAACTTTCTTTGGAAGTGTGAGATCAAAAAATATTATCTCACTTGGGTTCTTACTCAGGCAAAAAAAGTGTCCAAGGCTGTTCATTAAAAAACAGGAGCATGTTAGACACCACAAATTCCTGGGAGCAGACGGTGTTTCTGCTGGTAAGTCAAGAGAGGCTCAGTCTGGGTACTGTTTTTCAAGGCCAAAGCCTAAGGAGCGTTTCTCAGATCACATCGGGAGAGGGATGTGATGCACTATTGCCAAATAACTTTTTACACGTCAGTTTTTGCCTAAGTTACACCATGAATGAATGCTGTTTGGGATTCAGCTCAAAAAGAAGTGGGCTGTGAATTATTTGTCCAAATATCTTCTTATCCAGATGCCTTTGGGCTTAGTATCTCAAACAGCTGAAAATAGAAATTGGTTGCCTTGGGGGCTTGTTGCACCTACTGGCAGCTTCTTCATATTAGTCCTTCCAAATCCTCTTCTGGTATCAGTTGGCGGTGGTATTATTCTCCCTCTTGACTGTTGTCCTCTGCTGGAAGGAGAGGTGTTTCTGATGGAGGGAAATGAGAAACACCTGTCTCTCACGTGGGCAAGAATCCAGACACATTCTGCAACCCAGCACCTGCAAGTCTTCCACACAATGGCAGTTGCTGCCAGGTGGTGTTTAGTTAGCAAGGTTTAAAACCTCTTGGTACTAGTTAGCATCTCAAATACCAGTTTCTGTGAAAATTCTACTTTGAAGAATGGCATTTATGCTATTATTTCCTTCAGTACTTCTAGTTTTCTGTAGCTGTGTTAATTTTTTTATTTAAGCTTTTTCTAGAAAAAAAATTGTATTTTATATCTTCTGCATCCTTATGGTGGCTGTACTTAATTGCTAAGTAAAGTGTTGGTGTCTTCAAAATGAAAAATTTCAAAGAGCAGTGAAAGTATATTGTATATTATTTTTCACTGCCAAGAACGAGGTAAGCCAACAATATCAGTTACAACTGCAATCTCTTGCTTGTGTGTAAGTTAAATGTTATAATTAAACCTGAGATTTCCCCTTTGTTTATGCCTTTCTGCTTATATGCTTATGGCATGTATTTTTATAGTATCAAAACTTTCAGAACCAGAAATGGAGCAAGTAGATTGGTACAGACTTAATCACACTTCCATCCTTACCCATCAGTCAGAAAAAGAACACATCTGAAAATCTGGTCAGATGTCAAAATGCGTACTCTGTTCATACTGAAATAAAATTATTCACTTGAGAGTCAGCTAGCTCGTAGCTGGATTCTTGCTGTTAAAAACAGCAAAAGTTATGAGTTTAAGGAAAGAACTTAGGTTGGAATGAACTACATTTTTATCTCACTGATGGTACTGGGATTTAGTAGGCATACTGTATCAGAGAGCATAGAGAATCTAATCTTAGATTCTAGAGAATTTAATCTTCTCAGGCCGTTCTGGGAATTGAATATTGCTTAGAAGACTTTCTTTGTCTGCCAAGGCAGAGATTCTTATTTGTGCTTAATACAGTAAGTATCAAAAGATGGAGAATTTATTTGTTCTTACAAGAGATCAAAGAGTTTTCTTTCCCTTCTAGCCTAAGGAAACAATGAAGGTGGAGTCAGACTGAGCTAGTCCAACTGAAGAAATAAGAAGAGCCTAAGACAAGTCTCCTTCTGCTTAAGTGGAAGTTGAGTTCTGTGGAGGCAGTAAGATAGAACTCTGATTATTTATGATTATTTATTACTAGGTTATGATGCTCAGAAAGTATCTGTTATTAAGACAACCAAGAAAAACCTTGGTCTTTTTTTCTTCCTGTACACAGATCTGGAAGAAAGCATTAGCACATGAGAATTTCAATATAGCTAACTCCCAAGTAGTGGGAATAACAAGTTAACACCATATGCTTACCTCCCTTTGCCCTTTTTTCTGTCCCTGATATACTAGCTCTTGCACGCAGACTGACAAATCTTAAAATGCAGGGATTTGTTTGCCACCTTTTTTTCACATTGTTTGGGTTTGTAGTCAGGCCAGGCTTCTCACAAGACAACTGGGTTTTTTTAATCAAGAATGATTTTCTCAGTCATCATAGGACCCAGAATTTAAGAAGCCCATCAAGGTAAACCTGAAGAAATCTTAGATTTGCCAACATCAATAGGATTGGTTGTTACGGTTTTTCCCCCTTTTTTTAATCCTTGTATTATAGTTCTTATCCTACCTTGAGTGTATACATACTCATATATCTATGTACACAAGATAAAAAAATACTTGAAATACCACTGCTTTGGCACCAGTGAAGGAGAGTTCTTGGTTTTGTTCCTACCTCATTTTTTCATGGAGGCAAAGGTCTGGTTCATGTAGATGAGAATTGTAAGCTCTTTAGTGCACACTGGCCTAGGATCTGCTGTAGTGAATGGGTAAGCCTACTGCTAGCTTAGTACGCATGAAGTTTGCAATAGTCAGTCACATTATGTGGGCATATCAGTTAAACCAGAACAACTGTGCAAATAGGGGGGGGTTAGCATGTAAAGCATAGGAATTAACATGATTAAAGCAGTCCATAAAGAAAGAGCTTGAGTATTGGCTGCATACTTAGCCAATGTGTGCTGAGGTTTTGACACCTGAGAGATGTTCTTGAAGGCAGTATATTAGTTTCAGTGGTCAGCAGTTACTGCTTATAATACCCAACTAAACAAAAGTATGTAAAACATATCAATAAAGTCCCTTTGTGGTTAAGGCTGAGTTATGAAATGGACATACCTTCTTCTATCCTCCCCCATTTTTGTTTTTTTTAGTCTATTTTATAAAAATACTGGGAATTTAGGATAAAAAGGGATGACTGAGTGGCCAGGAATTCAGGCAGGTGGACAACTACTCCCCACATCTTCATCCCTTTTAATCATATCTGTGTGTGTAGTCGGCCTTACCCACCAGCCCACAGGCTCTGCCCAGATGACAACTAACCAATGTCATCCAACATGCTGGCAACCCATAACCACGCCCAGTCCTGCCAAATTCCACTAAGCCCAAAAGACTGAAAAAAAAATATTTGGGGCTGTTAAGACAGCATTCTATTTACATGTGAAAGAATATTTTAATTGCATAGGTATACAGCATTGTTCCTCATTTTCATTTTATCACCATTTGCCTTCAAATTAGTTAGAGAAAACCTAAGATGTTTTTAGTGACACATTTTATCTTTGTGCTAAGGAGTCTTTCAGACACTCACTGAGATCTGTAGGCTTGGAAGATTGCAAATCCATCCTTTTCTTACAGCTGTGAGGCAGAGATACGTCTGCAGTCCTAAACAGGTTTTGTAATAAATTTCCTCATGCCAAAATGGAGATTATAATCAGCAGTTTAAATCAGTCCAACCAGTTATTTTTACAACCATATGTTTGTAATCTAAAGTAACATGTTTAAGCAAGAATAGGGTAATGCGTTCAGCAATAAAAATGATACGTATATGCCTTTGTTTAATACAAAATGGATTAACGTGGGAGGCAGAGAAAAGGGACTTATTAAAAGATTTTTTGGCTGTTCTCTTCACCTTTGGAAAATACTGAGCATTGTCCCTTCCTATTGTTTATAATTGCAAGGCATTTATTGAGCAGAATACTTTATATTAACTAAAGGTCTTAGGTCCCAACAGAATTATTAAAACCTTCTAAGAAAATTTTGAATCATATTTTTGGGAAAGTTAGCTCAAAATACATATTCATTATAAATGAAGAAATATATTGTGATTTTGCTGGAGATCACTGACAAGAATAAGCTTAAATTTGGTAGCCAGCCAGTTCCATTTGTACATAAAATTTAAAGCAGATTCTTAATCCTCTCTGTTTGTAGTCCAGGATGGCCTCTGAAAGAAATACAGCTATTAATGCCTGCCTGCAGTGTTTTAATTTCATGCACACAAATATATCTTGGTTTGTATGATGGATCTTTAACATGTCATTGCCATCTTAAGAAAGGGGGAAGCCTGGGAAGAAAACAGAGAGACGGGAGAAAAAAAAAATCCTTTTGTCGGACTTAGGGCGCGTCTGTTCCGCAGGCAACAGCGTGATACAAAGCTGTTAACTTCAGCTGATGTGAGCAGCCCCACCACATGCTGATCCGCCTGCCTGGGGACACTGCAGTGGTTCACCTGCATGGATGGGGCTTTGTTGATACGCTTCTTTCCTATTTTCTGTAGGTACACTGTGTCAAAGGACACAGTGAACATAGCTGTTTGGGGAGCCCATGTTTGCTGTGATAAAAAATACACCAGAGAGTGGGTGTATGTTAAGAATATCAAGTTCTCATGTTTTGTGGCAGTTAGAAGGGAGTGTCTTGTGTTGCTCAACAGTTAATTACTGTTGCTATCACCTCCTACACTGTTCTGTAACACCACAGGAAATCAGCTGATGATTATTCTCATGCTAGCAAAGATGAAAAAAAAATGGTTTTGGACATCATAAAATAAGAGATTTTCCCTTTCACTAGTTCTTCCAGGTGGGGTATGTGGCCCAGAGAATATATTTTTGTAGCTGAATCATGCATTATGGTCTATGCGAATTGAAGTTAAGCTAAATGTCCAAACAGTCTGATGCTGTTCAGTGGTTTTGAGCTGTCACTACTGCTACAGGAGCCTTAGACTGAGCAGTTCTACGCATCTGTGGGAAATGGCCACATTTGGCATGTGCTTGTAATGTATTGCATGCTCTCAGGGTAGTGCACAAATTGTTTCCCAAGAAAAAAGTAGTCTCTAGAGTTGCATGGAACTTTGACATCTGAATACTATTCGTCATTATTTATAAAGTAAGTTTCCAGAACACTTAATTGTTTTGCAGACAGCTAATATACCTGAGGGCCTAAATGAATGTTTGAAATAGCTGCTTCATCCTGTTCTGCCACTCTGGTTAACTACTGAAGTTTAGGTTGACTAATGAAGTATATCAAAGTAATTTAAATAACACTCAGCAATGAGCTGCTATATTAAATGTAGATACCTGTGATAATTGCAGAATCTTGTGGTATAAGAAGTATATTGCTGCATAGCAGAATTCCCCTGTGTTGGACTATAGGTTTCACTACTTCAGGAGGCTTGCTTTGTGTGCCCTAAACTGGTAAAAGGTCTTACTGGTATATCTCATATCAGTAAGAAGGTTTATTATATATTTTAGTGGCCTTGAAAACTGTGCCAGGAAAGACTTTTACCTGCCAGAAAGTCTAAACGTTATGCAAGTCAAAAGGTAGTAAAGACTGCTCAAACACTAAGTGTGACAGGCACAAGAAAAATAAAGTGTAATGGCTTAATCTCAGAGAGCACTAAGCACCATACCACTGGTTGCTCACTCCCCCCACCCCAGAAGGATGGAGGGAGGCAGACAATGGAAGGGTAAAAGTGGGAAAACTCATGGGTTGAGGTAAGAATGGTTTAATAATTGAAATAAAATATAATCACAATTATAAATAGTAATTAAAAGGAAAAAGAAAAAACAACACACACCAAAAAACCCACAACAACAAAAGAACAACCAAACAAAGAAAACACCACAAATTGATAGAAATAAAACTCAAGAAAGATGATGCAAATAAAATCAACTGCTCACCCCTGACCAATGTCCCTCCCCACTCTTCACTTTCTCTCAGCTTTATATGCTGAGCATGATGCTGTGTGGAATGGGATATCCCTGTGGTCAGTTGTGGGCAGCTGTCCTGGTTGTGTCCTCTCCCAACCCCTTGTGCCCCCCCAGCCTCCTTGCTGGTGGGGTGGGGTGCGGAGCAGCAAAGGCCTTGACACTGTGTGAGCTCTGCTCAGGGAGAGCTAAAACATCCCGCTGTTGCCAGCACTGTTTCCAGCAAATCCAAAACATAGCTTCATGATAGGTACTATGGAGAAAATTAACTCTACCCCAGACAAAACAAGCACACAGAGGAAACAAAGAAGCCATTCTAGTTTACAGATAAAAAGGTAGAACCCTACTTGTGACATAAGATATACAGGGTTTGCAAGTTCAACAATCCTCCATGCTACAGTGGTGCATCACCAGGGGTAGCACTTGTTTCTGTGTAGTCCGCCCTGGTCTTCCAAACCTGGAGGTGAAAGTCCTGCCCAGGTCATGGGAGCTGTGAAAGCTACACCTTTCACACTGCTCCACCTTCCCTCTATAACCATTGCTTTATTTAGGGTAAATTAAATACAGGTCCTTCATGGTCCCCAGCTCCTGCCTTCTCTCCCTCTCTCCCCAGCAGACTGTTCATAATCTTTTCTGTCAATTTGCATCTCCTTTCTCTGCTGCACACAGCCATGTCCACACCGCTCTCCTGTCTGTACACCAAAGTCCTCGATCCTTTACTCATCCAATGTAATTCATCAAGCTCTTCTTAAAATTGGTAGTTCTGTTTGCTTTTGAAGTATCACCTAACCTCTCTGGGCAGTCCTTAGGCGTGTCCTCCTCTTTCTCCTCAGTTTCCATTTGGTTATGTGCTTAGGTACCTATACAGGTTTGCTAGTTCAAATAGTGTTTTGAGCAGAAGAACATGAAAACTTTGATCTGAAAGCCATTTGATTGTGCTAGAGCAGAAATGTACCACTGTGTAAAGAAAATGGGAGGGATATTTCATTAGCTTTTTTATAATCCACTATTAACATATACATGCAGTTTCTGGAATAACACTGGCTGCTTGTTAGCTCACTTGGACCCGGTACAATATTTTTCTGTGAACAAGAAGCTCATTAGTTTTCACACTTAGAGCATTTATTCATTAAAGTCAGTCAAAAATGTTGTCTTGAAAACTTGGCATTTAAATATTTTTCCATTTTATAATCAATTTATGTTCATTATTTTCCCCAGTCGCCTGCAGCTTCTTAAAATCTTGCAGTCATATACAAAAGTGATTACATAAATCAAGGTCTAGTTTATGTAAAGAGACTCAGTTAAATAAAAATATAGCTGAAGTATTACAGAAATCTTTTTAAATCATCAGCACTACTACTACTAACTGTTACATAAAAGTATTTCTGAGTTTTGTAGTAAAATTTGCAATGTGACCATCAGCTTTGTTGTTTATGCTCATTCATCGATGATCTTCCTTTCCCCAAATTAACATTGCTGCTTTTCACATCATGATTTGTTAAATGCCATTTCACTCATCCAAACTGAATTAATTTCTCTTAAAATGTTTTCATTGCCTTGTCTCTTGTCACAAGACAATGTTCTGTCCAAGACAGAAGCTTCCATGGTACAGAGCTGCAATCTCTGCTCCATGGAGAATTGAGATTTTACCACTTTATAAGATGTTTCTGCATTGTACTTTCAGCACAATTCCATGCCCTCCCACTGTTGCGAGTGTCCCAGGCCAGTGTTAGCCCAGAAGATCAACAACTGACCATAGCTGACAAACATTAGATCGTGCTTCTTTTGCAGGATCGTATCATCCACTCCTCTTCCATTCTTCTATCCTAAAGCTTTAATCCCTTCAATATATCAGTTCTCATACCATCTCAATACCATTAGCAGAGGTACATCAAACATATGAATGATTTCATAAAGGATGAAAACCTTCATCTAACACTAGCAGAGAAGCGAAGAAGTGTTTTATTGCATCCACAGACTATAAATATTATAAATTGTATTATAAATTATTATAAACTGTTATGGGATAATTAGTCAAGAAATAAAGGGACTGTCTAAGTAGCATTGCTTTACAGTGCCTTGACAGAGACACCTGACTTTGTTTAAAGCAATTGTCAAAAATGTTTTGAGGAAAGTAACAGTTCTCCCAAATCTTACAAAATCTGAGCTCATGCTACACAAAACAGAGAAGATTTCCTTGATTAGACTCTACAGAAATCTGCAAGTAAGTAGATGTTCTGTATTATTCCAAATCCACCAAATGTTATTCCAGACAGAGCTGTCACCTATTCAAGAAGACAGAGGTATTACCAGAAATGACAAATTCAGAGACAGTCAGCCCTGTTTATGTCTCTGCCATCTCTGCCTGCCTGCAGTTTTTGAACTACAGTGTTTGCAGTTTTTGAACCCCACAGGGCTGCTAAAGACAGTACAGTCAGTTACAGGGATGTCCTTGGCAACTGGGTGAAAGAGTTCAAAATTATTAAAATTTATTATGCGTCACCTCTCCTCAGGTGGCAAGAAGGCAAGCTCTGGTGCAGAATTGGATTGCTTCTTTGCTCACCATGAATGAAAATCCTCTTATGTCTTGGTAGATTCTTAAAAATAAAATGCAGCATAATGAAAGGAGTTTATAGTGAAACTCTTCCACTACATCTGCTCCGGTTACTTTTTCCTTTTTTTCTGCTTTATCCATTTCCCTTTTTATATTACTTAGACCCTTCTCCCCACCTTTTGTTGTAGCCTGTTTGAAAAAATAAAGTGTTTTCTTACAAACTCTAATCTAAAAACCTTTTAACTGTTAAAGATTAACCAGCAAAGCATCTGTGAAAAAACACACACTTCCCTGACATTTGCTCCATCCTGCCACATTGAGAAACTCTGCTATTGTAATGCTTCAGTAGCTTGTTCACACTTACCAGATTGACATGAAGGCACAAAAGCAGGCTAATATCGTGCCACATAATGTCGGGAGCCACAAATGCCCCTAACTATGAACGGGTGTACCTTTCTTTCAGTGGCACAATTTATTGGAGATTTTGATTTTAATGAAGCTTTCTACTGTGTTTACTTTGAGTGACTTGTGCACTTTCAGAGTGGAACAGAGCAGGGTTGCATGAGTGGCCATACAGAGAGGGAAAGGAATGAATACAGCAAATCAGGCCCTGGTAGAGGGCATAAAACAAAAAGGGGCTCGTAGGAAGGATGACTGTAGTTGGTGGACCCTGCTGGATGTCAGGTGCCCACCAAAACTGCTCTGTCACTCCCCTCCGCAACTGAATAGGGGAGAAACAGCAAAAGGCTCGACAGTTGAGACAAGGACTGGGAAGGGATCACTCATAGATCACAAAACAGACTGAATTTGGGGATATTAATTGAATGTATTACTAAAAAAATCAGAGCAGTATAATGAGAAAATTAAAAAGACCTTCCCCACTCCTCCCTCTTTCCCAGCTCTGTCTCCTTCCCCATAACAGTGCAGGGAGACAACAAATGAGGGTTATGGTCAGTTCATCACACATTGTTCCTGTCATTGCTCAGGGAGAGGAGTCCTTCCCCTGCTCCACTGTGGGGTGTCGCCCATGGGAGACAACTCTCCAGCATGAGTTCTTCTCACAGGCTACAGTTCCTCACAAACTGCTCCAGTGTGGGTTCCTTTCCATAAGGGTGCAGTCCTTCAAGAACTGACTGCAGTGTGGGTCCCCCACAGGGTCACAAGTCCTACCAGGAAACCTGCTGCAGTGTGGGCTCCTCTCCGTGGGTCTGCATATCCCTGCCAGGACCCTGCTCCAGCACAGGCCTCCCATGGGGTCACAGCCTCCTCTCAGGCATCCACCTGCTCCAGCGTGAATCTCCTCCATGGGCTGCAGGTGGATCTCTGCATCCCTGTGGATCTCCATGGGCTCAGGGGCACAGCTGCCTCACCATGGTCTGCACCACAGGCTGCAGGGGAACCTCAGCTCTGGCACCTGGAGCACCTCCTGCACTGATTTTGGGGTCTGCAGGGCTGTTTCTCTCTCATATTCTCACTCTGCTCTTCTCTGAGTGCATTAAAATCTGTGCAACAACTTCCTTTTCCTTCTTGATTTGGCTGTGGCTGGCAGTGGATCCATTCTGGAGCCAGCTGGGATTGAATCTGTCTAACATGTCTAAACAACTTCTTGCAGTTTCTCACAGAAGCCACTCCTGTGGCCCCTCATTCCTGCTACCAGAACCTGGACACACAAGCGCAATACAATGATGTATATGTGCAGCTGGAAAAGCAAAGCTTAGAAATTAGTATTTTAGATCACACAGTATTGCTTCAGACAAGAAAACTCAATGCCTTGGTGTTGACAGGAGTTTTCCAAACATCTACACATGTTGAATTTGGGGGCCAAATGTGGTTCAGATTTTCTAAACTTCGCAACTTTATCTGGGTTTACCTGGATTAACAGATATTTTGACCTTTCCTGTATACAAATTGGTGAAAAGCAGTTTCCAACATCAGTGAAAAGTTTCCTACATGGCATTTTTGCTTAGTCCTCTTGTAGTGATATTATTATATTTATTTATATCTCATCATAAAATCATAGTAGAAACCATTTCACAATTTAGATTGAATTAGACTGGACTGTGAAATTTCTGGGGTTTTTTTAAGAATTTCAGTGAAATTTCAAGTGGCAATTCAATTTTTGCCTTAAAAATAGAAGTAATTAGTTTTATTGTATATTAATTTGTGATCTGGGAGCTTATGGATCCCCTAGCCGAGACAAAGACCAAATATCCAAGAACAAGAACTAACCTAGCTGATAACCAAGAAGAGAGTGGGAGAAAGGGAATGTTGTTGGTTTTTCTCATTTATTTATTTTTAATTTGCTTTTTTGTTGTGGTTGCATTCAGCTAACTTGTATATGTATGCAGAATGACTCCTTCAGTATTCTCTTCAATTTGCAGAATCTTAGACTAGAGGATTAGGGGGCATGTCCTGACAAAGCATTTATTTCTGTATGGCTTCATATATGAAAGTATTGCCACCAGGAAAATCCAAAAGTGGTTGTTCTCCTCATCTTCAGTAGGTGACAATGAGACCAACTGCCTTAAGAATGGGAAGAGTGTCTAGAAAGCAATAGTAGGTAATTTAGTCCTTTTTTTTGTTGTTGTTGCAATTATATTGTATCTACCAAGAGGCATTTCAGCTGCATTCAAGAACCTGAAATGTCTCTGAAAATCTTGACCTAAGTTTAGAATTTCCATTTTGTTCTCTTGCATCTCTCAATAGAAAAGGTGAGCACAATGAATATTACCTCAACTGTAGTAAGTCTCTTTATAAAACAATAGTTGTAAGGAAAGGAAAATATTAAAGAGAAAACTTCAGAGTATTCTTTAGAAATACTTGAGAAACCATGTCTTGATCACAGAAACAACAAGTAGCATCAGTTATTAGTTTTCTGCAATCCGGTTTAAGAGAAATTTTTAAGTTCTAGAAATACTGAATTTTTCCTATGCTTTGTCTAGAAATCATAGTTTTATGAGTTTGTGGGTGTCACATGCACAGAGAAAACAGTACCTCAGGTGCAGAACTGTTCCGTGAATGTAGGACTTGCAAACTTCCCTGAAGACTTAGCCCCCAAAATGTCTCCACATGAAAAACATCAGACTATGTATTACTCCGTAACAGTCCATAGACTGATGCAGAGGTAACAGTCAAGGAAGTACAGCCCTTTTTTGGGAATGTTGGGATTTTAAAATAAGGTTCAATTGCAAACAGTTGCAATAATCTCAGCCAATCTGTTCAAACTGTTCTTATAGCCCATTGCTTTGCCTGTGGCTCCTCTAGAATGAGTGTGAAGGCATATCAAAATGGGTGGAGGTATGAAAACAAGCACCCTGAAAAGGACTTCTACAGAAGAAATTCTTTGCTGTGAGGCTGCTGAGGCACTGGAACAGGTTGCCCAGAGAAGCTGTGGTTGCCCCATCCCTGGCAGTGTTAAGGCCATGCTGGATGGAGTTCTGAGCAACCTGGTCTAGTGGCAGGTGTCCTGCACATTGCAGGGGGGTTGGAGCTAGATGATCTTTATGGTTTCTTCCAACCCAAACCACTCTATGATTTTTTTTTTCTCAGCTCCCACCTACAACTAAAAGTGAAATAATGCTGTGCCATTTGATAAGAAGCCAAATTCCCCCCTCACATTTTACTCTACATCTATTCAACAACAGCAAAGAAGGAGTAGGAGGAGAGAAATAAATACAGCACTACTATGAAGCACACTGTAAGACATAATGGTGCCTCATGCAGTTGCCTAACATGTCCCCAGATGCAGCTGTGAAATATGACAGAAGTCTGCCTGGGAAAAGGTCCTCAGCAGCAATACAGGCCTGGGATATACCCTGTAACAAAAATATGCCCCACTGCATTTTAAGTCTCCTGTTGACAAGTCCAATTGCTCACATAGAATAGATGGATAATGGTCTTTTTTTTTTTTTTTTAAAGAAAGTTTTTGGTTTCTGAGTTCAGACTATATGTTTCACTAGTTTGTTTGGTGGGTTTTCTTTCTTCAGTGCTGGATTTAGGTTCCAGATTCTCCAAGACAGAATGTCTTTTTCTAGTCATGTAACTATTCATGTATTTAAGCCTGGAGCCTCACTGTTTGATAACTCTGCTTCCCTCATTTAAACAGATTAAGAAGATATCTTTATCTGTAAAATTCATTGTTCTGAAATGTTCCAAGTGCCATTTATGGTGAGTGGAACGGAATAAAGGAATTTCAAGCACTTTGTAAAAAATCTGGACTATTTATCCCATCTCTGTAAGCATGTCACATCTCTATCAGAAGTAGTGCTTCCTGTTTGTAGTGTCTGCTTAAAAGATATCCTCATGGCTGTCTGGAAGATCAAGGATAATAATGGCAATGTAAATGAATCTGTTGGCCTGCAAAGAGGTGTGCAGGGTTTTTTGCTTGAGTCGATAATAAAGTCAGGCCAGTAAAATCCCCAAAGTAGATTGATGCACAGACAAATAACAGCCCAAGCAGCCCAAGCTCATGGGGTCAGCTCCTCTCCTGTCACCTCTCCTCCTGACACAGTGCTTATTAAGTACAGCTCAGCTTTGTCAGGCTAGCAGATTGAAGATAGTTTACTCAGTCCTTGAGGAAGGCTTTAGTTCCTTCCTCTGGGTTTATTGTTGCTGTGGTTACGGACACTTGAGCTGGGAAGAGTAAAAGTAGTTCAGGTATGTTTATGTGAACTCTTATGACAGTAAAATGTAGATGCATATCCTTTAGAAGGAGAACTTTAATCACAATAGGAAGGCATGTGTTGATTTGCTGGGAGCATTGTGGTGGATCAGTTGTTTCCTGTGAAAATGTCAGATTTGATTGTACAAGTTAAAGAAAAGAGGGATACAACAAGAAATGCAGGAATAAATGTTTCTGTAACACTGTCTTCCTTCTTCCCCATAGAGGAAAAGGTAGTGAGAAGTATGCATGGCTGTTCTAGCTGGTCAGGAGTGTGTAGACAGGATCAGAATCTTTTGTTTGGAGAAGGCTAGAGATAGTTTTAGGTAGGTGAATATTGAGTACATCTTAGTTATTTGAGCATGTGATTTTATTTTCCCTTTGTTTTGTAGAGGTCTTAAAACTCTCTGCTACCCTTTGGAGAATGTTTAAAAGGCACCAAAGAGAGAAGATGCAAGAAAGGACTACATTCTTGATGCCCGTTTCCATGGCATGAGCTTGTTGCCCAGGAGGAAGGAGAAGACCATGGGCAGAACTGAGTGTGAAAGGGTTTTTTGTTTGGGTAACAACACTGTGAGATGAAACCTTTGTCATCTTCTCCATCCAGAGTGCTTAGAGGACTAGCTGAGTGTAACAGCTTTGGTCTTTCCAGGGTTTTGCACTGGGGCAGATGGATTAACTGAATGGAGAGACTCAGTGTGTCAACAGCTGCACTTCGTATTGGGAAAGTGTGATGTGCTGCAGCTTCAGGGTTAGGTGATTAAATTAAGAGATACCAGAATGAGTTATTCATTTAACTCTTAGTGCTTGTTTTCACTCTTATGCAAAATGGAGGTATATCAATATTATTTTCATTCTCCTTCTGAATAAAAATATACAATAATCCCAACTGTTGGCAAATTTTGGCGGATGATTATTACTGTTTATGAAAATTGCTTGAACCAATGAACTTGCTCCAAATTCTCACTGTCATAACTAAGATGGGGATCCACTGTGCCACCTATAAGCAGAAACTGAAGCTTGTTCAGCTGCTTTCCTCCCTGCAAATTCTTCTTCTTCATGGTGAGCATATAGCCAGCATTTAAGGACTTGAAGGTTTTGGCTTTCTTTAGAAAGAAACATTTGAGATGATTGGTTATATTGTCTGGTGGAACCCTGTTTCTTTAAAAACAATGTTTCCCCAAAATAACTGGGGAAAGAGATCAAGCTGACAGCCTCCTTCTTCAGAAATTCAAGTCTGATTTCTGTAAAGATACTGTTTCTATGATAAATTATTTCTTAACTCTCCAAAAGTTTTGTTGTACGTATTTTCTGTATTTGCTGTCTTTCCTGCACAGCTGCAGCTCATTATTTGAAGGGATTGAAAACTGTAACTTGTCCTAGAAAAAAATATCTTTAAGATGCTTCAGTTTAGTCCTTCTAAGATCTTACCATGCAGTTGGTACCTAACTGTTCTGATCAGTGTCTTCCTCACTCCAAAGAGAAGCATAAATGCCCTACCCACTGAGGGTGACATATAGTGTTCTCCCACTCTCCAGATTAAAACAGATCTATGACTCCTCCAGCATTTTCTTCATGACTGCCAGTGCTAATTTGCAGCACACCTGCCAGGAACATGCACTGGAAGATGGTGAGGTTTTGTGACTCTTTGAGTGTTTGTGACTCTAATAGGTTGTGGATGTGACTGCAAGCCTGCACAGTGCATCCTTTCATAAAGGAAAGCCATTGTGTGTCCACATTTCTACATCATAAGAGAAGATACCCCTTTATGCCTTTTGCAAAATTGTTGAAAAAACAAATACATGGGTGGAGAATTTTGTTCTTGTTTGTTTGGGCACACTTTTTGTTTTGGTTGGGGTTTGTTTGTTGGTTTTATTTTATTATTTATTCTTTTTCCTTAATTTTGGAAGCCTAATTTAAAACACCTGATCTGTGGTAGTATTACATGTATGGGAGACCACAGAAGTGTCATTAGCTATGAAATATAACAAAGATTTCTGTTTGATTGATTAGTAATTAGCTTATGCAATTTGTTTTTCAGGAATTGTCTCACAGGCATTTTGCCAATGAAGATGCTCAGTTTCAAAACCAACTTGTTTGTGTGTGGAACCTAGCTATGACAACACAGTACAAACTACATGCCACACAATTACAAATTTGTTGAAATTCCCAGCCTGTTCTTCTTAGCATCTTCTCTAAAAATTAATCTAAATTAGCAAGTTCTTACACTTAATAAGTTGGTTACTTCTAAATTTATTGGAGCCATAATTAAGAAAGAGGCAGTACTTATTTTAATCCATTTGAAACACATCTTGCCTATGGCTCCTTCTCGGAGTGTCTTGAACGGCACGTCTGCCGCATAACTATTTTTCCATGGTTTACCTTTCCTTGAGCATTAGTAGCTATAGCCTCAGTTTCAAAGTAACTTCCTAATCTCTGGCCTGTTTACCAAGCACAGGTGACATAATTGTCATGGCAATAATGGGAACAAATATAACCTTATTTGTCTGAAATCAGATGGGGACTCCAACCAGGTGTAACTGTAACACATTCCCAGAAAATTGTTGAATACCTCTTTCCCGTGATTATCCATTTCTTTACTTTTATTTTCCTGCTTTTCTCCCCAATCCCATCTGCAGAATGTTTTTGTAAAAATAAATAAATAAATACATAAAAATCCATTAAAGGATTAGGTTTCCACAATGTATTGTTAGGCACATGTAATGTAATCAAGAATCAATTTTAGAAAGTAACTTCTTGGTATGATTTTACTGTAGTTTTGCATTCCTTGAGAAATGTCATATCTGTCAAGGGAGAATGGACTGTGGATTTGTTATAATTAATTGTAATGCTCCCTTTTCTGGTCTTTCATTTTTCTTCATATCTCAGAGACTGGCAGAGAAAGGGAAAAGAAATTGCTTCACTATTAGCAAGGTTATGCAATTTAGTAGCTTTTATGGGAGTCCTTGTGGACACTGGCATAAGAAATACGAGAAGGGACAGGAGAGAAAAGTAGATGGTCAGCTTTTGAATAAGGAGAGGTGAGCTTTCAATGGCAGAAGTTTAGTAGATTTCTGTTTCTCACTCTGACACTGAGTTGCCTTACAAGTTATTTCCTGAGCCTAGCTGGTCTGAATATGAAATAACAAACAAAATAACTAAAAGGCTTCAATTTCAAGGTCAGATCTCATTCCTTAACCCAGGCATACCATCTTTGTCATGCATTCTCACTACAAAATGTCTGGAATCTGGCAAAATTAGCTGAAGCTTTTGCATGGGCACTGAACATAGCAGAGAGAGATCTCTTTCACAGGCATTCCTGTGTCTCCAGTTCAAGGAACATGGCAGCCCATGAACCCCTAGAGTGTGATGATTTACTAGTGAAGAAATAGGGAAATTACATGAGTGAGAGAGAGCTATTTATACATCTCTGTGTCATCACATGCTGCTTGGATAAAGAGTCTGTCTATTTCGTGTTCAAAGTGCAAATCAGCGGCTACTCAAGCCTACACCAAAGATCTTACTTTTTCTTATCCTTGCAGATGTTGTGCAGCACATGGCATGCGGGAATGACACAGACAGCTACATCTTCACTAGCACCGAAGAGTTTCCATAAGCTATATGGTTTGTCTTTGCTTGCCTCATTAACTCACTTGTTTCCACAGGCACAAAACAAACTTTTCATCTGGTAAAAATCCTTGTTGATTATTCTGATTCAGAGATGGTGTAATATGTACTAGTAGCTTATTGTTATTGAACTTCCTACAGCTTCCTATGCCCTTCTGGAGGATTGCAGCATGGCATGCACCTGCCAGCTTGGCCAGCTATAGCCTAACCAGCACAGTGCAGGTGCTCTGCAAAGCTAGCATTCACTTCTTCGTTGACCTTTGGTTTTGGTGGGGATTTTTTTTTTAATGATACATGTTAGAATCTTTCTGCAGTCATGGAGTTCCTACTCTCTAAAAAGAACTTATGTCTCCAGACATGTTTATGCACCCAGCTCATGGATAAGGCTGCTCTGGCCCAGGAACAACAAACAGGTCCCACAGCCCTCCAGCACCCTAAAAAGATTGCTACTTTCTTTAGCTTTGTCTGTGTGAGTTCCTACAGGATAAAACTTTTGCTTCCATTACTGTCAGTAACACACACAGGTAAAATTTGACTTACAAAAGATTTAAAACAGTTGCTATATGGCATCTGAATTAGAATTCTCAGCTGTGGAAAGCTGTAAGATGTAGGATCCAGAACAGCCACTGTCCAACTCTTTTTTCCATATACCGTTTTCAGACATGGGGCAGGCTAAAATGAAAAATCTGCTGATGCAAGGTTATGATTTTTGGGAACGAGCTGGCCAGGTATGCTGGCTTTGGTTTTCTCAGTATGTTCAGTAAGGCTTCTTTGACTGACTGCAATGCACTTTTTGCAGATGATTTAATATTCCTTCCTGGTATAGATAGAGTTGCAATCTATTGAGTTGCACTTGAATGCAGTGCCTGCATTCAAGCAATACACTCTTAAGAGGTGAGTCACTACCAGTTTTCATTTGAGAAGCCCAGTGTGTATATAATAAAGTGCATTGTATAATGTGTGTGTGTGTGTATGCATTCTAAGTTTATTTGTATATGCAGTATATTCTACATGTGTTATACAGTATAGAATATATGTGTTATACAGTATATTCTGTAGGTGTTGTACTATATACATTATGCAGAAAGTTTAAAATATATACATAAACAGTAGAATATATCTATATTACATATGTATATGATACATGTGTGACACCATGACACTGCTTCTGTTAAACATCCCCTTTCATGACATTTTTCATACACTTAAGATTATTGCTTATACTTTTGCAAAAGTCATTTTACACCCTACTTTTGGGGCACCTTGTTCTTTCACTCCTGCCTAGCATCAATCTCAGATGCATGATAGCAAAACAATTTTCTATGGACCTAATGGTTTTAGTACCATTATTTGAAATAGGTGGGTTTACACAGAAAGTTCTCTACCTGAATAGCTTTGTCGTATTTGCAAGAATTCATCAAATTCAGTATTGTTCAAATGTCAAAACTGGAACTCAACATGTAGGTCAACATGTAACTATTGAAACAGGCTGACTTGACAATACTGGAGTAGCCTGTTTGTGGCACCTGATTGTGGTGCCAAGAAGCCATGCAAACCCAGCAGTGACTACTCACTTCTGTACAGTCACCTGCAGTGTATGTTTCCAGACAGAGGGGGAAACTTCCCTGCAAAATTCAGCTCATCCAGAGAGATATGAGCAGGACTGAGTCATCTTCTCACTGTGTCTCACAGCAAAATTGATGATACATGTCTGCAGAAGAATTCCTTTGTCATGTGGAAACTGCTCCTGGAAAGTCACTGCTGGCATTACACAAGGGTCCATCCACGGTGTTCTGGAAGCAATCCAGGCAGAAAAATTATCAGAAAGCCTCAGCTGCTTGAAAGGCACTGTTCTGGCTCAGAGGATTAGGAGAAAAAGCAATATTTTCTGCAACAAGCAGTAAGCAAAGTCTGAAAGTAACTCCAACTGGAAAATGAGAAGGAGCATAGAGGGTCCTTTTTTTGCCAATCCAGCTGCCAAACACTGTCTTGTGACAGCTGTGGGAGACTGGCTACCTACAGCAGAACCTGCCTGGGACAGGTTTGGCAGTTGTGACTCAGAACACTGGTACAAGTGCACAGGCAAACCAGATGTTCACCGCCAACAGCAAACCTTGCAAACAAGATTTGGGTTACCCTTGCGTCCCTTCAAGATTGGTGTGCAGATATTTGTTGTTGTTCTTGGGATGACTGCCTTGTACTATGTCAGCAAAAGCACCTAATACTGTTGCTGGACCAGGGAGTGGTTCCTGTGGTTCTCCTGCTGATCAGCTATTCAAGGCTTGAAATACAGTCCTAGAGAGTACTTATCTCTAAATGACTCTTAAAGCATATGAGTTACCGGGATTCTAGTAAGGCAACAAAATAAGGTAAAGCATTGGCTATCACTATTCATGGCAAGCACAGTTCTTCATTCATCATACCCCAGTAGTTATGTCTTTAGCATCTTGTAAAGTCCGGTGAGCTGTCTCCAGAGTCTATGTTTATCTCTAGTCCTGTTCTTGGATGGGGCATGTAGGGAACTTAAAAGATTACTTAAATTTACAGTAAACATCATGTGCTGCTTTCACATACTAAGAACTGAGAAAACCTGTCTGCTTCTAGCTCCCTCTTTTATAATGAAAATGTCTCTGACTTGCTGTGTATATCGGTTTTCTTTGTGTATATAGGGCACAGCTGTCTCCTTCATGCTGCCTTTTTCCTCATGCACGTTAATGATTTACCTGCCCTGAACAGGTCAACCATTATTTCTGTTCTCTCCCAACCCTCAGAGACTTGCTTGATGGTTCAAATTACCTTTGCTCCTGAAGTGCATGGAAAGCAAGGACTCTTACTCTCTTTATGTGCTCCAAACAAAGAAAAGCTGTTGGTGGCATCAAATGTGTTAGAGCTGTTGGTTTGCATCTGGTTATTGTTGTTTTTTTGGCTTGCTTTTCTTTTTCGTATGAATGACAACAGCTGTGTATTTTGAAGCCTACAGGTAACCTACTTTTTATTGCTATGCACCCCAGTGTCATATTTTGTCTTACCCAAGGCAGCCCTATCAGGCATGGCAAAACAGATTTTGCAACACAGGAGGAATATTAGTTGCTGGCTAAGCCACATCCCTCTAGACAAAGTCAAGACTTACTACTCTTGAGGCTCCCAAGGACTCCATCTGAGCAGGGATATTCTGGTTCCTAAGGTTTGTTAGTGGTTTCTCTTGCCCAATATTTTAGAACAAAAAAAGGTTTGAACCAAGAAATAAAAGAAAAGGTTTTAACTTCTGAATGCTGAAGGGAAAAGGGGATGATTTAATTTTGTTTAGTGATTTTCCCCTCCTAGGTGAGACATACAGTATTGCTCAATGGTTTATCATATTTTGACATATCCCTTTTGGCCAAACCCAATATCTTATTAAAACGCTCTTTCAAAAGCCCAGGGATTTCTTCACCTGTCATAATCCTAACAATTCCAATAGAAGCATGAAGCAAATCCTAAAGGACAAGATCCTCCTCCTAATCCCCACCCTAATCAATTGCTCAGTGGTATGGAGCTTCTACAGGGTATCTGTTACAAGCTGTTTTCCATATCCCACCATCTATCTGTCAGCCTCTCATAATGTTTCCACAATTTTAACAAGCTTTCTATGCAGGTTCTGCCTCTTGTTATCACAAACTTCAGGTCTGAACTTTGAGCTTCTTGCTGTCCTCCAATTCAGAGACTCCTTATGCATCTCTGCATTGACATAGACCATGTATTCATTTCACAGCATCTGCTCACAGACCCTTCATCTTGTGCATTTCTGTCCATCATCAAATGAATTTGCCTCTTTTCTTCAATTTGTCTTCATATCCTCTCCCTACTCCTTATTTTTTCTGAGTCTTTTGACTCAGGCAATCATCTCCATGCTAACTATCTCATAAAGCTGTCATTTCTAGCCTTTTGTGGACTAAAGTGATAGACGAACTAAAATGGAGCACCTGTTTACACACTAGAAAGTCCCCATTAACTTTCTTTGTGCCCCATACTTCTCTAGAGGGAAGTCATTGGGAACTGTTACCGTCATCCTAAACATCTTCTAAGAGAGGAGTACTGCATTCTTTGGCGTGGGAGTGTTCCCTAAAGCAGTGAGCCAAAGCTGATCAATTGTGTTTTGTTTATAAAAAAAGGAATATTTACATTTTCCTGGTGTTGCCTTGAGCAACGCTCAGTTGCCACGGATCCCAAAGCAGCATCAAGAAGCCATGTGCAGTTTTCCTTCCTCCATGCTGACAGAAAGTGCTAGTGAGATTGAGATCTAGGGGCATCTGGAGAACCCCTCAAAACCACAGCAGTGGGTATCACAACAGTTAGAAAACCAGTTGTCTTTTCCCCAGTCATAAGACCACAGAACTGTTTAGCTTGAAAGGGACCTTGAAGTGCACCTCACTCCAACCACCATGGGCAGGGACACCTTTCACTAGATCAGGTAGCTCAGAAGCCCTCTCCAACCTTGAACACTGCCAGGGGTGGGACATCCACAGCTTCTCTAAGCAATCTGTGACAATGCCTCACCACCCTCATAATGGAGAACTTATTCCTAAAATCCAATCTAAACCTACCCTCTTTCAGTTTAAAGCCATTCCCCCTTGTCATATCACTACATGCCCTTGTTACAAGTCCCTCCCCATCTTTCCTACAACCCTCTTCAGGCACTAAAAGGTACTAGAAGGTCTCCCCGAAGACTTCTCTTCAGGCGGAACAGCCCCAATTCCCTCTGCTTTTGCTCACAGGGCAGGTGCTCCAACTCTCCGATCGCCCTTTGTGGCCTCCTCTGGCCTCGCTCACGAAGGTTCGGAACCCTTAGCCCTGCGCCCCGGTCGCGAGAGACGTGCGGGGCGGTGCGGAGAGCAGTGCGGGGCGGTGCGGAGAGCAGTGCGGGGAGGTGTGGAG
>VWZQ01008303.1:688209-773983 GCA_013397015.1 Myiagra hebetior | reverse complement strand
GTCCGGGGCGCAGCGGGGCGGAGCGGGGCGGAGCGGGGCGGTCCGGCCCGGCCCCTCCCGCGGGCAGCGCGGTGCCGCCGCGCAGTTGCCGCCCAGCGGTGCGGGGACAGGTGGGGCTGCGCTGCTGCCGCGCGAGTGGAGCCGGCGGGAGCGAGAGACCGGAGCGGGCACCGCGNGGCGATCCGGGGAAGAGGAGCCTTCGGCGTCCTTCCGCAGGGTCTGTCCCGCGCTGGGGCGTGCAGAGCTGGGCGGGATGGGATGGGGCTCGGGCTGCCTCCTGCCCACCTTCCTTTCAAACTCCCTGTTTGCCCCCGCGTACCCCTTTGTCTGTTTCGCGAACCCCCGGCTGTGCCGCGCTTTCTTCCTCCCCACCTTCGTCCTCTGGCTGCACCTGCATGCCTGGTCCCTATCTGCACCCTCCTCTGCTATACTTCCAGACTCTCAGGCAGTGTCCTATGGTGCTTCCTCCACCAGCCCCACTGAGTGTACTTCACCCTGAAATGACTGACCTCCAAGCTTTCTGTCTGTGCCTTACTCCGTTCCGTGAATGTTCCCCTAAACCCTTTGACGGTGTCTGTCACTAAGCAGTACTTGTTCCTTCAAACCCTCTGGCTGTGCCCCACACTTCTCGGTGCCAGTCTCTCAAAGCCCTCTGGCTATGCCTCACATGAACAGAGCTCACCTTCCTGTCGTGAGGAACAAGGTACGTCGTGGCACATGCATGGCCCCACTGCATCAGGGGCCTTCTACTGTTGAGAAGCGCTTTTCTTCTCACACACCTTTTGCTCCCAAAGAATAGTCCCAGGCATCAAGAAACTGAGGTTTCTTTCTCTTCAAGGGTGAAGGTTGGAGACAGTCAGGGAAGAGGTGTGGCCCATGTGCTTAAGATGGTGATATTAAAATGTAGGGCTGGAGGGGTGATGTCTAGCCAGGGGTTGTTTGGCAAGTTGGAAGGGTGGCTGTCTGGCTTGCTGCCTTCCTCCTCTTTGGAGACAGGTCACCTTTGCTGCCATGTGCGGCAGGTTCATCCTTAAGGACTGGCCACATCAGCAGTGAGGCCAAGAGCAGGTCAGTATAAGCTTGGGGAGTTGAGGAGGCTGCATTGGAGCAGTCTCTTAGACTTGTCCTTTGCAACTGTAGATGTCATGTATATTGTTAAAGAATTGTAAGTTTGTGGACACCTAATTTGTAAATGTTTTGAGTTGAAACTTCTGCTGGGTCTTGGGTGTTGCTGTCACCAAGAGAGAATAGCATGATGCTTGAAAAAGTCATAGTGAGGCTGCAAACTAGCTCTTACTGATATTATTTTTTTTTTTTGCTTGCTTAGGAAATGAAGGTATGTTAATTAAAGCTGTTCAGACAAACCAGAAAACTTAGAGTCATGTGTGGATACTCTCTTCCTTACTTCATTGTAATTCAGTTCTTCCCAGACCCATGTGTAGGTCTGTACTGAACATTGCCATGTGGGAGAAGTTTGAACAAGTTTTTCTGGTTGTTGGGAGCAGCCTGGGAACAGCACGCTGCCTGATTTATGCTGCTGCTCAACACTTGGGGTGCTGCCCGGGAAGCATTCAGGCTGCCTTGGAGCTGCCTCACGTAGAGGTAGAATCATGGTGTATTGACATGGCATTAGGCAGTGTGGATGTACCCTGAAAATACTTCCATGAGGAATGGGAGCACTTGTACTCACATGTTTGCCTGAAGAAAACGTACAAAGACCTAGAATTTAAAAACCTAGAGAGAGATAGGCTTAAAGTGAGGCATTGGAAAAGATTGCCCAGAGAAGTTATAGGTGCCCCATCCCTGAAAGTGTTCAAGGCCAGGCTGGATGAAGCTCTGAGCAACCTGGTCTAGTGAAAGATGTCCCTGTCCATGACAGGGGGTTGAAACTAGGTGATCTTTTAAGGTCCTTTCCAACCCAGGCCGTTCTATGATTCTATGAAATTCTTCCTAGGCAGCACCACTGTTGCAAATGAGGGGAATAATGCAACTTTATGGTATTTCAATATAATGTGTGGTCTTTCTATTAAGTATTTATTGATAGGGCAAGACAGGTTCTGGTACAGGAAGCAATATTCATGGAATGTGTTGGGAAAGATGCCACAGCATTAGTCAAGTAATACATGCCAAATAGGATTTAACTAGTTATGAAGCTCACCGAATACCGTGAAATACCTATCAGCTAGTTGCATACCAGTAAAAGAACTAATCAGGGACATTTCTGTATCCTGACATGACTTGATGGCTTTTGCTGAGTGTGTACCCCTTGCCGCACTGTGCCCTTCCTGGCTTTGTTTCTCTCTGCTGCAGTGAACTGAGTCTTTTTTTTCCCCTACTGTGGACTTCTGCTCTTCCTCTTGAACCTACTTCTGCCCAGTGCGTCTGGTTTAATTCTTGTCTTATCTCTCCCTCTGGCCTGCCCCTATCTGGTTGCCTAACACACAGATTTATGGATGTGTGGGCAGATGCAGAGCGAGGCAGAGGCACAAGCAGTGGGATGGGCATGGGAGGCATGTGTGGGGTGAGGGAAGTGGGAGGACATCACCTCTGTGCCATGTTCAAGGGCAGGAGGTGGAAGGGAGCCAGGATCCCCTTCTGGATCTTTATTAGCTGCTTGTGAAATCATGTTTGTCGTATTCTGGATCTAACTTGGCAGACTTCATGTGGCATCCCTCCCTGCCTGATGACTCTGCCTCAGCATGGCTGTCAGAGGCTGCTGCCCCGTAATTTTCCTCGTGAAGGCTGGTGTGAGCTCCCTCGTCTGCCCCAGCTGAAATAAGATGGTTTAGCTATCAGTTATGGGTTAAGACCAACTGCTTTGTTTTGTCTGAAGTGGATCAAGGATGACTTGTAAAACAGAGACAGTAGAGCTATAGTATACAGGCAAATATGAATAGATAGGGTGTTGCCATCTTCAATGGCACAGCATACTTTATACAAATAATGTTAGAGCCCAACACTTGTATTCACTTCAGACTGATGGACGTCTGAAACTTTAAGATGCATCTCAAAGCCTGGGTAGCTGGAAAGGAAGAAATACTTGTTCCCCTCACTATTCCTCTGTCCCTCTTCACTGTTCTGGTTTTCTTTCCTGAAGTCACAGCATGTGGCACACACAGGGGGAGTGTTTTTATCAGTTTCTCATTGCTGTATTAAATTAAAGAAATGGCAGACTTGATTATATTTTTCTCTACTGCAATTTATAGATTGTTACTTTAAAAACAGCAGTTTTGGTAGGCCTTTCTGAGTACTTAAAAGGAGGTTGGTCTGTGGTTGGAAGCTGCATCGAAAGCTGAGTGGTTACTCTGCATTGTTGCACAGTGCTAGGGAGCAAGTCCCATGTGCTTGCCCAGGGACCTCACCCGGAACAAAGGCTCAGTGCTGCATGTAAAGGGCAAATGCAGCCTAAATGGTGAAAACTAAACCTTTTACTCCTCAAAATTTTGAGATTATTAGAACAAAAGAAAAGAATTAACAAAACAACTAGCTAATTTTGTAAAGCTGATTCTACTTTTTTCTTAAACAGTTCCTATTAAAGGGTACCTCTAAAGCTAGAGGGTCATGCAATAGCTTTAGCGCCTGTTGTCACATTTCAAATTTGCCAAAAGTTTTGCAAAATTGCCAGTGATGTAGCAGTTAAGGATTTTTTCCTATGTATATGATACTTAGTTGAAATCCAAAAAGTAAAAAATTAAATAAATTAGTTTACACTGATGAGAGACAACAGAATAACTCAGCTGTCTCTTATCTTTACTTGTCTTTGGTTTCAGTGTTTAATGCTGACCATTGACATGGAAATATTGCACAGATTGTTTTGGGGGGGGTTGGTTTTTTTTCAGTCTGTTTTTACAGAATTCACAAAGTAAAATGCTTTCAATGTGTCTGTCAATATATGTATTTTTTTCTTTTTTCTTCTGCATGTATTTTGTTGTTTTTGTTCTGTCTGCTTACGATGGCTACATACAGCAATTTATCACTGAAGATGTTGACTAGAAAACACCTGTAAGTGGTGTGTGAATGGAGTAATGTGAGATGAATACCCAGCTTAGAGAAGCACAGTTTTAAGTGCCTTTAAGTGTTATCTTGGTTTGTGATGAGAGTCTGAGGAATTGAATTTCAGTAGCATTTAATTTCAAAATCCTCAGGTACCACACAAATCTCTTAAAAACTACTTGTATAGCTTATCCAGTCCAAAGCAAACTCTGGCTTCCACCTGCAGAGAGGCACAGATGTCACAAGGAAGACAAATATAGGTGTCAGTAAACTCTATTAATCATCTTACTTGCTGGGAGCAGTGGTATTCAGATTGCCCTTTTTTATTGTGCCAGGGTAAAAGCAGCAAACATCAACCCTTATCTCCACTCCACTTCTGATACCTACATAGGCTGATGTAGTTTCACCAACATTTCTATTGTCCCGCATGCTTTTCTTTGCATGTGCTTTTTGTGCCACTTTTCTTTTTTGCTGGAGTATTTTGTGGTGAAAGCTGGTGCTAAGAAGCACTGAGTAGCTGGTCTGGATTAAAAAATACCCTTTCTTTTCCTGTGAGGTTTGCTCTCCAGCCCTTGGTCTGTTTCCCAATCTATTTTACTATGCAGCCAGAAAAATGGTAGTTCCAGCAGAAGTCAAGGGTGACATAGGGGCAGGTATGAGTAATGGGGAAAGAGGTTGATTAAAATTACATTACTACTATTAAAAATGCTCTTATAATTGCAAACTTATCCTGTAAACAGCCAGACTTGCTCTGCTTGAGCAGGCTGTGCTCAAAAGTAGCTGCTTGTAGCAGCTTTATGAATTCTTACATGCTGCCTGCCTGTGTTTAATTGTATTGTGAATTCTTTGTAGTTTGGATTATGTTTTATATTGATATGGGCCTTGCACATTGGGCTCTGTGCCTGGAGCCTCTATTCAAAGACTTTTTTTTTTTTGTTTTTTAAGCAATGCCTCACTGAATGCATGTGAATATGAGCATAACTTTGTCTAGTGCACTGCAAAACCCTGTGCAAAGGAATAGGATGTACTGTGCAAAAAGCTGCTAAGTTTCAACAGGCATCTCATGGGCTGGAATTCAAGAGAATGCTCCTAACTGAGTGACAGCATTTGGGGTTTATGGCTATGCCTGAGATAAAAATATAGCTTACTCTATTCCTTTTATTCTTTGTTTTCTAACAAAAGAAGGCGACGACTCTTGCTGGAGTCTGACTCACAAAGATCAGTTTGTTGATTTGGAAATAATTTGCATTGTATCATCAGTCCTGAAATGACTTAAAGCAAAGTCACAAAAACCTGATTCAGTGGTCCTCTATATGCTTTTAGAGTATGGGAATGGTTCATATTGGCACTGTGTTCTTTCTTTCAGGAAAGTTAGTTGAGATGGCAAGTAGACTTTTTTTTCTTGTTTTTGCCTGATCTGTTAGGAAGTGAAGTGCAAAAATTTTTGGTACTGTTTTTCATGAAAAGATACTGGCTGAAGCCCTAAGATTATCAGGGTTGTTGGTCAGATGTACTCATTTATTCTGTTAAGTAAATAATGCAGTATTTGTTTACCATGTGGCAATTATGAATAGATGGGGATGGGCACATGGAAATGTATGGAGTCAGTTCAGAGAAGTAGTAGCTAGCAAAGTTTCCTTTTGTATAGGTGAAAATTACTTAGATTCAGGTATATTGCAAGAGAATATTGTATTTTACAGCTTTTGCATTAACATCCACAACAATGCCTTTTGTGTTTGTTTAGAGGTACAGTTGGGAAAATCTGGATTAAATGCATTCTTTTTCACTTTTGTATTTAGAGTTCTAGCTTGTTTGTTCAGTGCTGAAGAAAAAAAATTGCCTTTTAGTCTTTAACTGTACAGAAAAGGTTGAACAACCGTAATGAAATTACTGTAATTCACTTTGGAATTCCCCTGTCCCCCCTTTGTCTCTTGTGAATGAGAATTGTAGAATATACAGTCGACCCAAGCCAAGAGGATAATGAAGTAAACTCAAGTGTTTACTGTCAACTTTGAAACGAAACCTTTCATAAAACTACTTGTAAGGTGCACTTCTCAAAAGCCTTTTTAGAATCACTTGCATTATTTCTGCTGTGCTGACAGCATTGTTTCTATAGCACCTGTTGTTCTGTAACAAGACAGGTCGTTAAGGAGTTCGCTTAATGAAAAAAGGAATAAAACTAGACAAGGCTGTAAATAGCCTCATGCCATAGCTGTGATATTCAGGAAGTTCACTCAGTTTAACTTCTAACTAGAAACATGGCAGATTTTAGAAAGAGAGGAGGGAATGTAAAATACAGGTGCTGTTAGAGTACTCTGCCTCTCTTCAGCTAGTCCTTGAATGACTGCTTGAAATCTTATGGGGTGTGAAGTATTGTCCATCTGAATTTCAGATTATCCTGAAACTGCTTTTCATAAACTGAAGTGATCCACTTGATCAATTAGGGAAGCTTATCAGAAAGCTGTAGAGAAAATGTTCCTGAACATGGACTGGACCATGCTGAGTTCTGGTTTGCTCTGGAGTTCTTCCCAGTTTTGAAATGAGATTGCTACTTTATTTTAAAACTGAACATCTCATATGCCCTGTTTGAATTACATTTAAAAGTATGGAATGGAAAATTGCCTCTGGAGGTGTGGAAATTGTGCAATCTGGTATTCTTGCTTTTATCCTGTAGAGTCTTTACGCATATTGTTGCAAAGTGTGATATTTCATCAGTTTCTTTCATCCAGGTGCTGAAGCATCAGACAAAACTTGATTGAATCTAGGAAGACTTTTGTGATAAGTGAGGGAGTCACTTTTACAGATTGTGAAATTATGTGACCTTGGCTCATTCTTTGAGATGACTGCAGTGGGAAGAGATCCAGTCTTCCTTTCCAGTCAGTGGGATAGCATCATGCTTTTTGGATATGGTCAGCTGGATGAACCTGCACCTGAATAATGTATGTATAAGACAAAGAATGGGGGTGAAAGCAAATTCTTTGGTTTAAATGTGAGCCATAGAGTTATCCTGAAGTGAGGCAGAAGAAGAAGAGTAGAAGTAAACTTCTGTGCTTGGAAACGTTTTCATGATGAGGGTTGCAGTGTTGCTTTAGGTTCAGAAAGGGGTGTGTGGCCTGCTAGTTTTGCGTATTAACTGGAATATTGAACCAGCACACAACACTTCGGTTTTTCTTACAGCTTTGCTGTGTTAACTGGTAGAAGACATGCCCCTTTTTCTCTAGGGATTGAGAACTCCATACAAAGAGTGAACAAAACACACTGACTGACCTCTTCTGCAAGGCATTGAAACCTGTATGTCAAAAATGCTAAGATCTTTTTTGATAACTCAAATGCATAGCTATACATAATTCTGATTTTTTTTCTTATTGGAGACAGTCCAATTTTCTTCTTTTTTTACTGCTGTGGCATGCTGAGTAGACAATTAGACACTTGTCTGTTTATAGTATACTGGTGTTTTACAGGAACATTAGTATTAGGCTGAGTACTCTGCTGCTTGCCAAGCTTCTTCATTGGAAGTATTATTGTCTCCTGTGTTATTCTGATGTTGCATATCCATTGCCTAATGCACTTTGTTGATGGGATCTGTCTTTTTTTTTTTTTTTTTTTTTTTTTTTTTTGGTTTATTTNNNTTTTTGAGCTATTTATATTTGGCAATCTTTCAGGATCAAAAAGAGGAAAAAAAAAAAGTGCAGTTGACTTCGACTTGGCCAGACATAGCTAGTTCATCCCTACATGCTGATGGGATGAACTGTTGTATTTTAAACTGCAGAGATGTCTTGTGGTCCTGGGTGGTCTCCAAATTCTTGGAAAGACGGTAAAAACTACATTCTACTGTGGTAGTGGAAAATATTGATAGAAGATGAAAAATCCTTACAACACACCTGTGACTGAACCTGTGCATGGATGTGTTGTTTGATTCTGCTTCTCTGTGAAGTTACCATTTGGTGTTCTAAGCTGATTTATAAAAGCTCTGCTGTCACAAACTCATGGCCTGCATAGTGCTGCTTTTTATGCTATTCTTGAGCTTCCAGAAAGTGCAAAATAATGAAGACTTGTAGAAATCCCTATTAGCAAAGGAACTAAGGTCTAGATAACTAGATCTGGAAGAGAAGTATGCCTTCACTGCTGTGTATTGTCATTAATGTATCTTTGCCCCTAATACCAACCTCTGTTCTGCATTTTGTTCTGCAAACTTCTGCCAATTGATTTCTTGGAATCTGAATGAAAAACGGATACATTTTTAAAGTTGGATTTTTATAATGAGATCTGGTTTAAAAAAATCTTGTGAGACATTTTTGCTGATCAAGATGCTTAATGTTTTTAGGTGATGGATAGTTTTGTTTTCATGCAAGCTGTTGAGGTTCAGCTGTCTTCTGAATACTGTCCATGCAACATTGTGCTGCCCACGCAGCCTTTTTCTTTGGACTCCCAAGGTCTTTGACTGCTCTGGGTCACTGCGTCTGGATGTTTCCTCGCTCTAATGCCTGTAGGCAGCCATTAATATTCCTATTCCATGCTGTTTGTTGAGTTCTGACCTGCAAGTCTGTTGCAAGAATACTTTGAAAGTCCAGCATGTCCATAGTCCTTAAAAGGGTAGCTGCATAGCAAGTGGAAAAGAGTATTTTTGAAACTGCCACTAGCACTGTGTGAAAGCAAAGGTGCTCCCATTCCTGTGCGCACCCCATGTGCCCAAGCTGTCAGACTGGATCTGCCTCTTACGGGTGAGTCATCTCAAAAGGAAAAGGTGCTGGGGAAAGTTATCACACAACTTGTGTAAGCAACATGCAAGATGGCTTGAGTGGTAACCCAAAAGCTTACTCAAATTTTGAGCAGAATCAAATGGGGGCTTATAATGTACTAAATTCTATGCATTTGTCTCTGGATTCAACATATAAGCACAATGCAAGTGGCTTTGAGTTCAGAATGAGCCTGTGGGGTCATTTCCTCCAGCTGTCCCTAAACTTCACATGCCTCTTTGCTGTCCATTTCCATTCTCCACCCCTTTGTGATTCTTCCACTGAGTACAGAGTACAATAGAAACACCTGGCTTTTCCACCTCACCTCACCTCCATTTCAGAAACTGTATTTCACTTCCACAGTAACTTTGTTCAAGCGTAAATGAATTACTTCTCTTTTTTTTCAATTTTTTTTTTTTTAAGTGGAGATCTTCTTTGGGATACAGAAATAAAAAATGGAGTGTCAGGAGAAATTGGCTTTACTGCTCTGTTTAGTTGTTCTGGCTGAGAGGCCTGAGTCTGCAGACAATGGTATAACGTGCCTTCATGAGTTCCCTGATGCTAACACTCATGAGTATGTTTCATAGTGATTAACCAGACCTTTCATCATGCTGAAGAATGTTAATTTAAACAACAACAACCTAAGCCCTGTGTACCTCCCTGAATATCCCTCAGTGATTTGAAACTTCCAGCTGCAGCTGTATAAATTAGCAGCTCTGGACTGGAAAGATTTAGGATGTGGCAGTGTAGTTGCTTCCTGGAGTGCTCCAGAAAGTACACGTGCCAAGATTGGACTTGGGAGCGGCAGCTTTTGTAATGATACTGTCAGCATGCCTTCCTGGGTAGGAGGAGTGCTCTGAGACTTTAGTTTAAAAAGCACTTAGCACATTTACTTTAAAGTGGCTTTTGTCACCCTAAAGTTCTGCTGTCGCCTGTCGCTGTGCAGCTGCTGCCCGTGTCACACTTCCCAAAGTTCCCGTTGCGCTGCACAGGTCACTGCCAAAGGTGTCAGCACAGCTGGTTCCTGCTCTCTGGGAAGAGCCTCCCAGGGAGGGTGAGTTGCTGATGTTTACAGTGCTCAGCAGCATGTCCACTATGCCGCATGGTAGCCTAAAAAGTGGGGGGAGGGAAGGGAGGGTGTCAGTTCTAGGTCAGCTGCCTTTAAAATTTATGCCTGCCTACTGCAATGCAAGCAAAATAGGATCAGAAGGAATGCATTATTTTGCTGCCTAGGATATCGGCCCAGGACCCAGAGGGTGGGTAGGTTGAGCAAGTGCAAGGCAGCAGGAAACAATGGTAAAGCAAATTAGCTCACGTCAGCATGGGAGAGTGGTGTGGGAGCAGTTCAACTATTGTCAATTGCTGCGTTAAGGGTGAACAAAATAGGATGTTGCAACTCTGCACGGGTGTTATCACTGTTACTAATATTCTGAACCCAGCAAGGTTAGAGCTGGTGCAATAAAAATTCCATAAAATGGCATTGATTTTGCAATGTTGTTTTGCCATGGCAACTACAGTGACAAGAGCTGAGTGTATGCTATACACAAGATGTAACTGTGGAAAAACACCTAATCCTTTGATAATTATGAATATTTTTCACTTTACTTGCTTACCTCTTCTTTCTTAAGGTGAATATTGTGTTCTTAAGGTAATTATTTACACTTTATTCCACTTCTTCTTCCTATAAAACGCCTTTCTGATGTATTTTCATGTTAGAAAGACAGCCCCATCTACCTGTCTTTGTGTACTGCAGGTGAAAATTATGGTCTAATTTTTTCTTTTTTTTTTTTAAATACTGCATAGCAACGGGTACATTGCCATTGATTACTTTGTTACAACATGTCTTTGGAAATAAAAAGTCTTGTGTGTTTTTTTTCCACTGTTATTGGCTTGATTAGCAAGATGCTACCTATGTAACAAGTCCTGTTCCCCTTTATTTTAAGGAGTCTCCTTTGGAAGCTGAAGTCTAGCTCTGCATTTCTGTTTCTGTTTAGCTTCCAGGGAGTGACCCCCACTGTGACTGTTTAATGGCAATTTGTTTTTCTACTAAGAGGTAGGTAAACACAAACCAAGTCCTTGGTAGCAAACTGCTTTCATTGTGATAAATTCAAGGTATGAGATTGTCATATTCAGTTAACTCATATGTGTTAACTCCTAACTGTAAATTAGGATAGACGTGGATAGGATAGTTGGTGGAGCCAACTCAGTGACTCAGCTTGCTGCAAAAGGCAGGGGACAGTCTCAGACATCAGACATCTTCGATCCCTTTCATTCAAAGTATTTAGTTGGCACTTGCACTCCCTGTCTCTTTTTAGAGCTTACCTATAAACTGAGTATTAAAAATAATGTGCTTCCTAAGCAGCTTAAAAAACCCAGTCTGTGTTATCTTTGCAGTGCAGGTAAATAGCAGTCCTTACCCCTCTAGTTCAGTACAGAGCTCTATATTCTGTTTTGCTTGGTTACTAATGATGTATATACACTTTAGAAACACTACAGCTGTAAATAATTCTTACATATTCTTATCAGAACTGTCTCTACCATAGCTGTTTGTAGAGGAAAAACAAACAGAATGGGTAAAAGCTCTGTGTGTTAAGAAGATGTTGGCTTGTAGATGAACGAGCAGGGAACACAAGGGGGGTATGAGTTAGCATGATTATGCAGCATGGCTGATGGGTTACTAGATTGGGTTACTGCTTTCTAGCCCCTAGTTCTTGTTTTGTTTAAAGTGACCCAAAGTTTAGTTGATCTGATCTTTAAAGAAAATCTGAAATGCTGCAGAAAGTATTCTAGTTGCATAATAAGGTAAGGAGGAAAAAGGAGAGTCCAAATCCTTGGGGAAGGAGGATATTAACCTGGGTTGGATATGGCCCAATTACTAAATCAGTGCTTTACCAAAGGCCATTGATAAGGATAATGATATACCATTATCTAATGGAAGTGAGGTTGCATTAACAACCTGATTTTGACTTCTGAGTGAAAGTTGTCGTGTTATATGTGCCACAGGAGTCACTGTGTAAGCAGGTCTAGGTGACACTGGGAGTTGGTGTCACTCAGCTGGAATCCAACTTAAAGGAGCTAAGTGTAAATTGTGCACTGGGGCCCCAAGGAGAAGAGCTTCTGTTCTAAGCTGTGTGAGGAGCCACTCGCTGCAGCAGAGGAGTACATAGGTGAGACTTGTTGGCTGAAGGATGGCTGACATTTAAATGTTCGACAAAGATATTTTGTTAAAGGCAGGGGAGCACTGAAAACAGGTTAAAATCTTTGAAACCTTTCCCCTTCTAATGGTTTTGGTTTTCTCTAAAACATTGGAAGTATGGAGAGAGAAAATTGGTGAAGATACGCTGATGTCCATGGTGCTCACTTCCTAAGTGAAACTGAGAACTTTTTCAGTGATGTGCCCAGAGTCTCATACTTGATTTAAACTGATGACTGGCTTCAGACTTGTAAAGAAACCTCCTTCCAGGCTATGATTGCAGGGACTATTTAGACTTGATAAGTCTTTCTATGTGATTAGGAGATTAGTCCCTAGGATCATTTCACATGCATCCCTGCAACCTCAGGTGATATATTTAAGATATTTAAGATAGTAGTGATGACAGGTCTTTTCCTGCCTTACTGTAGCACAATGTAATTTTTGTGGCTTCACATCTCATCTTGTAGAATGTCCCTTGGGGTTTGTGGTGGACAGAGTGATGACTTGTTGAGGTGGAGCATGTGAAGTTCTTGACTAGGGATCTAGTACAGGGATCTGTGAGTAGGCGGGACTGGATGATGGTGTGGCCTCCTTACATGACTTCATTATCAGCTTAAAGGCATCTATGACATGGCTGTTATTCCTCGTTTTCTCCCTTCCCGTGGCATGTCAGTTTGTGAGTCTTAATGTTTCCTTTGCACAGGCCAGTTCAGCATTTCAAGTCTCAGCTGACTGAGAAATAGTATTTTTTTCTTTCTCAAAGCCTAAGCTTTCATTTAGGTTGCTGAGCTGCTGTGGCTTATTCTGCAGCTGCCCGGAGCAGACCCATTGGCAGTGGTGCTGTGGGACTGGACTGCACACGGGGCCTGGGGATTGGTTCTGTATGTGATCACTGTATGTGATTGTATTGATCACTGTATGTGATCCAGTGTATGTGATGTAATTCTGGCTGGGAGCTGGGTACAAAACAGGGCTGTACTCTTGAAATAGTTCCCGTAAGAGGGGGATTCTCCATGCCTGTTGTTGGTGTTCAGCTTTGCTGTGAAGTCTTCAGTTACCTGTTCTTTCAACAATTTATAGAGAGGTGTGGAAGGAAATACAAACTGTTCTTTCTTTTACATAGCAGCAGAGTGGGAAATCCATTTGACAGAAAACCGGTGTGAAGCGTGCTTGAAATTAAACCTGTTTTCACTAGTTCTGCTACTTAGAGTACTTTAGTCACATAGGTGAATAACAGATTTGGTGCTAGTTTAAAAAGCAAAGGATTAAATAAAGAGGTGCTATGTAAAATTTCAGTAAGGGCGACTACACAAGATAAGCATTAGATCTCTTATTGCATGGTTACAGTGAGGAATTTTATAAGTAGATGTACTAATAAAGTTTCTAAGCCTCAGTCATCTGTTTTTAGGATGTCCACTGTCATCTAGCAGAGGCAGTGTTTATAAGCAGTATTACCAAAAAAGGAAAAGCCATCTAATTCTCAGGAGGATGTGGCAAACTTGCATGTGAGATGAATCTCTCAAACACTGGGCTGGATGGTTGAGAGAAGGCATAAAGAATGGAAAAGGTGACAGAAACTTCTCTCAGCAAAATCCATAACAACAGGTGACACCCAGCTAAAGTTTAAAACTTTGTTGCAGAATATGGGTGAGTAATCTGGGTAATATAATAGGCAGTTTGTAGCTGCTTGCCATGTGACATAAGGGAGTACTGTAGTTAAAAAAACTGCAATTATGTAACGCACAGCCTTAGGAAATAGGAAGGGCAGAGCCGGTATTTCCCAGGTAAAGCTTAAGATACCATCTGTGAAATGTCCTAATTTAATTACCTTCTGAACTTCAAGAGCAGCATTAACAACAGTATACAAAGTGATTCTGAAACATGAAAGTTTCATAACTGTGCCTGAATATGTAAGCTAGTATTACTGCCATTTCTTAAGCTATAATTTTGAAATCACACCTGCATGGGTCAATGCTTTTCCAGTGGGGCCTGCAGGGTGGACGATCCTCCAATCACTACAGTCTTACCAGGCCAGGTGTGATACCTTTGCTTTTGGGACCCATCCTGGGTGGAAATTAGACCACTGAAGTCTGCATTTGGTTGTCATAATCTCCAGACATTTTCTAAAGCATCCGTGTAGAAGTATCTTGTCTGTCTTTTTAATAATTAGCTTTGTTCTCTAATGTAAATTTTTAATGTTAAGTGTTTTCACATTGAATTGAACATTGTTTTTTGGAGTGACAGAGCTTACATTAGATTGTTTCATTCTGGGTTTTTTTTTGTTTTTTTTTTTTTTTTGTGAAGTTCTTTTGTGTGTTTATTTTGTTTAGTAGCCATTAACTTAAAACAATTGCTGTAAAATTACTATTTAAAAGCAAATCTTAACATCTGTTTTATTATTTAAAACTATGTAGGGGGAATAAATGAGCATAAAGAATGGCAAATATCTTTCATGTGGGTTAAACAAAGGAATGTGAGAAACTTCTTGTTCTCATTTAAAAATTAGGAATGTTTGAGGCATACCAGTAATTCCCGTTACAAAAATCACTGATAGTTTTGTGAGCTAAGTGAACTTGACCACTTCCAACAGCTTGTTTCCTTACCACTTGTCATCGTCAGACATTCTCATATGGTTTGCTGTAGTATTTGTGGCATTTTTGGTTGGTGTAAACAATCTTATCTGCCCTTGCCTCTCCAGTAAAGGTAATGGTCCAACTTGGAATTGGTTCTGCCAAGCTGTATGCCTTTACTCAGCTGCAGTTAGTGGGCTCTTCCGGCTGTCTGCTGAGCTGCAGGGAGCCAGAGAACAGATTACTTTGCTCTTCTTAACAACACAGTTGTACTATAAAAAAACAGTCTTTCAAAAATAGTTTGTTTTTCTTGATGAAGCACAAGCTAGTTGTTTATCTTGTGTGCAGGTATGTGGTTTCCTTTTTTTTCCCACTCTTCTGTTAAAAACCCCAGGTCTTGATCATACTATTTTCCAGTGTGTATGAATATGTGTGTGAACTAAGTTTAACAAGGTAAGACAGAATATTTTCCATGGTGCCATTAACCCTCCTTTTGTAGGTGGTTAACAAAAAAATAATCTTGAAAATAACACTAATGTAAACTATTGTTCACAGAAATGGATTTATGCAGGAAAACTGGGTAGCTAGTTAAGAAAATAGGTAGAATTGTAAAGCACATTGAAAGTGAAATAGTAATGTCATATATAAATGTTGGTTTTAAATAAACCTTGAAACTGTAGGAAAGTTCTGAACAACACTTTATCTTGAAGACATTATTTCTTAAAGTAATTTGGTTTAACTTACCATATTTTGCTTCAGATTAATTGATCAGTCACTATTGAGTGATGAGGCTGGGGCTGCTTTCTGTGTAAATCCTCTCAAAGATAGTTACTGAACTCCAGAAGAAACTTTCAGAAGATGTTTGGTAACTGTGATGGTGTTGTATCTTGCTTGATTATGAACAGAAAAGAAATCTTGAAGGCTGAGAGCCTCTGCTATCTAAACTTTTGAGGACTGTTTCAAAGGAAGAGGAGCTGTGAGTGCTGGGGTCAGGGGAGGTGGGACAAATCCCTCGCCATCAGTATGGTAGGGTCCAGATTCCACTATCGTCTGCCTTTCTACTAAAAGCAGAAGAAATCTATGGGGAATAGTCTGATTCCAGATAAAAATCTTGCTTTTGGCCTCAATGCCTAGCAGGTGTAAGCAATGCAACTTAAACACTGACAGCATGTTTTTCTGACTTCTGATGCAGAAATTAAAGTGGAGAAGTCAAGTGGGTGATGTAAAGAATTGTCTATTCGTGAGTTTGCAGTTGTTGAATGACTGCTGTAAGAGAGTGGTGTAACAATCAACACCCCCAAGCCGATTTTAATGGGTTGACCCAGTCTTGCTGCCAGGTACCCACCAAAGCCTCTCTCTCATTCCGCTTCACAGCTGGACAGGGGAGAGAAAATACAACAAAAGGTTCATGGTTTTAGATAATGATTGGGAGAGATCACTCACCAGATACCATCATGGGCAGAACAGACTTGAATTAGAGGTATTAACTGAATTGCTAACTAAATCAGAGCACAATAATGTGAAGTGAAATGAGATCTTAAAACACCTTCTTCCCAACCCTACCTCTTTCCCAGCTCTACTGCTTCCTCCCCAGCAGCACAGGGAGACAGGGAATAGGGTTATGGTAGGTTCATCACATGTTGTTCCTGCTGCTGCTCAGGGAGAGGTGTCTTTCCCCCTGCTCCAGCGTGGGGTCTCCCCCATGTGAGACAGTTCTCCATGAACTTCTGCAATGTGAATCCATCCCATACAACAGTTCTCTATGAACTGCTCCAGTGTAGGTCATTCTTCCACAGGGTGCAGTCCTTCAGCCACAGCCTGCTACTCTGTGGACTTCTCTCTCCACAGATTCACAGCCTCCTCCTCCTCAGGCATTCATCTGCTACAGTGTGGGTCTCTTCCCAGATGCATCTCTGCATCCCCAGGGACCTCCATGGGTTGCAGGGGCACAGCTGCCTCACCATGGTCTGCACCACAGGCTTCAGGGAAACCTCAGCTCTGGCACCTGGAGCACCTCCTGTCCCCACTCCTTCCCTGACCTGGGTGTCTGCAGGGCTCTTCCTCTCTCATGTTCTCACTCTGCTCTTCTATGGTGGCAATTACAACTTCACAAAAGTTAGGTGTTTTTTCTTCCTCTTCTTCTTGCATCTGTTATCACAGAGCTGTTATCACCATTTCTAATTGGCCTAGCCTTGGCCAGTGGCACATCCATCTTTGGGGCTACCAAGGATTGGCTCTGCTGGACAATGAGGAAGCTTCTCACAGCCTCCCACAGAAGCCACCCTGTAGCCCCCCAACTACCAAAGCTTGGCTATGCAAACCAAATACACAGATATTAGATGGAAATTAATTTAGTGACAGAATCTACACTGAATTTTCTGGATTTTTAAGAGCTTTTTTTGAAGCAGATTTCTTGTTTAACTTTAGTCTTGATCAGCATGTTGAGTTAGCCAGTTTGAGTTCCAGTAACGCGAGGGTGGGAAAACTGAGTGGCAGTGAAATCAGTAAACTACTTTCCTTACCAAAGAACCAGTTAAATATAATGTGATTATTTGTATTCAATATTTAGTGAATAAATATAGTGAATATATTTGTTGAAAAACTGAGCCATACTCTGCACAAACAAAGGTTTCTGTGGGCTTTGGCAAAATTCTATTATAACCACCGCATGAAGTACTTTCAGTTTGCCATGCTTTTTCTCTTGACAAACTGTTCTCATGTGTCTAGAACTGAAAGAATACTGGATTAAAAGGATAATTTATTTTAATCGGTCTAACAATTTAATACAATAGTTATTTATAAAGTAAACATTTTTCAGTGGCTCCTCCCCAGCACCAGTTATGGCTGAATTGCTTGGCTGTCACAGTTGAGCACTCTGAAGTAACCTGGTGTTCAGGACAGGGTTGGATTTACGTGGGTTTGATATCCTTCATAGTTGGCTTATGGAGCAAGATGATAATAATATTTATAATTTGCCTCTAACCATAAAATCCTTTCTCTCATGTGATCACTAGTGTCAAAAGCAAGAGGGCTCCTCATGTTTCCATTGGTAAAGAAAGAGGATGCCCCCTACTTCTTGTTTTGTCAGCACCTTTATCAGCAAAGAGCACTGAAGCAAACATTGTAACATGAATACAGGATGCGTGAAAATGGTCAGCATGAAGGCAGTGACATTGAATTGGGAAATGCTGATGCTGGAGGATGATCTTTCTAGAAAATGTGAATTTAAAAGAGACTTGCAGAGGGAATATTTTCCAAATGTGAAATTGATGGTGGTTTCAGATATTCGGAGACACGGGACAGAAGTGCAACCAGGAAAATAAATGGGTAGCAAAATGAGAATGGAGACGAGGTAGATCAGATGAACTCTAATGGAGGCAGGCTTGTCTGTGTTGCATCTTGCAGTGAAGGGTGAGTGTCATGGCTAAAAACTCCTGTGAAATAGCAGTGAATAGGATGTACTTGTGGAAGTGGAAGTAAGGGTGAAATTGTTTTTCTGGACTGTTCAGGTGAAGATAAATGAGAAGATGATAGTGGGGAGATCTGAGGACAGAGATGTATTACCATCATGAGGGAAGAACTAGCTCTCTAAGCCTGCAGCTGACTTAGCCTGGAGGAGATGCAGAAGGGCTGCCAGAGAAAGGGAGCTAGTTATCAAGGTGTGCTGCAGCCTGAAATAATAAATAAATACTACTAATAAAGGTGAATACAGTGTGAAGATTGCACAGGGGCATTGGGAGAATTCATATGGTAAAGTGAGACACTGAGTGGGTATGGGAGAGACACTGTCAAATGTGCTGGGATTTTTAAAAGGTATTTTTTGGGGGGAATGAGGCAAGGGAAGAGCAGATGAGTGCTTCATTGTGGAGCAAAAATCAGTATTCATATAAGCATACTTCTTTGAAAAGTTTTACATAAGTAGGAGGTACTGCATGCAAAGTGGATGTGCTGGATAATTTTTGTGGGCTAATGGTATTACCATTGGTACTATGACATTCCATGATCCTGGTGTGGAAACAGTTGATTCATCAGAGTGGGATTTGCATATTAATTATAACATTGCTAATTATTGTATTTAAAACGAGTATGCTGACATATTGGTACCTTTTCTTCTTCCCACATACCTTAGAAATACTTCTTAGTTAGAATTTTTTTTTTCAGTAGTAAATGTTGCAAAGCTGAACTTCTTCACATATCATTGGCTTGGACTGTAAGTGGAGATGGTGATAAAAATTAATTTAAGCATCTGTTGTTTATTCATATTTACCCCTTAACTGTAATGGTTAACCACAGCACAGTTTATTGAGATAACACTTTATGGCACGGAAGCACCTGGTTTGTATAAAGAGATTGCAAAATCATATTGTTGTGCATAACAGCCCAGCTATAAATTAGACCTGAGGATAGTGGGATGTGGCCAGCTAATGCTTCCTGATCTCTGTATTTCACATATGGTGTTCTGTTAGCCTTTTCTCTTTTTTTACCACTCTGTTTCCTGAAAATCTTTCCCAAAGAACTTCAATAGTCTTTATTTTATTGACAAAAATCCATATTTCTGTTTTGGTTTGTTTTCTGCAGGCAGCATCATAAAATCTTTATCAAGTGAAAATGGCCTTTAGCAATCTGACATCAAAGGCTATACTACTGTATGATGAATGGATTAAAGATGCCGGTGAGTCATTTAAATCTAAAACGTACTAACTCCCAATAATTTTGAATAGCAATGTGTAGCTATGCTAGGTGTGCTGTTTATCAACTTAAAAGTAGCTTTGTTGTCCTCTGAATATTTTTAAGACTTGTCAGGTTACTTATTAACATGGCAGTCTAGTTTCTGCATTTTAAAAGAGGAAATAAACAAAACTCAGCTAGTTTATGAATATAAACTCAGAGTAAATAAAGTGCAGACAGTGATTCCCCTGTAAGTGTCTCTGGCTTGCTGGAATATATAGTTTGAGTTTTTCCTATGGTGCTGAATGTGTAGTTGTAACTCTTTTTCATTACCAAACAATTGCATTTTATCAGTTAATTAATGCAGGCACATGGTGTTAGTGTATTTTGCTTTTGTGAAATGAAAAAAAAAACCAAAAACCCAAGCCCTGATAAGTTTCAGTGTTTTGAAATTAATCCTCACAGTAATTAACTCTGTCACAGTGGTATTTTGAAAAGGGATGTTAGTCTCTTGTTGCAGTTAGTAAGGGATATTAGTCACACTTTGCTTTTATGTTGCCATTCTAATTATTCTGTACGCTTACCAAAAGCTGATAGAGAAGACCTCAGTTTTGGGGTTAAAGACCCATCAGTTGCAGTGTTTCTCACTGTGGTAGACAGATAGTGACAGGGATTAGCTAATGCCTGGAAAAAAATGGAGAAGCGGTTAAGGTTTGATAGAAGATTACTGATTTATCTTTTCCAGCATAGCTGAGCACCACTTTTCTTATTCTGTTGAAGCTCAGGATGCAAGTGAGAAGGGAGTTTAATCAGTATGACTTATGGGCTGAAGTGGATTGGGATGGAGCAAGCATTTTTGCTGCAGTGTCCCTGACACCAGAACTAGAGTTCTTTGTCTCCATGCCCAGCAGTGCTTGCATTTGGCATTTTGTATCACAGTGTTAGCGGTGGAACATGATTTTCTCAGGATCAGGCAGGGAAGAACAGTGGGAAAGGCTTGGTAGGAGCAGGGCAAGGCTGGATGCAGAAAGAACAGTCAGTTGTGAAGAGCTGGTGGCTCTCTTGCAGTGCACAGGAGCAGATTCCTCATGCTGTGGGTCACACAGTCCTCCTTGGTCTGTGGGCAGCAGCACTGGCACATTACAAGCTGTGAGCAGCATTTTAATGTGCTCTCCTCCTCAATCTGTTTGTACACTTCCCGTGGCTGTTAACCACATCAGAGGGTCTCATGGGTGAAAGGTTGCTTGAATGCTGTGGGTTGAAAATTCGCTGACTTGAAACATTTGGCTATGAATTAAACACTTGACAAAAATAACAGTAGTATAACTTTACCCTTAAAATACAGCAGGAAACCATGAAAGCAGTAGTTGACTGAGTCAGTAGTTAAGTTTGGGATCATTCTGAACCAAATCTTCCAAAAGTCAGTATAAAAAAAATTAAAGAAAAATTACATGAGGTTTGTATCAGTTCACCTCCTTATGGAGAAATGTGGCAGTCTTTGGTGAGCTGGGACTCTATGATGAACCACAGAAGGATGCAGTGGAATCATGGTGATGCTCAGATGAAACACCTGCCAGCCTCATTTACAGGGAGAGTGATGTATGTCTGAGGTGTGCTTAGAAGGAGGTGCCTCTGCAATACAGCTCTCTGGGATAACTGTGGAGTAACTTACAACACTTTCATGTTGTATTGCAACTTTTCTATTGTATGAAAGTGTGTGCTTTGTCGTCCTGTAAAGGCAGAAAATCATGTCACTCGTGATTCTGTGTCTCCTTTTCATTATATGTGAAGAACTCATGCAGAAAGAAGTGCTGAATCCTACATGGGTTAAACCTTGTTATCCAGTCAGTATGGATTTGAGGTGAATGGACTCTGAAACATGATCAGTGACAGAAAAACCTAGACCATCAAGAATGAAATACTTTTCTGTAGCTGTTTTAATAAGTTCTGGAGACATCTGATTTCTTTTTTTTCTCCCCCCTACCCCCTCTAGATCCAAGACTGGAAGGCTGGCCACTCATGTCTTCACCTTTTCCAACAACTTTTATCATTGGAACCTATGTTTATTTTGTCACTTCCTTGGGACCCAAACTCATGGAAAATAAAAAACCTTTTGAACTCAGGCAGATCATGACATTTTATAATTTTAGTGTGGTAGCCCTCTCTTTATATATGACTTATGAAGTAAGTACTATGTTTGTAATGTATTTATGTATTTCATGTCTTTAACAACTAACTTTTAATAAATTTATTAATATAACTCCCACACTGCAATTCTCAAAAAAATATTATTGTCATGGCAGTAATTATATTCCTCCAAGCCGTATGCTAAATTAGTTATTCATTGAAAAAGGGAGTAAGTCATACCTAGAAAGGAAGAATGTGAAACATTTTGTGTAATTATATATAATTTAAAAAGTTTAAAGTTTTCATAATCTGAGTTCTTTGTACTGCATCAGGTAAAGCAGACAACGTGCTTTTCTTAGTATTTTGTAATTGTTTCTGTCCTACTAGGTAATAGTGTGACAACCTGCCCTTAAGGGGAAGGAACAACAACTGATGTTTCAAATGCTGTATAGAGTATGTCGACTAGGAAATAATCTTCAGCTAGATCTGCCTTTTAAATGACAGAAATCAATGGCAGATGTTAACAAAATCTAGTTCAAGGCATTTTTGTCCTTTAAACATACAAACAAAAACCTTCTAAAGAAAACCTCCAACCTCTTCCCCCTGCTTTCCCCCTGAAGCCCAAATCATGAATATCTTTGACACTGATTTCCCCCACAACCCCAGAATAGCAAACTCTCTTTATTCTGAAAGCAGCATTGAGATTTTGCTGCTGTTAGACTTTACTTTTTTGTTGGGGTTTGGTGGGCTTTGGTGGGGTTTTTTGAAGTGTAGCTATTTTGTTGATGGTATCGTGTAGGATGACAGCCTTACACGTTTGCTTGGTGAAGCATCAATATCCAGTACTGACCCTCCATGTGACTCTCAGGCTATGTAGCTCTTTCAGGTTTGGCAAAGTCGTAATAAAAAAGCTGTCAGATTATTGTGCCAAACTGACAGGGTATGTTCCTGTTAGCTTGATTTGCATGAATCCTATCACGAGTTACAGTGAGCTATGTGACATTTCTTCTAACCTCTCTAAAGGCACTGCAGGAGCAGCTACTTTGTGTCATGACTGTTGTGTGGAAAGTGGTGGGCAAGATGAATGCTTTTGCTAGTTAGACAATTTTTTTAAAAACTGCCAAACTTCCTTTTCGAATTAGGCTCCAAGTTTGGTTTTGGTTATAAACCTCAGAAACAAAACAAACAAAGCCCACCAAAAAATCCACAAAGAAACAATCAAAGAAAAAAATTAAACTTCTGTTAGTGTCTGACACTACCACAGTATTCAATAAGTCTGCTGTCAAGACTTCCATGTTTACAATTTCATGAAAGAGTGCATGGACAGAGTGTAAATGGTTGAATTTCTCCTATTGTCAGCAACAAGATTCTTTCCCTTTTTGGAACCAAGTCATTCAGTGGGTATTTCAGTACTGTACAGTCTTGCTGGTGTTCCAAAAAAAAAAAAAAACCATGCCTTTTTTAAGCAATCAGTTCTTTTAGGAAGTTAAAAGGACTAAAGCCCTGCTTCTGTTAGGAGAGGTGAAGCTCTTACCATGCATGAGTGGATGGTGATGATAAGAAGCACTTTGTAAATAGATATAAAATACAGATGTCATAGTGGCTGGCAGTAGAATAAGCCAAGTATAATAATAATACCGTTGCTCCTGTCCAAACTTTAATATATTCCAACAGAAAAGATTAAATTATATTGGGTACATATAATCCTTTGGTCATATATGTGCTCTCAGTTGTAGCTTCTCATCACTCATATGAGTGGAAAACTAATTGAACCATGTAGTTTAAGTAAACAGAATTTTAGAAACTATGGTATTAAATATGTATTGTGCATATTGATTTGTTCCTTGTCTTTAATGCTAATTAGCAATGGCTTTCTGTTGTGCTAGTTTTGTTAAGAGTATTAAGATGGTGTGTTGTATTCTTTTTAGTATTAAGATAGCTGTGATAGCAATTTTCAAAAGAATTATATTTGGTTTTGTGGTCTGATTTACACAGTAAGTTGTTTTTTAACGCTGGTTTTAATACGCATCTGTTTCTTCTCTTCAGTTACTAATGCTGAAATAATGGGTGTAGTAAGAAAACTCTTGTCTATGGGTGGGGTCCTGGAATTAGAAATTCGTTAATCTGCAACAGCAAAGGATTTTGTGGTAGTTATCCCACACAGAGGTAGATGATTGACAAAGTTGCTGATTTAAGGTGTTTTTAATATTGTTTCCCCCCTCCTGCTTAGTGATTGCAAAAGTAATCCAAAATTAATGAACTTTTCAAAAGATGTAAAGTTAATCTTTGCCCGTTGCTTTTTCTTTCCTCCAGTTTCTTATGTCAGGCTGGGCCACAGGATACTCATTCCGGTGTGATATTGTTGACTACTCAAGGTCACCAACAGCTCTAAGAGTAAGTTGACAAAGACAAATTGTTATCACAGAACCATAGAATGGTTTGGGTTGGAAGTGACATTGGAGATCATCTAGTTCCAACATCCCTGATACGAGCAAGGACACCTTCCACTAATCCAGGTCATTTAAAGTAGTGTTATACATTTACTTTATTTTTAGAAATGCTTTTTGAACAGCCTGCTAAAAAGCACTGTTGTAGAGTGGAGTGCACTACATGGAAATGACCTCTTGCATAATGTAGAGCATGTGAGAGTTAACTGGAGGGATGGGTTGGTTCATTGGCTGGTTGGTTGGGAGAAAGAAAGAGGCAAGGACTTCATTGGCTTGTTCTTGTTGGTTTAAAAATTCCTTCATGTTTAAGAATTGTTTTCTGTTTTTAAAGAAAAAACAATAAAGCTGTACATTAAAATATTTCTGTCAACCTTGGAACATCACTTGCCTCAGTAATTTTCTTTATGTAGTTACTTATTTGTCCTGCTCAGTTTTGTTTATGACTTTTATGATTTGACAATTTGATTTTCACTCTTGCAGATGGTGCGAACTTGTTGGCTTTACTACTTTTCCAAGTTCATTGAATTGTTAGACACTGTAAGTATTTGTAGCCTAATAAAAGAAGTGGTTCTGTTTCCTTTTCACAGTAGAACTGGTGCTCTCCAGGGCTGAGGATATAAGTTGCTTTTTATTTAGTCCTCCAAGCTTCAATTATTAGAATGCCATCATGATGTTTGCCCCTATTATCTCTTTGTATCTTATTGTCTTATTACACTGTTCTTCTTTCATTATCAGGAAAAATGTGAATGAGGGAAGACACCTTTAAATATTTAGGAAGTCTGGACAACTTGTCTGTTTAACAACTGAGTACACTAATCTGTTATGCTATGGCAATGCTTGTCTCAACACTGCAGATAAAATCTAGATGATTATTCTGAGTATTTTTTCCACATCATCTTCAGATTTTATCTTCCCCATTCATATCAGCAGCAGCTCTGAATGCAAGACAAAATTGCCATAACTACTTGTTCTAAATTCATGACATTGCCTCAAGTGTCATGACTACAGAGATGTTTGATGTCAGGCTGGCAGTCTAACCTGTTTCAAAGAAAGTCTGAGCAGCAATGTATTGAAGCAGAATGCAGACCTCGCTCACCACCAGCAGCCGTCTACCTTTCTCTCATCCCAAGACTGGCACCAAATAGGATTGACTGAGATATTTTCAAACCAGCTTCTGAGTGTTGGAATCTGCAGTTCTATTTGCCCTATTGTTTGGGGCACAACAGTGGTGGTTCAGGAGCTGACTCATGAGCAGTGAGGATGTTCTACATCCTCTGAGCAAAGCTGGCCATCTGACTTTCATCTGCAAATGTTCATGATTCAACACTGGAAGATCTTACTGACTAAACCAAATGGAATGGTAATGGAAGTGTCAGGAATGCTAAAACTGGAAAATCCTGACAAGTTTATTCCTCTATTTGCCTTTATTCCCCAGAGGTTACAGTGCTCCTTTGTAATTAGTCCTGAGCCTGATTTTTTAAAATTTGTTTTGTTTGAATACAGACAATTAGGTACCTGTTTCTCATCAGCTTTTTTGTTTTATTGCAGAAATAACTTCTTAGCTGTATTTAAATCAGCTGATCCAAATGTTTTCTCTGGCACACCAGACTTCTTTTCTTCTGTGTTTGTTTGCTTGCCATCTGATACTACGCTTTCCATGACCTGACTTCTCCTTACAGTTTTCTTGCTGTCTTCCCTTAACACTTCCCTTGATGCCTGTCCTTTAAAATGGGGCCTGTCAATATCAATTAAGAATACCTGCATATATTCTGTACAATTTTGATGTTTTCCAATGGTAGCTAAAAGTCAAGAGTTCATAATAAAGTGCTATTTCTCTAACATAGTATTTTCTACTGTTAGTTCCTCAGCTAATTTTCTTAAAGGGCCTTTCATTAATAGTTGAGGGAACTTAAAATCTGATGCTTAGATCTCAATCCAAGCAAGTCCATCTTACACTATTTGTTGCACATGTAGGTGATGGCTCAACGTTTAACATCTGATTTCAGAACTTGCCTTGGCTTTTGAGATTTCACAGGTGGATTTTACATACTGGTTTTAAGTTTTTTTGAAAGCTAGTTTGCATAGCCAGACACTCACTCAGTTTTCCTTCTTCTTCCAACACTGTAACTGCGAAGAACTTTTATATGTATAGTAGTGAGCAACCAGCACTGATTGATACAGTTTTCTTTATGCATGTTGGGCTTGATAATCATCCGTAACATTCTGTTCATTAAAAATCTGTTTCAGATATTTTTTGTGCTGCGTAAGAAAAACAACCAAGTTACATTCCTGCATGTCTTTCATCATTCCATCATGCCATGGACCTGGTGGTTTGGAGTCAAATTTGCTGCAGGTAGTGGAGAGAGAGTGGAGTTTAAGTTGAATGTATCTTCTGGTAGTGGAAGTTTACCTATGGTAGACAAAAAAAAAAAAAAGAAGAAACAGAATTAAACACCTTGGAAACAACAGTGGTTTTAAATTTAGATTTCTACAGTATTTTATGGAACAGCTGAGATCACCATAATTATTTAAATGGGTGGGGATTACTCATTTTTCCTATTTGACAGCATTTTGTGCAGTGTTGATTTCTTAAGGGGGGAAAGAAAGAGGAGTTGTGTACAAGCAAAAATCATTATTAGATGAAAAAGAGAAGTGATTGCAAAATCATAAGTGCTAGGGGAGATACATGAAGCAAATAACTCTGTTGAAACTACTTCAAAACTATTTCTCCCCCTGAAATGTTAGAACTGAGTTGGAGGTAAGGACTGCGTTAATTTTTTTTTCCTGTTTGAGAATTATTCAGCCTTTGTTGCAGTTATTTTTACTGGCTTTAGGTAGCATATGTGGGATTTATTTACATCTAATACTTCAGCTTTCGCAAAACTACAGAAATATTTTTCCAGACCTTCTTTTTTAAAGAAAAGTATTTGATTTGTTTTGAATTTAAATTCTTTGACCACTATCAGCTTACCTTCACTTTCTCCTTTCCTGCTTGGTGTGTCTATGTATGCATTTTCCTATGCTATATTATCAGTGTGCACCACTAATAAAGACAACTTACCATAAGAATAGTCTGAAATGCACAGTCATTTATTAATCCATTTCTGGGACATCTTAGGCTTTTTTAGGAGTTTCTACTGGAAAATAGCAGGGTTTTGTACATGTTTATTTACTTTTCCTGGAAACATGTTTTGTGGGTTTTTTTGCTTGTTTGTTTTTGGTTTGGTTTTTTTTTTTTTTTTGTCCCAGAAAATTGGTGCTGAATCGATGAAGCAGTTGTTCCATTGCTTTTCAATCTGATCTGTTAACGTCTGTTTTATGAATACAAAAATCAGACTTGGAAGCACTCCAGAAAATTTGTAGATCTTTTGAACCTTTCCAGTGTGCAGCTTTTCCTTGTGTATAAATGGATATACTTCTTTTGTATTTGCTGAGTTTCTGTTATTAGGAAGGTGGTGGATTGATTATGTATTTCTCAAGTCTTGCTGAGCAACTGGTATTAAGTCAATAATAAAACTGTGAATGGTTGTCTCAGCATACACCCCAGTGTGTTCATAGGTCTGCAAAAGGAAACCTGCAGCAAATAGCAGTCCCTCCTCTTCAACCTTGAAAATTTTCCACTTATAGGTGATTAACTTTCTGCTTTTTATCTGGATGTTGGATCAGTATACCAGCTACAGGCTTCTGATTTGGCATCAGATTCAAATTTCCCATGTGATAATTTGACAAATACTTTCAGCAAAGTGTGCAAGAATCGTTTTGTCCTCTGCTAGTAATAGTCCCTCATATTTATGCAGAGCTGTGTTTATTCCACAAACTCTATTGCTTATCTTTACACTTATCTTTCCAAATACTGTTGTTTGATAAGTTTAAATTTTTTTCCAAGAATTTCAGTCCTGCTGATGTTTACCTTGTATTCAGTTTCATCAGTCCTTGTCCTTCTAAATAGCAGCATCTGTCAAGTTTTCAACCTGTCTGTAAAAAAACCAACAGGTCTGGATGGAGATGCTGGTTTTCCCTGCTCTGATACAAATAGAGAATTATAAAATGGTGCTTAGTATAGTGTTGCTTTTTGGAGCTTATTTTTGTACTGTTGAGTAGGTTTTTTCCTCTGCTTTAGCTATTTATTTTTTCTTCTGAATATTCACTGTGCAAGCCAAAAAAAGTATGTATATTTGAACTGTAAGAACATTCAAATTATTTTTAAAAATACAAATAGCTAAGTTTCAAAGAAAGTTTGCAATCACAGCTGGAGGAGTTATGCCCTCTCAAGCTGGAAGATTAGTGTGAGCTACTAAAAACACAAAATATGTTTTATTTTTAATTGGAATGATTCTAAATGGGAAAATGGCACTCTTCTCTCTCTCCAAATGCCTCCTTTTATGTCATCTTGTTTTCTTTTTGATGATCATTGTTTTCATATTCATGTTTCTTTTAAAAATACTTTGCTGTCTGCTGCATCTTGGATCCCTTTTACCTTTAATTTCTCGCATTCATTAAAATAGAACTACTCTGAGCAGGATCATGTAGCTCCATGGTTAATCCAATGGAGGAGGAAATGTTTCTTTACTTTTCTCTGAAATGCTCATGTGTTACCAGTTTCAGTCATAAATTTATCCCAAAAATGGGTCCTATTTAAGTTCTCCTTTCCCTGTAAGTATGTTTTGAGACTGACAATGGATTTGTGAGACCCTTGCTTAATTCATGATTACAAAAACTTACTGTCTGAAACAATTTCATTCCTTGGGAATCTGGAAATCTCTATTGAGAAGAGAGTTGTTTCTTATTCTCTACAACTTTTTGAAGTTCATCGTTATGTCTAGAAATGAGGCAAAAACCAGAATGCTTTCTACTAAATTTTCTATGTCTCCATCAAATATATGTTTTAATTTAAAAAAATAAAAAAATTAACCCAAAGAACAAAAAATTTCACTAAAATGTTTTTATAGGTAATTAGATCAGCTGGGTTTTACTGCTGTTTTGGAAATGCTTAGATAAACCTTTTCTGAGACAGGAAACTGATATGATCTCTCAGAACTAGTATCAACGCAATTCAGGTAAAATACCTTGGGGGTTAGTCAAAGTCTAGGTTTTGTGGTACATGGTCTTCTTACCCTGGCTCCAAACAATCTGCTAGGACCTGAGTGTACCTGAGTATTACCTGCTGTAATACTACTACTACTACTATGTTCTGTTTTTCTACAGGTGGTTTAGGAACATTTCATGCTTTGCTGAACTGTATTGTGCATGTTGTCATGTACACTTATTATGGAATCTGTTCTTTGGGACCAGCCTATCACAAATATTTGTGGTGGAAAAAATACATGACAACTATACAACTTGTAAGTAACTGTTTTTGACATATGCACCTCTCAAAAATCTGATTGTAGCTAACATAGATTTGATGCAATAAATTTGTCCTTTTAGTTGTGCTCATGTGTGAAGTTTACAGTTGGAATAAGATTTATTCAGGTTTTAATTGAGAATAACAAAAGGTGTGAGGTCTCCACAGTGATATACTTAAATGTCCTAACTTCAGCATTCACTGTAATCACAGATTTAGACGCATAAGCTTTTCAGTTATGTAGTACTCGGTAAATATATTTCCAAAAGTCATTGCTTGTATAAAAATTACTAAAATATAAATTTACGCCACAAAAATATAATTAATGTACAGTATACACATGTAATTAGTAACTACATGTAACATGTAGTAAGGAAAAATTACTTCTTCAGAATTTTATGTCTGTTACTTCATAGAAAATCTTTGTGTTTAGAAAATTTACCTCTCTCCAACCCAGAGCATTAAAAACCACTCTTGAAGTAATTTTAAGTGTTTTATCAGCTTTAGGTCACTTTCAAAAGGTTACTCTTCTGGGTGCTTTTTCATGCCCATCTCTTTAAATAGGTGGATTTTCAAAATTCACCTTCTGGCTAAACAATTGGCTTATCACGAGCAAGGATGCTGATGGAGGAGGGAAAGGAGTACCCTGTCTGCTTGCACCAGGGCTGCTGTTATCAGAATAGTTCATGTAACACATGCAACTCTGAACAATGTAGCTTGAATATTTATAACTTGGTCTTTTTGACATGGAGGCACTCCCAGTGGACTGTTAACTCGGAGTTCATGTGGAGTGTCTTTTTGTCACACGCTAGTGTGCAGGGAAGGTGGGAATACTTGTTCCTCAACCCTGTAATGGTTGCTTGCTTTTCTTTTTTTTTTTTTTTTCATGGCTAACTTTTCTAAAGGAGACTCCCATCTGTCACGGGACAAACACTGTCTGCCTCCTTCCTTTTTATCTGAACTGGCCAGGGTGGTGGAATCCCATTCTCCTACTACGAGTTTATTAGTTTGTCCCAGAGATTCTCTTGCTTTATTATGTAAACCTGTTCTTCAGTGGAGTAATATTTTGGGGAGATGGGCTATAAAGGTGCATGTGTCATATTAAGAAGTTATATTGGTGTCCCTCTAGCTCCCTGCTTTCCTTCCACTCCACCCCTACTATCTGTTTTTCAGCATATGAGCTAAGCTGAATTCTTTCAAACTTCTGTAGTACATTTGTAATTTATTTTAAAAGTACTTATTTTCTTCACCTTTTTCCTCCAGGTCCAGTTTATTATGATTACAGTCCATATAGGACAAATCTACGTCATGGATGATTGTCCGTACCAGTATCCAATTTTCATGTTTATTATTTGGCTTTATGGCTCTATGTTTTTAGTCTTGTTTCTCCACTTCTGGTACCATGCTTACACGAAGGGACAAAGACTGCCAAAAATGGCAAGAAATGGCATCAGCAAAGATCAGTGAAACAATTTCTTGTCTCTAAAACCAAAAAAGTGTATATGTCAAAGGGGAAACTTGCACTACTTGACAATCAAGATGTTTAGGTCGCACACAACATGGTGTATATTTTGTATGTTTTCTTCCAAAACAGAATTTGTATTTTTACCGTAAGTTATTTGGGATTCAGAACATGGGAGTGGGGAAGAACTGTGCATCTCTGATTAAAAAAAAAAAAAAGGGTAGATAGATGATCTCTATCTAGAAAATGCACAAAAATAAAGATAATTGGAAAAACTAAAATGTGTATGACAAGTACTGAGTACTTTGAACACTGAGGGGGATAAAATTACTTCACTTTAAATGTTGTAAGTTGTTAAGATTGTCAGCTGCATTTTGTTTTAAGAATGAATCTTCAGTAAGTACTGTTTGTAGAATCTAAGGCATATTAATATAGTTAATATATAAACATTGTTACAGCTGTTTATAAACTATATTACTTTAAAGGAAGGATTGTATGTTAATCTGCCAAGTCATTGCGCTTCATTTGAAGATCACAGATTTTTGGATATACTGCCTTTTACTAAGAGAACTTAATTCATTTCATGTTCTACTCAGTTGAACATTATCGTAAATGTTGGAAAGCTACTAATATGGGGATTATCTGAATTTTCTTGTAGCATATTGATCAAAACATCTTACTGATTTGTTCACTGTAGTAGCCAAATATACTTATTATTCAATGTGTCTATGGATAAACTTTATATTGGTAGCCTGTGCTGTTTGTGGAGGGGGGCTAGGGGGATTATGGAACCTTTCAATTCAATAGCCAAAATCTTAGTACTCAAATAAAATGTAAATTTTTTTTTTTTTAATTTAAGCTTAAATGTTGCCTACCATGATTGTACTGTGCTCTTCTTTATTCCATTTCCATTATCTGTTGAAATACATGTCTAGAAAGAGTTTGTGTCATTTTGGTTTTTTTATTATTATTATGGCTTGTTTTCATCAGCTCAAGGTTAAAGTTACTCCAGCTACCTTGTCTGGAACCAGGCAAAAAGATATGTGACATTCTCTGAGCTTCTGAAAGTGGGGCAGGCAGTGGTGAATGGGCATGGCTCCAGTCTGTGTAGAATTAACCAGTGTGTTGTTTTCCAAGGTTAGGCAGATTGTTAGGGTCACATTTGTGTAGAAATCAAAGGAACTAGCTATTTGTAATTTGCATTTGTACTGCATGAGTTTATTAAGGAACTGGTGCATGCAACAGACCTGGAAATGAGGAATTAAATGTGTTTAGATTAATGTTACCATTAAAGGTACTGTTTTCTACAACTCCGAAGAAAAGAAACTTGGTATATTTGCTTTTTACTTAATCTGATCTGTGGGATTTTCAAGTACCCAAAGCTTTGGCAGATTTTAATAGCCTCCCTGCTGCACAATTCCAAGAGAGTAAGCTTTGTTACCTGAACACTTTTATTTTACTTACACTTACGGTGCAATGTAAACGCTAAAGCAATGTAAACTTCAGGTTAGACGTGAGTTGCAAATGTTTTCTTTTGCGATTACATCAAGTTTTCTTTATAAAGCNAGACCTATTGCCGTTTTTTCAAATAGCAGGAAAGGATTTGCCAGTTTTATAATTAAAATGTTTTCTCTTTTTTTATACATATATATGTATATATATAATTATTTATTACGTAAGTACTGACGAAGGAATTGGGACAGTTTGGTTCTTGTAGGCCTTCTTGAGCCTGCACATTCAAATGTGTTTGGGAAATGCAGGCCTTTTGAGGGAAGGGCTGTAATGGCTAGTCTGCAGTGAAAACTGGATAATAGTACCCTCTGGTTCTTGTGCAAGGAAGCAGGCACTAATCTGTAGCCTTGCAGATAATTTCTGTGGTGGCAGGGTAAGTCCTAGTTCTGGTCTCTGATTTTGCAATCATACCTCCTTCCCAGCCCCATAAATATGGATGGAGGAATGCATCCTGCAGCTGGGTGTGAAAGGACAAGTACTTGTTTGTTGGTTGTTGAGCTAGATCTGCAACTGATTTTTCAAACTCACTTGGGCTTAANAAGTACTGTTTGTAGAATCTAAGGCATATTAATATAGTTAATATATAAACATTGTTACAGCTGTTTATAAACTATATTACTTTAAAGGAAGGATTGTATGTTAATCTGCCAAGTCATTGCGCTTCATTTGAAGATCACAGATTTTTGGATATACTGCCTTTTACTAAGAGAACTTAATTCATTTCATGTTCTACTCAGTTGAACATTATCGTAAATGTTGGAAAGCTACTAATATGGGGATTATCTGAATTTTCTTGTAGCATATTGATCAAAACATCTTACTGATTTGTTCACTGTAGTAGCCAAATATACTTATTATTCAATGTGTCTATGGATAAACTTTATATTGGTAGCCTGTGCTGTTTGTGGAGGGGGGCTAGGGGGATTATGGAACCTTTCAATTCAATAGCCAAAATCTTAGTACTCAAATAAAATGTAAATTTTTTTTTTTTTAATTTAAGCTTAAATGTTGCCTACCATGATTGTACTGTGCTCTTCTTTATTCCATTTCCATTATCTGTTGAAATACATGTCTAGAAAGAGTTTGTGTCATTTTGGTTTTTTTATTATTATTATGGCTTGTTTTCATCAGCTCAAGGTTAAAGTTACTCCAGCTACCTTGTCTGGAACCAGGCAAAAAGATATGTGACATTCTCTGAGCTTCTGAAAGTGGGGCAGGCAGTGGTGAATGGGCATGGCTCCAGTCTGTGTAGAATTAACCAGTGTGTTGTTTTCCAAGGTTAGGCAGATTGTTAGGGTCACATTTGTGTAGAAATCAAAGGAACTAGCTATTTGTAATTTGCATTTGTACTGCATGAGTTTATTAAGGAACTGGTGCATGCAACAGACCTGGAAATGAGGAATTAAATGTGTTTAGATTAATGTTACCATTAAAGGTACTGTTTTCTACAACTCCGAAGAAAAGAAACTTGGTATATTTGCTTTTTACTTAATCTGATCTGTGGGATTTTCAAGTACCCAAAGCTTTGGCAGATTTTAATAGCCTCCCTGCTGCACAATTCCAAGAGAGTAAGCTTTGTTACCTGAACACTTTTATTTTACTTACACTTACGGTGCAATGTAAACGCTAAAGCAATGTAAACTTCAGGTTAGACGTGAGTTGCAAATGTTTTCTTTTGCGATTACATCAAGTTTTCTTTATAAAGCAAATAAATAATAATTTATATGTTATCTATTCACTAATCCCTGTAGCTGTCAGCACTCATGGTAGCTTGAAAGTAGATCTCAGAAAGTATTAGGATTATTTGAGATCTAAATTGCAACCCCTGAATTTTAGATGCTTGATCCTAGCTAGAATCATCAGTGCGGAGTTCACGGCTCCCTGGCAGTGCATGTGGAGAGGTGCTTTATCACAAGATCCTAAACAGCTGTGATGCTGATCAGGGACCACACCTTTTTTCAGTGGGAAATGCAGTCCATCACTGACTCAAAGTCTCAAGTCCAGCCAGCCTCTGGCCCATATGTAAGCCCTTAGCTTCCAGCATTACGGGGGCTTTCCTTAAGGACAGAGACCTATTGCCGTTTTTTCAAATAGCAGGAAAGGATTTGCCAGTTTTATAATTAAAATGTTTTCTCTTTTNGAAAGGACAAGTACTTGTTTGTTGGTTGTTGAGCTAGATCTGCAACTGATTTTTCAAACTCACTTGGGCTTAAGTGGGAGCTGAAACTATGCACAGTCAAAACTAAGGAGTGCTGCATGTGGGCAGGTGCTGAACAGAAAGGAGCCAGGAAAACTTCCAATTCCAGCAGTTGTACACTAGCCAAAGGCTTTCAGACTCAGTTGTTTGAGATTAAGAACTAATAAGCAGGAGCAGAAACTGGAGATGCTAATCATTCTGTGAGCTGTCAGCAAGTGCCATGTCAGATTCCCGCTGCATAATTTCTTGCACAGTGGTTTAATTTTCTGTGAGTTATGAAGCATTTGGAGAAAGAGAATGCAGTGTGTCAGTGAGTTGTATGGATGCAGCCTAAGAGGATGCATGAAGTCTAACTGTGCCAATGACATCAGCTCAAAACAAATCCTGTCCTCCTACACACAATGTGAGAATCTCACCATCTTTATCCAAACCTAGAAACCGTGCATCTCACATACTTAAGTGTATACTTTTGAGTTAGGCTAGAAAGCGGAGTGCAACACTCAGCTAAGTCATCCATGTTATAGTGAATGTTGTCTGACAAATGAGGTTGACATTTTGTTTTCCTTAGACCTGTTGGAGAAGGAACACTAATGTTACCAGCCTCTCCTCTCCGATGAGAGTCCTAAAAATTAACAGAGATAGCTCATCTGTAATGGGTATCACAGGAGTTTCAGTAACATCCCTGCCAGTGCAGGACAGCTGACCTTGTATCAAAATCTCCTACCTTAAAATTGAGGTTTCCTATTTACTTTCCAAATAACCTTTTCCTTACAATGCTCATAAAAAGCTAATATACAACAACTCAGTGAGTTCTGTGGCACCAGCATCAACCCCTGCATTCTGTAGGAATAAGATCAAATGTAATTGCAAGTAATTATCATCCCACATACTGCCTGAATTCAAAACAAAATTCTTTAATAAAAAATTTGCTTGGAAACAAACATTGAAAAGTGAGGGTTTGGAGGGTTTTCTGATTTTTTGCTTTGTTTAATTAATGCTAAGGCTGTGTTCTCTTTATTGGGGCAGCAGTTCACTGGCCAGAGTTTTCCTGACATGTTTTAACCTGTTGCCACACACAGAATCACCGAATGGGTCAGGCTGGAAGGGCCTACAGTGAGTCTCCTGGTCCAGCCTCCCTGCTCAAGCAGGGCCATCCCAGAGCACATGCCACAGGACTGAGTCCGCATGGTTCCGGACTCTCTCCATGAGGGAGACTACACAACCTCTCCGGGCAATCTGTTCCAGTGTACAGTACCCACACACTGAAGACGTTCTGCCCCATGCTGAGGGAGAACTTCCTGTGCCTCAGTTTTCTGCCCGTTGTCCCTTGTCCCGCTGCTCCGCGCCACCGAGCAGGGCCTGGCTGCGTGCCCCGGGCACGGTCTGGCCGGCTCCTTACCCACACGCACTGCGGCGAAGCCCGGGCGGCCGCAGCAGCNGCCCGGCCGGGCGGAACGACAGGTTCCGCCTTTTGTCCCGGTAAAACCTAAGGGAGGCTAAAGATTTATCCGTAGATCCGCAGGTAGTATGGGGCTCTAAATATTTCAGCCTCCTAAACTTGGTATTTGTTTTCGGGCCTCGGCAGCTTAAATCCTGGCTTAGGTTCCGATGTTCTTGTGGGCGCAGGTGGTCAAAAAAAGTGTAGTTCAGCTTGCAGAGCTGGCTGCGTTCTGATGGCGCTGCGGAAGGAAAACATGGGAGAAGAGCTCCCATAACGATTTACTTTGTTCTCCTTCCCCAGTGGAACGAGATAATCGAGCTTTTCCGTGCTGGGATGCCCTTACGGAAGCATCGCTGTCGTTTCAAGAGCTACGAGCGCTGCTTCAAAGCCTCGGAGGCAGTGGACTGTTTGCATGAGCTACTTGGCTCTAACCAAAACTTTGGCCCAGAAGTGACTCGCGATCAGACGGTTAAGCTGCTCAAAAAATTCCTGAAAAATCATGTTATCGAAGATATTAAAGGAAGGTGGGGCAAAGAGGACTTTGAAGACGATGGCCATTTATATCGGTAAGCCTGTGTAGGGTGATAGAAAAATTTTGGTTTTTTGGAAACAGGATATAAAAACTCCTGCTCACGTCTTACAAGTATTTTTGTAGAAAGTCTCTGAAAAAATGTTGACGTGTTTTTCCCCCTTTCTTTTAAAGACTTTAATTTTCTTAGTAACGGGGAACTGTCACGCTTTAATGTTTGACTTCAGTTTTCTTGTCTGTTTTGAAATATTTTTGAAGGTCACTTGTATTCATTTACATTCTTTGAGTATCAACCAAAGCTTTTGCAGCTTTCACAAGGTGTCGAGTTCTGGTTGCTGATGGCAGACATCAGGTTTGTTGGTGCTGGAAGCATGCGTATCAAGATGTATAGGTGGAAATGAGAATGTCATTGATCACCCAGCTCCGACTGTCCTCCTTCTCTTCTAACCCCCTGTCTGTTTTGGTTGCTGTCTCCACTTCTTCTGAGGGAAGAGAAAGGCCTTCTAAATCTAAGACATTTTTGATGTAACCTTTTTTTATGCTCCTTGGTTTGTAGATGGACAGGAGACTAAGCTTTATTTGCTTATCCTCAAGGATGGTTGCTTACTTATCCCTGTTTAGCATCTCAACTGATGGCTTGTTAACAGAGGAGAAGAAATTTCTTCCTAATAAAAGCTCAGCATTACTGGACTGGATTCTTTGACCTCTTGTGACCTCATTTAAGATTTGGGTGCCCAGAGGCTGTTGGTTCTGAATTTGTACCATCTCATAGTGTCCTGTTTGGTGCAAAATTATTATAAAGATGACCCTTACTTTAAGTATGGAATTGTAACTTTTATCATGCTGAGCCTTCTTTTGAGGAAATGGGAGTTCTCTTCATACAAATCATTAGGGAAAATAGGTTAGCACTAAGTTTATGCTTCTACTTATTATAGCTATTATTATATATATAAATTTTACAACTTATTTTTTAGGTAATGGTTTCTTAATATTCTCTTTGGGAAAATAGATAACACTGAATTCCCACTTGCTATGTATGAAGTCATTTTTGCTTTATTGTTCTTTTGCTCTTTTTTCTGGGCATTAACTCTTGTCAAAAGGTTTAATATGGGTTTTGATAACTGCTGGTGTTACATTTCTTTAGTTTGGTTTTGCCCTGTTTGTATGGCTGCAGGGTTTTTTGTTTATTTTGCGTTAGCATGAGTACATATTCAAATTATTTTGTTCATTTATTTCTTTGTATTTTCAGTCATGACTTTACTGAGCTGCAGGCTGTGGAAGTTGGCTGGGTGAAATATTTCCGTTCTTTTTATTTTCTACATGCTCTGTGTAATGATCTGCTATTGGACAAGAGAACTCGTTTGTTAATATATTTTGTTGTGATGTTCTTTCTCCCCCTCCCATTGAAAAGATAACTAAGTTACTAGTTAAAATTTTTTCTGTTAGAACGTCATACCTTTCATGCATCTTGAACTGGAGCCAGCTTCTTCCTCACTGGGCTTGGTGCATAAATAAGCTATGTACTTTACTCACGGCTTTAAGTATCAAAACATGCTTTTCTCCTATTCAAGTAGCTAAACATTGGGTTTCCAGCCTATTTTATTCATCTATTCAATGTCCTGGCAGCTCCCTCTGGTGGACTTTCCTAATGCTATGTGTAAAATACCACAGTTTTTCTGCTCATAGTGCTGATGGAGGTAGTGGTACAAGTCAATTCTACTGACAGTGCTTACTCTGGAAATACTGACATGCTTCATACCTTCTGTATAAATTTGTTTTAATAGACTGTGGTTCACAGTTGTGTCATTCATTAACTTCACATGTAAGTGTAGCTGTCTGCTCTTGTTTGTCCACAGAGTATGCAAAAGAAATGTTGCCAAAAGTTGATTTGCGTGAGAATATTTGGCAAGTATTAAATGTGAAGATGAGATCTAATGTGACTTCTAAAAATAGCAAAGACGTAACTGTGTGTCCCGACTTACTGGCTCAGTTGAGTCTAGAATAATGAATGAGGAGTTACAGTTTTGGAAGCTGCTGGGCTTTACACTTTTTTGTTTTGGAATCTAAGCCATTCTATTAAAAGCAAAAGGGTTGGTACTCTTGCAGTGATAGCAATCTTTTGGAAATTCAGCAGTAATACTTGTTATACCATGGACATCAGTGTTACTTGACCTCGTTCTGTATCCTTTGTTCTGGACACAAACAGATATCTCTATTTCCTCTTTTTATAAACTCCCCAAACTAGTGTTGCTGGCTATAAACAATTCTCATCTTGAGATGCCAGCTCAGTACCTCCTTTTTCTGCTTGCAAGAACTTACTCTTTTACTGGCTGGTTGCAAATCAGGGCAGCAAATGACACAAAGCTAAAAATTGTGAAGACCTGGAAAAGAAACAGGAAACTGCTGAGAATAGTGTAAGGCAAAGGAAAAAAATCTTACAGATATGTGGGTATGTTTTATTTTAATATTAAACTCTTAAGAAATAATGAATATCTGAAAAATGGTTGAGAACACTCAACAGCTGAACATCTGCCATCTAATCTGGCTTAATTTTAAAAAACAGAGTAAATCTTGCAGGATTAGTGTGAGGTGCTTGCTGCTGGTTCTGAGAGTTTGTCTGATGAAAGTGATATCTCTGTGTTGCAGATGTGCTGTTGAACAGCACTGTGGAATGTGCTCAGGGTGTGTGGTCAGAACAATCAATGTGTTTAACCCAGGCAGTATAACAGTACTGGACGAACCAAACTGCAATATAAATTTAAATTTAAAACTTAGTAAGTGTTTAATGTGCCTTGAGAGGACGGGGTGACATTTTGGAGAAACTTGACGACTTCTCAAGCGTAACTTTCTGGTAGGATAGGTATGCATGCTATCCAGCAGTGTACAAGCTCTTGTTGCAAAGTCACAGACATATCTGTCTTTTACATTCTGATTTATAAGAGTGAGTGAGGCAGAAGCAGTTCATTGACGCAGCAGGAATCTCAGCATCTAAAACCTGGGACTGAAAGTGGACAAGATTAGATCTCGGCCAGTCTGAAGAGGTGTTGCCATCTGACTGATTTGTCTTACTGATATGCTGTCATTAATTCCTTTGTACATGCTCTGACCTAAGTTTAGCAGTAATTTGATTCTGGTCAAGCTGGATAGTTTGTTTTCCTTCTTTTCTACAAGGGCTGGTTTAGGGCTTATTTCTGCTAATTTCTTCAAGGCACTTCTTGAAATGCCTTAAGAAGTCAAATAGTTACCTGCAAAACCAGCTGGAAAAAGACTCCAGAAAAGAACTGCAGGATATGATCTTCGCACAGAAAGCATGTAAACACAGAAGAACCTGGTAATGTGGACAAAACTTTGTGTGGACACTTGCATGCACTCTAACTAAATCCAGGCGTTAGTCATGCGACTTAGCTATGTAGCTTTGCTTTAGCAAATGCATGCTAACAATGCACTTGACATGGGGGAAAACATACCCACAGCTTTTTCAGCAGACGCAACATCTTCTAGTGAAGACCTCTGTCACTGTCTGTGCATAGACAGCAGGTGCTCTGTGAGATGCGCTGGGATACCAGACATGCACCCAAGGCTCAGCTATGTCATGGGAAGTACAAAGGACCTGGACTCTTCTGGAGCAGCAGCTGGAGGCCAAGCAAGACACTTTATGATGCTTTACATATCATGTAACACCAGTCTACGGGGAACTAAGTTGGCCTGTGAATGTCCAAAGCGTTTGTTGTATTTTTGCATGTGGAGGCTGACTACAGCTTTGCATTGGTAAATAGGGATTAGGTTGGCATTCAGAGACTTAAAAAATGTTCTTTAATTGTAGATTTCCTCCTTCCTCACCTCTGAAGTCATATCCAAAGAAACCTTCATGTGGAAAGGAAGTAATTAAATTTCCAGACTGGAATGAACCAAAGGCTGGCACTTCTCAAGATTATATCCCAGTGAAATCCATCACAATGGTAAGGCACCCAGTTTATATTCCCCCAGACAAAAGCATATTTGGAAAGCAAAACTGAATGAATGACCTCTGTGGTATGTCACAAAATACTTGGTTATAAAATTAAATGCTAAATACTTTTATTTTAAACTTCTGTGAAGTAAAGTTGTTCTTACAATTTGCTGGAGGAGTAGGCTTTGAGTGTTCTTTCTGCTACACATTGTAATGTCCTGAGCAATCTGGGTTCAGCATGGGTATATTTTCCCATATTTCATTCCAATTTGCTCAAATGCCAACAGGGCATTTATTATATTACAAGACAAAATAGTCACACTGTAACTTTATTTGGACACTTCATGCATCACAGTAAATACAGTATTACACCCTTCCTAGCTAGTATAAGGCTGTTAGTGACTCAATTTCCTTTTTCAAAAGGAGTATGTTTTGCATAGGGAGAAGTGGTCCTGATTTTTCAGTTACCCTTTGTAAGCTTGGAAAATCATCCTGCCTCATACTTATCTGGATTGATTCAGCCTCATAAAATTGTTGAAAAAACTTGCTTTTATTAGTAAACCAAAATTGTATCAACTCTGGTCACCTAGACATAGTAAAAGACTAGGCTTCTGGAGCTAGGTATATTCTAAGCCCTTCCTTCAGTGTATCTTATATGTGTGTGTTCTCATAATTTGTGAAACTCAGGATTTCTGTGATGATTTTTGCCTTTTTATTACTGCCCTTCAGAGCAGGATACTGGCCTTGGATTTCTTGATGAACCATAATCTGTTTGGAAAAGTAGCTCCTACCAGTGTGCTGGACATCAAGTGTTCTGAATGAATGGTTATTCCATATTAACAATCCAACTGTGTGCAAATCATGTGCTGTTCTGAATGAATGGTTATTCCATATTAACAATCCAACTGTGTGCAAATCATGTGCACTCCTCATGTACAACAAGCTTTTGAAGGGGAAAAACATGGTCCTTAGAACTTCAGTAGCAGGTAGAAGAATAAGATAGAAGAGAAGATGATGCCAAAGATAAGAAAAGAGAATAGAGTATTTTAGTTACTGAGCAAGTATCTGTTGAATGTGTAATATGTTACAGCTTCAGCTGTGCTCTAAATTTCCATCCAGGCATCCTGGCCTGATAACAGTTAGCAAAAGTCTGCCTCTGCATCTGACTCAGATGCAGAGTTTGGCATAGCTCAAAATCTCTTCCATTGGCAGTTTGGATTAATACAGTGGACTGTAAGTGGAAGAAACTGAGGCAAAGGTATTAGCTCCTTTTTGCTGCCTCTTTTATAATTAGGTCTTGCTTCCACTGGAATGCTGAAGTAGATGGATAGCTGAAAATGGGGTTACCTTGAATTTCTTCATCGTCAGTCTGAGCACTTACTGGCTGTGTGTTGGTTGATGAGCATGGTCTGTGTCATGAAATACTGATGTGGAAGACCAGACACTTAATTTCAGAGGGAGCTATTTTCTTCCAACTAACTCTAGTCTGTTCTGCCATGGAATGACAGACAATTAGTGCTTGAAGTAATTAAGTGCATTCCTGGAGTTCATTTTGTGGTTTGGTTGTGATCACAAGGAATACTTTTAATGTCCTTTAGCACTGCTCTGTAGTGTAAATCAAAGAACTGGAATGATTAGGAGTTTTGCCTTGAGAATGCTGCTGATATAAGCTGCAGGGTATGTCCACCCACTGATGCCTTGATGACCATCTTCAAGCATCAAGTTTGGATGTGAAGGCTGCATAAAGGATAGTGGTCTTCTGCATTCTCAGCTTTACTTTACACTGTTACAATGGTGGACTAGATCTGATGGGTGCCTTCAGATGTAGCTATTTACTTTTACTGTCTTTATGTAGAGAACCTATTATTGAACAATATTTAATTATTTTCACTATATATTGAACAAGAGTGAATTATTTCTAATTCTTTGGTATGTCATCTTAAAATTCTCCAATAACTTATTCATAAACAGATGTTTAATCTTAAAATGGTAGATGTACTGATTTTAATAATGGATCGAACTTGAATTTAGGATTAAAGGCCATTGACACCTGAACTTTAATGGCTGTTCTGACACTCATAATTTTTCAGCTTTGGACAAGTTATGGAATTGAGAAAAGATGTGTGTGCAAGACTGAGAAAAGTGTTTAATTTCTCTGAAACACAAACACTTACTTGCATCCTAAAGACTTTACTGGAATTTAGGAACACTTGAAATGCTGTACTATTAGTGTTGTATACTGTTTAACACTTGAAATGTCACCAGTTAATGAGGAGAGTTTTTTCTGTTTTCAGAACTCTGAGATGTGGTACAAGCGGCACAGTATAGCTATCGGGGAAGTACCAGCATGCAAACTTGTGTTCCGCAGAGAGATAACACAAACAAATATAGAAGAGATATGGAAATCCATGACTTTGTCACGGTGAGTATACTTATGAGTCATTTGCTGTTATAGTAAAACTGTGTAGTAGGTAATAGTCTTGTCTGTCTTCTCTGGTAACACTTGTAATTTCACCCACTCACTTTTCACCCCTGCCTTCAAAGCCTTGGTATCTAGACTAACTCTACCACTTGTTATTTGGCTAACAAATTCAGCAAGTAAAGTCTGCACAAAAAAACTTTACTGTGCTTCGTACCTTTTGACTTTTGCATGTTGTGTTAGACTTGTTCTTTGTTGTGTGGGCTTTGTCTTGTTTAATCACTTTTTTCACTGTCTCTTTTTCTTGTTGCTATGAAATAGAAGCGCTTCTATAGAAGTTCTATGAAACCTTTCAATGGCGAGTACGATACTTCATGTGAGATAAATGGAATAGCTAATTGAGTGCTGAAACGTTGAGATTCAGATATTCTTTACCATATTCAAAAGGAATATCCTATGCAAAGTTAAAGTCATTGCTTTGGACTATTTCTGCAGAGGAAAGAAATAATACACATTAGCTGATATTACAAGCGTAGCTGAGGACTTAGTAATGATCACTTTACTTTAAACCCAGCACATTATCTGCATATAATGAATGCACTCAGTGCTGATGCAAGCAGATTTGGTGACAACATGATGGGCAGCAGGTTAGTGCATGTGTGCTCCTGGGTTTCCTGAACCAAGGAAACTTGAGGGGAGTGGAGAGAGCCTCTGGTTGCCTGGAGCTCACGTGGTAGCAGCTGACAGGACCTGGGCAGTGGGACCAGGGGCAATGGTGGCCAAGCCTCTCCTTCACATAAAGGCCCCCATAGAGCTCTGCCAACCAAAAGACCAGGGTGGGCAAACAGAGTTGGCACAGCAGATTGCATGGAAGGGTGCTGAAACCCTGCCGGCTTGATCAGGGAGCAATGGTATTCACCTGGCAGAAAGCCATGGCCTCTCTAGGTTTGATAATGGACACTGAGACTCCCAGAGCTCTGTGTTGGAAGAGTGTGACTGTGGGAATGGGGAAACTCACAGCTGACCCTGAATTTGTTTGAAACTTTCTGCTCCAGCTGGATGCGCTTAAACCTATGAAGCCCAGTGGGATTCATCCCAGGGTACCAAAAGAGCTGGATGATATTATTGCAGGACCTCTCTCTGTTTTTTTCATTTATCTTGGGAGTCTGGAGAGGCCCCAGTTGCCTGGAAGCTGGCAAATATTTTCTCAATTTTAAAAAAACAAAGAACAAAGACTCTGGTAATTACAGGCCTGTCAGTCTCACTTCAGTGCTGGTAAAATTATGGAAAAGGTTGTTCCGGGAGTTAATAAAAAAATATCTGAGAGACACACAATCATTGGTCATAGCCAGCAGGTTCCAGAAGGGGAAAGTACTGCTTAACGAATTCAATTTTCTTTATGGCAAGGTCACCCATCTAGTTGACTGAGGGAAGCCAGTTGATGTGGTTGTTTTGGATTTAGCAAAGCTTTTGATAGTCTCTCACACTGTCCAGCATGCAGCTAGATGAGTCCATAATATTGTTGGGTGAGCAACTGGCTCATAGGTCAGGCACAAAGGATTGTAGTAAATGTGGTTATCTCTGGTGAGCAGTCATCAGTGGGGTTCTGCAGGGCTCCATTCTAGGGTCAGTGCCCTTTCATGTTTTTATTAATGATCAGGGTACAGGAGTTGAATGTACATTAAGTTTGCCGATGATGCTAGGTTAGAAGGAGCTTTGAACTCCTTCAAGGGCAGACATGGCCTGCAGTGAGATCTAGATAGAGCAAAGAGCTGTACAGTCACCAAAAGCTTTGAGGAAGCTGAAGGGTGGCCTCATTGCCCCTACAACTGCCAGAGAGGCAGTGAGGGGAGATGTGAAAGATCTCTGGTGACCAGCAACAAGACACAAGGAGGTGGAACCAAGTGATGTCTGGGGAAGTTCAGACCCCACATTTGGAGAAGGTTCTTTGCTTGGAAGGTGGCTGGGCACTGGAACAGCCTCCCTGGGGAAGTGGTCACAGCACCAAGCCTGGCAGAGTTCAAGAAGTGTTTGAACAATGCTCTCAGGTACGTGATATAATTTTTGGGGTTGTGCTGTGAAGGGCCAGGATTTGATCTTTGTGGGTCCCTTCCAGCTTATGATATTCCATGAATCTAGGCAGTCCTGTGAGGAACAGGAATTTTACTCAATGATCCTTATGGCTGCCATCCAACTGGAGATATTCTATATGAAATGGAGGTCTCTTTTATTTTTCCGAATTGTGTCCTAATACTTCGTGTTTGCCACTTCCAGATTAGATGATGTATGAATTATGTGTTTATGTATTTTTGCAGATTACAAAAGGTCTTGGGTTTGGATTCTCTGGATGAAGTGTTAGACACAAAACTTGTGAATTCCAAACATATAGTTCAGAATGTATACAATGTCAATAAGCAAGGCATTGTCACTTTAGAAGACAAATCAAGTGAGTATTTTAGAAATTTTCATTTAATTATTTTATATTGTAATCTACTGGGATTTAAGTATTAGTTCTAGTTACACTAACCTGTTGCATCTTTATACTTGTGTGACCACATCTATAAAAACCAGAGTTTTTACAAAGTAAAATGCTATTGTTCTCCTCTGACTTCTCAATAGTAACAGTCAGGGTTTATTCCGCATTTACTGTCTTAAACATATTCTGGCTTTAGTAGGGTTGAAAAATGAACATGAAAGAGCAGGAACTTTTTACCATTTTATAAATACAGGGATATTATTCACTTCAAAGTAACTTTCTCAGCCCCACTCTTTTAGCTGCCTGGAGTGTTTAAATGAAGAATAAATGTATTAAAAATTGTGAGAGAGCCAAAATGTACATTGAGAGAGTTTTGAGTTTTCAGTCAATGTGTTTTGAGGATAGTACCATGTTTAAAACTGTTTTGCACATCAGGGAGAAAATAAAGCATCTTTGCTGCTCTGATATATCACAGTGTTATTACTACCATTTTTTTGTAAGATTTGTAGAAAAATTAAATATGATATTGAAAACGGGTTTGGTTGTGAATGAAACTGCCTTCAGAGCATATCTGTGTTTATTTTAAAGGCAGCTGGGCCATCTCAAAATATTAACTTCCTCCTTGCAGAAATGACAAAACTGAATATATGAATCCTTTTCATCATCTTTCGTACAAAGTAAACACTTCACTATATAACACTGCCGAAATGTGTATCTTGAACTAGCTTGGTCTGATTTTTTTTTTTCAGAGTAGGTAAAAGATTTGCAATATGACTTGTTTTGCTGATTGAGCTGCAAGGGTGGAATGCATAACTGTTTGATAGTACTGGACGTACTGAAGTATAGATGTAATTCAAGCTAGATCCTACATTAGGTAGGTAGAGGTATAGACTGCCTCTGGAATCAGTTGATTTACTACACAGGAGGAACGTGTTTTTAGCTTTGCTTTTGTCTAACAGTTGAATGTTTTTCTTCTTTTTTTTTCCCTTTTTTCTCCTCTTAATTTCTGTTTCTACCCTGTGCAGAAGAACTACCTCATTGGATATTATCTGCAATGAAATGTCTGGCAAATTGTAAGTAAATTCAGAAGAGGAAAAAAAGATCCTACAGACTATTCACCCCTGAAAAAATGGTTTGAACTGGTTGTGTCTTCACCGCTTTATTAAATCCTGTTTATATTCACCTTGAGTGTTTTTATGATGATTTTCTAAAACAGAGTTGGAAAAGACCTGTCAGCATGTATTCTCCTTCCAGTGCAGCTTATTTAAATGCAATATATGAAGGTTTAACTATTCTATTAATGTTTTGCCTCTACTATGTATCTTGACTAGACCTACTGGGAATAGATCAGTCCAGTAGTAGATTGATGAAATTTCACTTATTTTGAAGAATGAATCTCTTTTTTTATTTTTTTTTTTCCTCTAATGATCAATTTTAATGGGCTGGATTAGAAAATACTAGTCTGCTTGGTGGCTGAAAATCAATATTCTTTTTCTCTCTTTTTTGCTTCTTTTTGTTTTGTTTGTTCTTTCTAGGGCCCAGCTGCTCAGATCTGAAGCAACCTACATACTCAGGGTTTGAAAGGGATGTCTTCAAAACTATAGTGGACTACTTTGGCCAGATGAAAGAACCTCTTCTCACATTTAACTTTTTTGATATTTTTGTTAGTGTGCTAGGTAAGTAGTTTGGGATGGGATGAAAAAAAATATTCTTTAATTTCCTGGAGTTATTTTACTTTACTTAAATACTATCACAGCTGAATTCTTTAGGACCTGACCTTTCCATTCTACAAAGAAAACAGTTTAAACTTATTTCATATCACACAGTGGTTTTATTTTTGATCACATTACTTCAAAAGTCTTCCATTGCTTGTCTTATAATATTAAAGGCCTCTCTTCATTACTCAGCATCTAACAGATGGATTTTAACAGACTCTTCTTTTTTTACAAATGCTTAAATGTCTTAAAAACTCTCTTAAGATTTTAGAAATTGCTTGACTGAAGTCTAGATTAAAAAGGATTAGGGAATAAGCACTGTTTTTAACCCTGGGAATATGACATTTAAAGGGAATTGAAATGCTTTGTTGCTTAAATTTAGAAATTACATTAACTAATGTAGTGCTTTAAAGAAGCAATGGTTTCATTATTAACTGTAACTTTTCAGAGGTTCATACTATATTAAATCAACAATTCTGGCCCTAGATGTGGCTTACTGAAAGACAGTAAATAGGAAAATATTTGATTACATTTTACATAATTCCAAAAGGAATGATTGAGTTGAAAAGTAAGCATGCTTTTGTAGCATGCTAGTTTTTTGACCTTCTTTCTATGTGAACAACACTGTTGTGAGTAAACTATTGAAATGAGAAAGGAATCCAGAATAACACTTCCGTTTCTGGAATTTAATATTTTTATACTTTGTGTGTTGTCAAATCTTGCTTCATAACCAATATGTTCCTTTTCTGACTTCTTTTTCTTAGACAACTCTTGTTGGTATCTTTAAAACTTATTCCTCTGCTTTCATACTCTATTTGTTTGCTTTTCCAGTGTTTTTCACATCTTACAGGTTCTACTGATTTTATTTCACAGTATTTCCTAAATATAAAATTAGAAGAAAGATTTCATGCCAGTGTGTATGAAATCACATGAAAATCAATGAAAATTGTGCAATGTTTCAAGAAGTCAAACATTATTTTGTGGTGTCTTTAAAAAAATGAAATGTTGATATGGAATCATTCCTTACTCTTATAATCATTCCTTACTCTAAATATATGCATAAAATATGCTTGCCAAATCTTCCTGTGAAATTAGAAAAAGCTTTACTATGGATATTAACTTCAGTGCTTTATCCCTCTCCTTGGAATACTGTCTCTTTTGACTGCCTCACTTACTACCCCTCACTTCTTTTTCGATAAGAAAGAGTTCACCATTTTTAGACCATGGGGTTGACCAAAATGGTGGATGAGGGGATAGCAGTGGATAATGCTTATGTCGAGAGTAGTAAAGCTTTCAACACTGTCTTCCTTATAGGCAACCTGAGGAAGTACAGGGCAGTGAGGTAGACTCAGAAATCAGTGCAGTTGCTGGGCTCAGAGGTTTGTGATTTGTGGCACAAAGTCTGGCTGGATGTCATCAGACAGTGGGGAGCAGCCCGGGGCTGGTAGTGTGGCCAGTAATGATTAACACTTCATTAATGACCAGGATGTTGGCACATTCTGTCCTAAACAAGGGCATAGTGTTCTAAATCCACATGCAGATAATTCAAAATAGGGAAGATTAGCTTATGCAGTGGAGGACTGTAGTGCCATGCAGAGTGACCTCGACTGGCTGCAAAAATGGGTAAACAGGGATCTTATAAAGTTCAGAAAAGGGGAAATGTCAAGTCCTTTCCTGGGGAGGAATAACCTCATGCACCAGTAAATGCTGGGGGTGACTGATTTGAAAGCAACTATGCTGAGAAGGACTTGGAAGCCTTGGTGAGCACTAATGAGCCAGCAGTGTGTCCTTGAGGCAAAGAATAATAGCAGCATCCATAACTGCATACAGCACATTGCTGATAGGTCAAGAGATGTTTCCTCAGCACTAGTCAGCGAGTCCAGTGAAACAAATCAAAAATTACTAAAGTCTTGGAACATGTGTCATTTGGGAAGAGACTGGAGAGGAGAAGGCTCAGGGGGAATCAAATTAGTCTGTATAAATATTTGATACGGGAGGAGTAAAGAAGGAGCCAGACTTCTGTTGGTGATACCCAGTGACAGGGCAAGAGACAATGAGCAGGAACAAAAGTACAGGAAACCTCATTTTTGTAAAGGGGAATAGCATTCTAATTGGAAGGTGATCAAAGAGTGGAAGTAGTTAACCAGAGAGGCTGTGGAAGCTCTGTCATTGGAGCTATTCAAAACTTGACAGGACATAGTCCTCGGTGTCTTCCTGTAGATGAACCTGCTTTGAGCTTGTGAAGAGGTCTATATAATCTCCAGAGATCTCTTCCAACGTCTATAGTTCTATGGGAAAAAAAAAGTCTGTTTTCTTCCTTGGTCCTTTTCTAACAGAAATTACTGCTAGATATGTTGTTTCCTGACTTTTGTTCTGATACTACTGCTGTTTAGAAAAAATCGTAATAGATGCTTCCTTGGCTGAGCATTATAAGCCTAAACTAAGATGATATTTTGATGATGAGACCTTTCTATAGGTGCCTAAACTACTATCACATTTTACTGTGCCTGTCCAATCTTCAAATACCTCTGTTTGCTGGAGTGTTTTCTCAAGAGTCTGTAAGCAGAGTTGGGCATAGATTTAATGTCTGTAGGTGTGAGTGACATGTTGGTATTGTCATAGCTGTCACTGATGCATAAGCACATAGCCTTTCCCTCTGATTGTTGCCACAGACTTAACATTTTATTTAATATGTTTGCTGTATCTGTGCATACCATGCAGTTGTGTTTAGTGCTGAGGTAATAAAAGAGCAAAGGAAACAAAATTTTTCATGTATTCTAATACCTAGAGTTGTTGGTTATGGCTATCAATATCGTCCAGTGCATCAGAAAAAAATCTTCTAAAAACTTAAATAGGCCACCCAGACCTACTAGTCCAGTTCTAGGGATATCTTTCTTGTCTCTTTAGGGAGTGGACTTCTAAGGCAATCTTGAATGAGTAAGAAAGGAATTTTGGGAGTTAGATTTAGAAATATTATGTTACATGTTATGGAAATAAATAATTGAGAAATGTTGCCCAACCTTTTGATCTTGTATAAACCAGGACTGCTGCAAAAACCCAGCAAGGCTGTAGAAGCTCTTCAGATATCTTGTCTCCTGCTGCCACCAGAAAACAGAAAAAGACTACAGCTGTTGGTGAGAATGATGGCAAGAATTAGTCTAAACCAGGATTTGCCACCTCTTTCTGAATCAGTGAGGACCAGAACTTTGGTACGTGTAAGTGTAAAGTAAAAGGTCTGGACAGGCTTTTTGAGTAGCACAGGTTAAAGATGCTTACTGGAGAGTATGAACAAAATACAGTTTGCTTATTTAAGGAACTGGTTTGTCAATCCCAGCTATGTGGAAAGCTAGTCTGAATTTGAATGAAGTGGGATTTCATGGTAATTTGTGAGCACACAAAGAACTTGCTCAGAATTTAGAGGTTTCCTTCCCTTTCAAAGTTAAATCACCGCTGATTTCACTACTGAGTAGAAAAAAACCACAAACAAGCAACCCCCCCAAACCAGCAAAATCTATGAGGTCTCTGGTGTTCTTTATCACTGCAGACAGTGTGAATGAAAAAGACTGCCTGTTTCAGTCATAGTTAGAAATATGGAGCTGAATGTTCTGATTTACCTGTTTTCAGCCGTTCAAAAAAATTAAAATCCCAGCCATTTACTTAAGTAGTTATTTTTTCGCACCACACACAGAAGGATCTTAAAATAAGCTCTAGATTTTGCAAATGCTGCTTCTGTAGGACCATATGTAGATGTATCACTGATGTTTGCAACAACACCTTATAACAAAGTTATTAGGCATAACTTAACAATTCCAACTAGCTAAGAACATGGAGGTTTTTTGCTTAATTTTAAAGTCTATGAAAATTAAGTGCAATGGAAAACTATGATGCAGAGCCATTCTGTAAAAATCATATAGTAGCATGCACAAATCTAAATTTGCTCCTCAGCAATTAAGTTTTTAGTTAACTCTGAACAGGATTTGATTAAAATAATTAAATTTTTTACTTCTGAGTTCATAATTTAATTAACTTTTAATTTCATTAAAATTATTGTTGTAATCTAAATGTTGTTTTCAGAAGTGAATATTTACAGTCCGAGTATTTTGTACTAAGTTTTAATTCAGCAATGTAGTCTATGGCACGTGACAGAAACCTTTGTTGCCTTCTGTGCTTTTAATGTTACAAGCGACGGGTGCACAGACAAAAACTCTTGTAACTGAGTGCTTGAGCGCAAAACTATGTGAAGCGAATGGGACCTGAAACTTGATTTGATGATTTCAGAATAATGAATTAAGTTTTCCCTCTGGTGCTTAATTTCTATTATATTTCCATGTTATTTAAAAAAAATCTCTAAATACATATGCCCTCTTTAAATAGCCATGTGAAGTGGCTTTTTGACAAAGTCTTGAGAATAAAATGGAATTCATCCATTTTCTAAGTCTATCTAAAGTCAGGATTAGATTAGCTGTGTGAGGCAGGAGCAATCTTCAGTGCACTCACATAATGTCACTGTACATAATATATTTTTTAAAATTAATGATATGTTTGAAGTACAGTAAGTATTGTGATGTTAAAATATTTGTTCTAAAAGATCACTTTTTAAATGCAGCCTGATTCTCTACTCATCACTCCCAAACAGAAAAATTACATGATAATGATGTTGTTTTGTTTGGTTTTTTTTTCTCAGATAGTTCAGGCATTTTCCCATTGTATTCTCTGCTCAAAGGATGAAGTAGACTTGGATGAACTTCTTGCTGCTAAACTAGTATCTTTTCTCATGGATAATTATCAAGAGATCTTAAGTGTTCCTTCTGCTTTAAAGTCTTCCATAGAGGATCATGTTGTACATCTTCAGAGAGTACAAGTAAGTATCAAGTGAAAAAGCCTCTTACGTTTCTCTGTTTCTAGATTGAATTTATCAATTTTTTTTCTGAAGATCAACAGTTCAAAGTCAAGAAAGACTTTGTTCTGTCTCTGTTAGCTTTTGAAGAGCAAATTGATTTTGATTACTGATATTCAACTATAACTCTGTGTTTAAATGAAATTAAACAAATCTTGAATTTGGAGACAAGAACTCTAAAATATGTTTTCCTGTTTGTCAGCACTATCTTCCCATGGAATGGGCAAACTATGTTTGTGGTAGTGAAGAAAATGGTGAATGATTATAAAGTGTTTCCATTAATGTTCTGAGGGTTTTTTTTTTTTTTTTTTTTTTTGAAATNGTTTTGAGGGTTTTTTTTTTTTTTTTCTATTTAGAATCATTCTTACTTGCTCAGTTTTTTCATATTTCTGTTCCCTGATACCAAATTTTGGTTTTGGTCAAAGCTGATTTTTAGTTATGTTGTCTGTATTTTCTACTGAAAAAGTAACTTTAAACTTATTTCACGAGCTGAACAGGCTTCCTTTGTGTCATGTTTTTTGACTTACTGGAACTCACTCAATTAGTGCTGGAGATGGAAAGTACAGTTTAGGGTCTCTATTCAATATTTCCGCTACTTAATGTCTTAAGGTAGTCAATTGATTAAGCCAGTTTATGCAAGTTTTTTGCAGAAAACATAGCTGCTCTTTTTTTTGCTATTTCTTCAGATAAAATATACGGGGGCTGATGGTGATGCAACACTTCCTCCTCCATCATTTTGTCACCAAATCAGTACAGATGAATTTGAATACCAAAGGGCAGCTGGCTCTCAAGAACCACTGGCAGCTTTGTTGGAAGAAATAGTAATGAATAAAGAAATATCTGTGAAAGATAAAAAGAAGAAGCTCAAGCAAGTAAATAAAAATTTCTCCACAGTTTCTAATTTCAACTTTATAAGATTTACCAAGTCCTAGACATGTATTCTAGAGAAATACTAGAATTTAAAATAGTGGCTATGCTTGGGGATTTCAAGATTTGTAGTAATTTAGAATAAGGATGAATCAGCCCAAATCAGAAATATTGCCTAATCTTCTATATAGAGGTATAGAAAGTCCATCAGAGAAATAATTTCCCTGCTCCACAAGTGAAAGCTACACTTTAATAGTTTATTGTACACTTTTGAAGAAATTCTTAATTTGAATTAATGTACTTTTCTAGTTTCAGAAATCTTACCCTGAAGTGTACAAAGTACGATTTCCTACCCCTGAAACTGAAGCGATGGTATTTCCTGAAAAACCTAAACAGAAACCACCAATACTGATGTGGGCCTTAAAAAAGCCTTTTCAACCGTTTCACAGAACCAGAAGCTTTCGGATGTAAATGGTTTGAAATATATCAACAAATGAACTGAGACTGCGTACTGTCAATGATCTCATGCAAAAGGAGCCTGAGCAGCACGTGGTTGCTCAAAAAAACTACTGGGGATACTGCTGAGATAATAGAAAATGTTGAAAGAAGAGGAGAGTATTGAGGTGGTAGAAATGTGAACCATTATCAGTATTTTTGTAAAGCATTATTTTTTTTGATGTCTGTTACTTTAAAACACACAACAAAAAATGGTAACAAAAAGACCCTAAACAAACAAACCCACCATACACTCAAGGGGATTATTCTATATATGGGTGATAAGGTACACTTGCTGTGGTTTGGTTTGACTCATTTTAAGGTCTAAATGTATTTGTATGTAATGTATTCTTTGCAACTAATCAACAACTTTTTTTTTTCTCCCTGAAAATGAGTGTCTTGCATAAACTAGGCTGTATTTGTGCACATACAGTGTGAGGAATTAACTTGCTGTACATGCTTGACTAAGTATGAAACACTGGATTTTGCTTTGCTTTTTGTAAGAGACTGAAGTATTAAAGGTTAATCATGCAACCAATCGGCTGTTTGCAAAAGATGCTGGTGCTTTGCTGAGGCCAGGTTTGCACCCCTCAGACACAGGGGAAGGGGAGAGTTTTTGGGCATGTGGTTATGAAACCTCTCATCTGCATAAGAACAGCCAGGTGCAGAGGGAATGAGCATCCATCACCAGAGGATGACCATGACAAACCCCCCTTTGTGTAGTAACAAGCTGGGGTTTGAGACAGATAAGGGAAAACACCTCTAAGAAGCAGATCCTGCAGTGTGGGATACTGCTTTTTATCATGCCAATTTCCTCCCTTACACAACTCGCTCAGGTGTAAAACTCTTCCCCCATCCTGAAAGAGATACAGGATACAGGGACATTCACACCTATGCCTGATGGTATTGATCAGTTCTGTTAAGGCAGAGCTGGCTCAGCTATGCTGGCATGACAAACAGGGGTTCTGTCTTTGCCCCCAGACTTGGGCCTGCTGCCAGAGGACTGCACATGATCCACACTCTTATGAGACGGGGTGAACCTCCTCCCTGAGGAGAACTACCTGGACATTCCCACCTGAACATATTGAACCCATTGAACTTTGGGTTTTAGGGACTTCCCCCACTCCTGATGGATCAAAATTGTAACCATCACTTTGACCGCGGGACATCTAAATTGCAACAATCAGGTCTCATAGGGTAGTGATGTCTTTCCTCTTTGCTGTCTGCTTTTATCCTTTCTTTTTGTCATATATTTTCACAAGTGTAATAATTGTACTTTTATATTGCTATATTTCTATAGATAATAACCAAATATGCTATGTTCTTCCTTTCCATTTTAACCAAATTATTCCAAAATCAACCTGTTATCTGTCTATCTATCTATCAATCAACCAATTTATCTGTCTATCTTTACTTATAAAAACCCCACCATTCATTCAGTGTTGTGTCATGCTACTCTGCCCTGAGGGATCTATTAACAGGAACTTCAGTTAACCTGCCTCAGGGGCAGGTTGTAACATTGCTGACCCTGACATGGCAGATATATTTTTGAAAACTAATTCTCAATTTTCTGATTCATATAGTGCATTACAGCTTGAGTGAACTTCTGTTGAAATTCCATTAACTTTATGTAATGCCAACCTGTTCTGATAGGCAACCCAGCCTTTTTCCCTTATGCTCTTACTGCATATTGCTGTACAAAGCTGGGTGCTTGACAATAGAATACACTTTATCAGAAAAATTTAAAACCTTGAGCTTCCTCTAAAAATGGAATTCAAATGTTGAAGTGACATTGTAGCATACATGCATTTATAGATTTGATTAGTTTTGCATGATGCAATCTAGCGTACTTATAACCTGACTGTACATATTACATTGTTGATTCTGAGAGCACTTTTTTGGCTATTAATGCATTGCCATTTTCCTGTATATACCCAGAGTCGTGATTTCATGCTATCCATTAGAGGTTTGAAGAACAGCATTTCATAGCATATTGAATGTCAGGGTAGTCTACACTGGAGAGAAGACAGCTGACATCTCAACAAATTTCTGACATTTTAGTAGAAAATGTAGTGCAATATTGACAGCATTTTTACCTTGCTAGCTTCCTAACCAGTCAATAAGTTTCACAATGTACATTACAAGGCGGTTGCTTTAATAGACTGGGTTATTTCTTGGGCAGTGTGATATTGAGCAGTACAAGTTTTCATGATCTGTTCTCACAGATGTACTTGGACTTCGTATCAATAATCTTTTTCTTAAGCAAATTTGATACAGAAAGGTACACTTTTCAAGTATTAAGAAAATATTAAAATTACATTTAAAAATTGTTTGGGGCCATTTCTAACCTTTTCTGCTAGATCTTCAAGGGTGAGAAAATCTTTTGGATGTGCCCGTAGTGTTTTGTGTATGTTTACATGCTATGAAACTTTGACTATAACTAGACTACTCACTTATATTTTGTTACTTCACTAATCCATGAAGTATAATAATGAGTTAGACTGGTTGGAAGCAAGTCTTGCATAAAAGTGGAAGCCCATTCTAAGTGATCTCCGCCATCACTTCCTAAATTGCAGAGAAGTTGAAGCCAATCTATCTTCCTTTTGAAATAATCTTACTGTCTGCCAAAAAGTCCTCTGTCCTGTTGAATTTTTGGCTCTTGTTACTTTTAAAAAATATGTAGCCTTCCTGAGTCTATTTTAAACAACGAGTTTACTAATTAGTTTTCCTGATGAGAGGTTGAAGATATGCCATATGTTTCTATGAATCAATCGTTCTTTTTTTCTCAAAGATTTAGTTCTGTGACTGTGGTAGAAACAAGCCAAAGAAGTCCATTTGCTCATAATTCCCAAGGCTGTAAAAAATAAAAAATATCTTTGAAAACCTTGAAGGGACTGTAGGGAGGGAATTTTATCTGAGATCATAATCTCACAGACTGAATTTTGACCATGCTCCTGTCTTGGGAGACACTTAGAAAAGCTTATCTCAGTAATAGAATGTATGTGAGTATGGCTCCTTCTTACAGCTGAACCAAGTGTAAATATGCAAGATGAATATGGTAGGAACACAAAAGGGTAGCTAGGTACATTTGCCTGTTCTTTTTGGGGTGGAGGTTAGAAGAAGTAAACCTGAAAGCTAGTTCAGAGAAGACCAAACTTGATAAAGTATTTCAGAAAAAAACATTCTCTAATCCTAAATTGCAGGCAATAGAAACTTCAGTTTTGATATTAACTTTCTCAGGAATTTAACATTTACTTCTGTGTTAAAGCCTTGCGGTGTCTTGATATTGCCAAGACTGAACATCTTGGCCTCCCCTGGGTTTATTTCCATTGAACCATGAGGCCCACAACCCAAACTTTGTTTTGCTTATCCTAGTGACTGTTATGAGGAGCCTCACTAAATGGAGGACTAGCTGACATTCTTTTAAAGCACATCAGGTGGAAGACTTAATAAAGGCAGATGTTGTTGCTTTTTTGGTCTGCTTAAACCTCTGTTTGTCATCTAAGTGGAGCACCTGGTGTAATCTTGCATGTAAGTAGGAGCTAATTCTTTTTAAATTTCAATAATATTTAACTTCATAGTACTGAAACTTCCAGTGTAATGCCATTAGTTGTCATGGTAGTATTAGACTTTTCTGCAAGATGTTTGAGCAGAAACATATTGTGTGGGAAGGGATTTTTTGTGCGTGTTTTGTTTTAGGGTTTTTTTTTGGTTTGGGGGTTGGATTTTTTTGGTTTGTTTTTTTTGAGTTTTTTTAGTTGCTTTTTGTTTGTTTGTTTGTTTGTTTGTTTAAGTTGGGTTTTTTTGAATTGGGGTTTTTTTTGTGTTGTTGTTTTTGGTTTTGGTTTTTTCTTGCTGTGTTTTTGCCCCGTGCAGAGCAATCTGTTTTCCCTCACCCTCTACTCCACCTTGAGCATAACATCTCTCCTGACCTACTTGTTATTAGTGACACATCAGCGACACTGTTGCTTTAACACTTCCTTGAAGAGGAAATAATGGTATTTATCTTCCTTACTTGAGAGGGGAGCTGAGTCTTTGCTTGACATAGCTCTTTTTCCTTACACAAACACAGCTTGTTCCAGCTCATAAATTAATATTCAGTCATCTGAAAAACCTTTTGGTCTAATCCTGTGCTGTTAATTGAGAAATAGCTAATGTTCTTATTTGCTAATATGTAAGGATTATTTAATTGCTCATATTTTGTGAGAGGTCTCTTTAACTCCTGATTGATTTGCCAGGATATCAGCTGTTTACACTCAGGACTACAGGGAATGATTGACGACTAATGTTATTGTCTGAAATTATTTTCAGATGTTACTTCACTTCATATGGAGGAAGCTTAGGCAAAATTTGTGTGATCTTGCCTTCATATTCTACAAAATGGAAACAGGAATTAAAGCGAAGAAGGTAGTATGTTAATATACCACACTTTTAAATTTATTGTGGTGATATGCCATAGTTTTTTTTGCCCTCTTTTCTAAGACGTTTTACATTGTAAGGACATCTCTTCCTTTCACAGACACTATGCTAACTCAAATAACCTGCTTTATTCTTTGATCACAATTTTTAGAATTTCCTATTGCTTGAGAACCTAGGATTCTAGCTCTAGATAAACTCACATGTCTTAGATTTAAAATCCATAGGCTCACAGATACAACTCTGTAGGTATATTATTACTTTGGACACTTTTGGTGTGCTTTATAATAGCTGCTATGCATTAACATTACTATTTTCATAAATTCATTAGTCTTGAAGCAGAAGTGTGAGGAGAGAAGCTTTTCAGAAAAAGCCTGTAAAATGTGTTTTTCAGCTCTATTTTCAAGTATTTACTGTATGATGTTTTATAACCAACATCTCCTCCTGTGTTAGATGTCAGTTTTGGGGTTTGATTTTTTTTTCTCCAGAATCTCAGATTTTAGAATAGTTGTGCATCTAGGACATCTTCTCTCCCTATATAAATCACATTTTAGAAGTGAATGTTGCATTCTACTGACTAAAAGGAATTGACTGATTTACTAAGTATAATGATGTAAAATTATGTGACGTAAGTTCCTTTTCATGAGTTCTTGTTTGTATGCTTAACTTACCTTTAATATTGCCAAGGTAATTAAATAACAAAGAGGAGCAGATTTAGTGTGTGTTTAAAAGGAAGGAAGCTGATACATGTCTGTGAAATTCTTTTTAAAAGTAATTGAAAGAGGCAGGATATTTAAACAGTGTTGGTTCCAGACAAAAGTTTTCAATTTCATTGCTTTTTCTGAACTTTTGGTATTTAAAGCTGAAAACAATCTCTTGATTGTCCTGACAAAGGCAGCATAATAGCAGAACAGCTTCAAATATATCATTTTTCAGAAGGATAGTTGAGAATTACCCAAATAGCCAATAGTAAATGAGTCTGATGGCAAAGCTGGGCAAAATGGGAAGAACTGATTTAGAATTTTAGTGAGAAAACCTAAGGCACAGTAGTAGAGCTAAAGTCTATTAAGTGCATTGTTTTAATTCTTTATAGACAACGTATGCTTGCATGACAAACTTGTTTTTCTTGGTGAAGGAGCTTACACGATTATTTTATGTCTGTCAGGTTTTACTGAAAATTTAATGAAGGTGGGTTATTTATATAGAAGATTTAGGTAAACTAACAATAGACTTAGCTCTTATTTGTCTTTTATGGATTCCTCGTAAGTACTGATGGAGCCCAGGATATGGCCAAATAGCGTGGATACAATAGGCTAATTATAGCATTTCATTTAATATCATCTGATAAAATTATTCCTGGGTAAGGTCAGTAAGTGTTTAAGTGATTAAGAATGACCTAAATGTACAGATAAGGGATAAAGGATAAGGGATCTCATGAAGAGATGCTCTATGGGTTTTTGCTTCAAGTCAATAGATTTTCCTATCTGGTGATTCTCTTCAAGGATGTGAAAATAAAAATCTGTTGGCATCATTAGCTAATCTTACCAGTGTTTTCAGACTGTTCAGTAGTAACAGAGGCATTAATGTGGAACAGTGCAGGTTGAAAATAAATCCAAACATGCTCACTTCTAACTCAAATGTCTGAGAAAAAGATACGTAGGTCATTTAAGAAAGAAAAAAAAAAAAAGGAAGGAAAGACTGTGTTCTGGAAAATCACAAGTCTGTAAAAAGTTTCTTTTATAGTGAATAAGGATTCCTGACATATTGCTGAGGCAAAGGGGCTAATGTGGTTTCTGATAGTCTAAATTGGAGAGTGTTACATAAAATCAGATGACTCATCTCATGTGACCTCTACACTTAGTACTGACTGACATTAGAGAATTGCATTTTTTGCAGCTTTTATAAAACTGTGGATTATGCAAGGTATTTGGAATGATTTCCTTCAACTGAGAATTTGCATTACATCAGTCCCATTTATCAGAAAAAAGAACAGAATCACAGAACATTTCTTGAACTCTTGAAGCTTGTTCAGGAGTTCAGTTGATTATCTTGTGGGGTACATTAAAATAAAGAAGTACTTGATAAGCAGCAGATTTGAGTTGGGAAGGGAGTGTAATACTCTTTTGGTAGAAGATGGAGCTGGATGTGTTTTGTGATTTTTTTTCTTATGTTCAGGCTACTGAATGGTGGAAACTGGTGAATTTTAATTCTTCCTGGTGTCTTCAGAAGACCTTTCTGGTAGATATTTACTGAAACCCAAGTCATGAGCTCAAGGCATAATGAGTAAAGGGTAAGTATAATGACTCATCATGTGTAGAAAACTGGACTAAATCTCACGGCTCCTCAGTCTGCATGTTATGGATTTTCACATGTGAGTCACACATCTGTTTAAGTTTGTTATCATCAGTCAGTGGCTTGATATTTAGGGGATGATGGGAAACAGTTGATTTTTCATTCCTCTCTTGATTTTTTTGGCAACTAAAGAAAACAACATTAGTTACTTTTGTTCTTCAGTCAAACCCAGTTTTATGGCAAACAGGGGTCACATTTTGTATTATTATGGCACGACTGCTTTCGGGGATAATGGAAATCATTTCTGCTCTGCCTAGTAGTCTGGTCAAGGAGGGTAAGGTATGTCTCTGGTATGCTTCAGTTTCTTTGCCTGGGGTTGAGGCAGAAAGTAAGATACATAGAAGCGTGATCTGGTGGCTGGTATGAATTACAGTTACATAGATGCTAATTTAAGGCTGTCTACTGCTACTTCTTTCCGTGATTTTTTTACACTTTATAATTGTTATTTGAAATCACTTCAAGGTTCTCTGAAACTTTAGTGGTGACTGAGAGAGAAGTTTCTGGCAATCATTCATGAGCTTCCTTGCTGAATAGAGGAAGACTATTATACTTCTAGGCAGTCTCCAAAGGTGAATAAAAGGCAGGATGTAATGTATTTATATTTCTGCAGGCCTTTTTTTGGTTTTCCCCCCTTTTTTTTTTTTACCTGAGCACTTATTCATGTGAGGATCTGGTCTTGTGAATGACTAAGGCTTGTGTGATTTCAAAGGATATTTGCAGTGATAACTTTTAAATGTAATTTCATAAAAAGCAGTAGTTCTGAGTCCTTAAGCTAATTTTATATTCAAATATTGGCAAGTAAATAAGTAGTGGAATCATTAGTTTCTTGTTTATTATAATGACTTGTGGCATATTCACTTTCTTCCTGTGAGAGACTGTGAAGAATAATGTCCTTTTTGTGTTGAGATCTATGAAAAATATTTTGGTATTCTGAAAAAACTCCTGCTTTTTCTCATGCTTTATACATTTTTAATATTTGTGTGCCATTCCACATGCTTGATAATTTATGACCCAGCAGAGGTCAGCCTTGTGGCATTTTTCAAAACATATATTTTAAAAAAAGAAGTAGAGCCAAAGTTCTTATTATATAAGTCTTTGTTTTATAAAATACATTCCTGCAAATTAGAGTTGATGTGATACTCCTGTGTTGTAGCTAGATGTATGACTTAAATATCTCAGTGAAACTTCTATTTATGTAATAAGAATGTTAATAGTTTTATAACATTCTCACAAATAGTTTCAAATGTTAGCCTTTTTGGTATCCTGAAATACCTACGAACACAGTATTTTTTATTTTCTGATTCTTAAGTAAATGAAAGTTAAGGAGATGTGGGAAATCAATGTTCATACCCTCCACGAGCTCAAAAGCACTGATGATTTGTTTGCATTGTAAAATGCTATTCCCATTTTGTATCTCAGTGATCAGCAGTGGATTCTTTGATACTAATAAGGGTCTAATTTTATATAAAGTTGATGACTCAGATCATAATCCTCCTCAAGAACAGCATCTGTCCTATCCTAAATTGGATTACTACCTGGTTTGTAAGTTGGGTTTCAACTGACAATCTCAGGAGTGCCTGATTTAATTGCTCTGTGCTCTGCTTGAGCATAATCTCTGTACCTTGAACTAACACCAAAGTAGTTTTATCCAGGTAGACAGTAGAACTGAATATGCAATAACACCATTGTCAAGGCTGCAGCTGAGTCTTCTGCAATAGAAGCTGATTAAATGACTTGAGCGTGGCATTGGGAACTGGGAAAACATGTTGTTGCCTTTTGTTTAGCCAGTTCACTTTCTGAACTGCTCAAAGATGTTTTACTCCTTTATTGTTACTATATTTTTTGTGTACTCTGGAGCTGGTTTTCAGACATTAAAAACATCATGATGAAAACAATATTGTGAGGCTTTGGAGTGGCTGATGAAAACATATCCTGTGTCTGTTGCAGCAGCTAGGCTGCATGTTAAAATCAGTCTCAGGAATAAACACTCTGCTTTTTAATGCTTGCTTTTCTTTGAAAACTGCTTCCCCTCTTCCCTGTTCCTTTTTTCAATTTTTTTTTAAATTTGCCATCAGGGAGTCAAGGTCAGCTTGGAGCAAGAGCAGCTACTATGTTTATCTTCTGCAAAAGCTGGTTACAAACCACCCAAAAACTGTCAGTCAGAATATTATATTGCAAAGATCTCCAACTAGAGAGAGAAATCAAGAATTTTCAAATAAAATACTTTATTAATCTGCTGTGACCAGAATACTGGAACACATTCTTTTTGAATATGCTATTTGCTAGAGATTAGAAAAACGAAAGTATTAAGATAAAGAACCCTATTTAATGTCAATCAGCAGCAGTGCTGTTGTTCTTGTGCCCCTCCACTCTATTGAAATGAAAATAGTGTTGAATGCTTTGAGCAGCCTGTGCACTTAACAGTATGTGCTTATGTAATTAAGCCCTACCCTAATGGGTAAGCAAAATAAAAGGTATTGTGAAATAGTGTCTCATGAATATCTATCATTTTGTGTGCTTCCTAACTCTTGGCCCTGGTAGCTTAATATGTTGTGTTTTGTCCATAGCACAATGGCTGTTGCCTGGTACTTTTGTTGTTATATATAACCCTCATGTTTGTGGAAAACTCTCCAATTTAATAAGCTTTCCTTTTGCAAAAAGAAATGAAAGTAGGTGCATGAGCAGGTGCTCTAAACTGACTTATCTTGGGTCCAGGTCAACTAAAATTAACACAACTGAACTTACACTGTCTAAGCAGAAAAGCACTGAGACATTTGCACAGTGCTGCCCTCCACTCCTTTGCAGAACACAATGCAGAAATGCCTGGTATGTTTTTGAGTGAGAGGCCTGCTTCTCAAGGTGTCACACCAGGTCTGTTAGCCTCAGCTAGCAACCTCTTCAATCTGCATCCAGAAAAGGTGCACAAACTTACCTCATCCATACACTTACTTCAGATAAGTGATTTGTGTGAATGGAACCTATTCTTAGGTTCTTTTGGGATGCTGTCAACCAACCACATCCTAAATCTTCAAGAGATCTGAATGCTTTTACCCAGTATGTGTTTCCTGAATTTCCACACATAGAATTAAATGTTAGTAATCTTTCCTTGTAACAGGGCACCCCCTTGTAACTGCACCCTGCTTGTAAGGTCCTTGCTTATCAGGAGCTCCTCACAGGAGCCATAAATTTCTCCTCTGGAATGCTTTCTCCCGGCACACCTCCACTCGTCAGACTTCTTGATTAAAGAGATGGTACTATCAGCGCTTCAGGAGGTTTATTATTTAAAATAACAAACACAGCATCAGTCTCAAGACATGAGAGTCTAAGCAACACACCACCAAAATGGCAAATAGTCACAAGATTCAGGGTTACATTTCTTTTTATAACTTTTTAATCCAACAGGCACATAAAACGACACCTTGTTTTGACCTGTTGACCTATCAGCTATAATTTTCTACTGCAATGCAGGGATCTCTTAACCAATGACCTGTCATATCACATATCCCCATGTACTTCTATTATAACATCTAGATTCTTAACTTGAACTATAAAATCACATTATTATACTTAAAACCCTGCAACAGAACACCCAGCACATACTTTTACTTACAACTATAGAAACATAGGTTTGTATTTCTCTTGCTTAAGGACCATAAATCTCTGTTAATTAGCCAGACCAAGTTTCCTCCAGGGCTGTAAATCAAATCCACCACTAATCACAGAAGTTCTTCCTTCTCAGTTTCCTACAATTAAACAGTGAAAACATCAGCCCATTATGGTTCTTAGCAACACAGCATGGTAGATTGTGAGGCAGATAAACAAAATGGCTATTTTTCTGTCAAAATGCAGATATTTTTTCCCACTTTGGGGCAAGGAGAGGGTGTAGTTGGTTGACCTTGCCTGGTTGCCAGGTGCCCACCAAAGCTGCTCTCTCTGTCTTCTCTACTGGGCATGGCAGAGAACAAACAATAAAAGTCTTGTGGATCAAGGCTAGGCCAAGGGCAGATAACTCACAAATTACTGCCATGGGCAAAACAGTCTTGACTCAAGAAAATTAATTTAATTTATTACCAATCGAATCAAAGTAGGATAATGAAAAAAATAAAAACCAAATCTCAAAACAACACCTTGCTCCCACCCCTTACTTCTTCCCAGACTCAACTTTGCTCCTAGATTTTCTAACCCCTCTTTCTCAGTGGTGCAAGTGGATGGGCAATGTGGGTTGTACTCAGTTCATCACACTATCTCTGCCGCTCCTTCCTCTTCTCTTCCCCTGCTCCATCCTGGAGTCCCACCCATGGAAAACAATCCTCCATTAACTTCTCCAGTGTGGGTTTCTCCTATGGGGATACAGCACTGCACAAATTGCTCTAGTGTGTGTCTCTCTCAAAGGGTCCAGCTCTTCAGGAACAGCCTGCTCCAGTGTGGGTCCTCCACAAGTCCTGCCAGCAGACCTGTGGAGTGGGCTCCTCTCTCCATAGGGCCACAAGTCCTGCCAGGAGCCTGCTTCATTGTGGGTTTCCCATTCACGTCCTCCTTTAGGCATCCTCCTGTGGACGGCTGTGGAGTGGTGTCCTCTAGGAGCTGCAGGTGCATATTGGGTGGTGTTTTTTCTGTAGCCAGCTAATTTGTGATGATGTCCAGCTACTTACCATGATAGTGCTCACTTTCTTACAGTTAGGAAAGAAAAAGGAGAGAGTCAAGCTTTGAGCCAGGTGTCCTGCTTTATTGCCTGATTTCCCAAACTATTCTGCATACTTGCTTGATACTGTGTTTGATTATACTCATAATATTTGCAAAATATTAACTGATATAAAATAACTAATGGTTTATTCTAGGCTACCTGTATGCTTATTTTACAGGTATGTAAGATCATAAATAAAATTTTTGGCAGGTTTTAGCTCTTTTCATGTCAGGAAATTGAAGCAAAGAAGTCTTTGAGTGTATTTCAATGTCAAATGTATAAGGAAAGACAAAAACAGATTTGGTTTATAACATCAGAAGTTTTCTTTCTATAAAGCTTTATTTAATCAAATTCAAATTTATTCCAAATTTGTTTTGAAAAACACTTTTGAAGGACTATCATTACCTGGCTTCCATTAAGAAAATATCTTTGTTTAGACTCCTAATTCTATGTTGGAATAAAATATTCTTGGATATAACATCATCTTTTTTAGTATTGGTGTAAAATACTATTCTTTTCCCCTTGCTACCTTTAAATTCAGTTGGAAGTCAAGCTGCGCTGTAAGGGCAAATTCACTACCAAGTATTGCAATTCTTTTACGTACTTTCACCTGACTTCTTTGTTAAATTTTTTTTTCAAATTCCTGTTAATGGGAAAACTATTGTTGAAACCATTAAAATGAAATGTATGGGTTGGAATTTTTGAGAACGCTTGGCAGGCTAATTATTCTTATTGAAGTTGAGAATCACAATATGCAAGTATGGGACTCTCTCCTCATCATGAGTATTTGAAATATATGTTTAGAAGACAGGAAATTTCAGAGGGCATCTGACCAGAAATTTTTGATGCACACTATAATTCAAATATAAATTTGCAGATTATTATCTTGGATATACTTTGGATAAGCTTACTTGTATATTTAACTTGCAGAAAGCTTAGTTAAAGTTACATGTAAACACATATTTAAGAAAAGGAAGTGGTAATTGTACATGATTTATGAGATAAAGATTCTTCCATCCCTGAAAGAGTGTTATGATTAGTTGCAAACTTAGAAAGCTACCTAGGCAAAATGAAAGGCCGGAAAATAAATTTTGTATTCTGAAATTCTCTCTCATTCTCAGTATTTATCTATTCAAGAAGTGCTGTGACATATGTGCAGAAAAAGATTTCGTTCCAGTTAGGGAAAAATCAGCCTGGCACGGAAATTGTAAGAGGCATACCCAACCATTTAATAACTGAAGGGAAGTTAAAAAAACCCACCAAAAACGAAACAAACTTTGGATAAATATTTACATAAAAATTCAAACTCTTTCAGTAGAAGACATGGAAGCAGGAGAGACACTGGCCCCAAAAGTTTTGATTTCTTTCTAACATGCAGCAGAAAATTTTATTTTTCCTTTGCTTATTATTTCTGACAAACTGAAGGTCAATGCAGAGTCAAGGGTAATTACCCTGAGTGGACAGTGACATAGTAAGAATTGGAATATTTTTGCCCTGTATGGACATGAGTCAATTAGAAAGTGAAAACTATATAGATAGTGGTTCAAAGCGTACAGACAATTAAAATATTTCCCTGAAGCCTTGTCTCTTGGAGTACTTCATTGACATGTAAGAGCAGCCAAAAGGATGCTGCTTGAAGGGCCTCCAGTGTTCACAGAGGAGGACAGGTTTGTGATGTTATTGGTTACTATACACAGAGAGCATGTGGATTTCTCTGCTTTGCATTGTTTCTGTTGTGTTACTTGACAAATTTCACCATTCTTTGTTTTTACTTTTGTTTTGAAAGTAAAGAAGGCTATTGTCTGCTGCCATCCAGCCTGGACAAAGGAATTACCCTAATGCTTGTGTGTGACGTGTCTTGAAAATGGTGCTTCAGTATGCCAGGGGTACCTCAGGGTGCAGTGGCCACCACCTCAGGACTGGTAGGTTGTCTCAGTGGCAAGACAAAAGTGGGTTTAACCAACACGACTGATACCAGTCTAAAGGCTTGCACAGAGTAGAAGCTTCCTTGAGACTAGTGTTGAACAACAGAGGCTGAATGCTATCCACATGTTCCAGATTGAGGACAAAGACACAAACTGTGAATCGTCCCTTTTTATGAACTTTAGGAAGATCTTTGGATAAGTTTTTTTTGAGCGTGTATTCTCCAAGATGTATACTTTTCGTGGGAAAGGTTTTTCAACATATCTAACTGTCTTTGCTTAGCCAACAAAGTCACTGTAACCACAAACTTCTGCCAAACATATTCTGTCACTGCAGGTTTTAAGAAATTGGAAATTGCCTAACCATAGTATTGCAGAGTTTAATTGCATAACATTCACATTTTTTAATGATGCTAATATTTTGAATACTTAGACATGTTCTGTTATCAGAGTAAGGACCAGACTCTGTGTATGACCTCTATAATTCCAGCTCCTAACTTGTTTCTCATGAATCGAGTTCTCCAAGTATGATTCTGTGATTGCATTTGATTGCCTACAAGAGTAGAAAGACCTTGTGAGTGTTATCTTGAAACACTACACAAGACTGTAGGTCAACAGAGCTGAAGAAGGGTCTAGAGAGTGAATTCTGTGAGGAGCAGCTGAGGGAGATGGGGGTGTTTGGCTTGGAGAAAAGGAATCTTAGGGGAGACCTTATCCTCTCTACAACTGCCTGAAAAGAGGTTGTGGCCAGGTGAAAGGTCAGCCTCTTTTCCCAGGCAACAAGGGCCAGAATAAGAGGGCACAGCCACAAGCTGTGCCAGGAGATGTTTACACTGGATACAAGGAAGAAATTCTTCCTTGGAAGGGTTGTCAAGAATTGGAATAGGCTGCCGAGGGAGGTGATGGAATCAGCATCCCTGAAAGTGTTCAAGAAATGACTAGACATGGCACTTAGTGCTGTGTTCTAGTTGACAGTGTGGTGTTTGGCCAAAGGTTGCACTCAATTATTTTGGAGATCTTTTCCATAATTAATAATTCTGTTGCTATGCAAGTTTGGAAGAATAAGTGAAATTTTTGAGGGGAATGCAAAGAGGGAATGGGGGGAAAAACAGGTGCATGTAAGGCATGAGAGTAGATAATGTTTGGACCAAATCAGTGGAGTAGTATTGAATGGAAGGGGCTGAGACTTTTCTAGCTGTCCAGACGTCTGTTATAGTTATGTGGGAATTCTCTGGCAGTGTTAGTATTTAGTATGGTTTCATTCAGCTTTATACATGAACATGTAAACAACTGAAATTAAAATAATGCACAAGAGGGTAATCAAAAAGATTCAGTGGTGAGACTAGCTGAGTTTGACATTCTCTTAATGAATATTAAACTAAGAGAAAACCTGCAAAGCAGAGATGCACACCTGTGGGTAGCTAGGGATTTATCAAGGAAGAAGAAAGCCCATTGTCTCTTCTTTTCATAGATCTCTTTGAAGGCCAGCAGTTGGCTGGGTTGTTTTCTACTGGAAATATGTTTCTGTCTTTGCCAAAATGAAATATAAAACTGTGGGAGAGAAAAGGTGTCCAACAGTTCTTTGTGAAGAACTGCTGAAAGCTAACGTGTTTAGGGGGCATCTTTCATGCAACTTTTCAAAGGATTGTTAATTTACAATAAATGATAATAGAACCATGTGGTGTTCTATTACCAGAAAAACCCTTGCAAACTTACTTGAAGAGATAAATAGAAAAACTACTAAGCATTTTCAGGAACTAAGCTGAAGCTGTGAATGATTCTGTGTTACCTGTTAGGATTAGAGGCATATCTCCACCTCACCAGTGTCACATGAATTTGCCTATCTAAAGAATATGAGGGAAGCTGAAATAATATGCCATCAAGAGTGCTATTTAGTCTTGTAAGTATTTGTCTTTCTATATATTGCAAAAAATGTTTTCTGTAAAGATGCTTGCTTTGCAATACTGTGCTGTAATTTAAATCGTGTTTAACTGCTCTGGATTTCAAGAAAGAGATTGATGTGTAGTCTGCATCTGCAATGCCTCCATGAGCAGAGATAGTTTTCTATTTTTGATCCCATTTTTGAACTCTTCATAGCAGTAGGACTTATTTCCTCAGATTGCCTTAAAAGCTTAACAGATGCTAATTGTTACCTTGTTTTTTGTGAAACCTTTTTTGAGAGATACAAATTGGTGGGTTAAATTAGGAACCATCACCACTTATTTTTCATAGTTGTCCATCGGTGTCTGTGGGGAACATTTTGCTGTCACTCTATAGCTGCCTCAAAAATGTATGGAGACCAGATATGCTATCTGTAGGTAATACATGGCATGTTTCATGTTCCTAGAGCCTTGATCAGGGCATTATCTTTTTTTGTTCAAAAGGTCTAAGGATTTTGACACTCATAATTGTAACTGATGGTTACAATTGGAAAAAAACCAAAAATCATCCCAGGTTCTAATTGCCAGTCTTTTGCAAGGAATATATGAAAATTATGTTTTATTAGAGGTAGGAGTTCAAACTACATGATGATAACAACAATTTTTGTTTAATTTTTTATGAAAGAAGTATCACTAGAATAATCTGTATATGAATAACAAACTGCACAGGATTTGTTCATATGTTTTAGTTCTTTAAAGTACACTTACTAAATAATAATACTTACTAAAGTATTATTACTAAAGCTCATGCCATCATGCATCAATACCATGCAAAGTATTTTGTATTTTCTTTTCCTTTTAATGCACCCCATTCCACCTTTTCTTTCTCTCAGACCTCGGTGATGCTTCTTTCAATGAACCTATTTCATTGCCTGCACTTTGGGAGGACCTTAGAAAGCTTCTGATATTTAGTGCAATTCTAGTCTTTTCAATGCTGCTGAAACGCCTTATGTTTGGCATTTTGTTTAGTCTTCTTTTTCCAGGGGAGTTTTGAAGATACTGTGCCTCTTCTAGACGGTCACTGTATCTTTGGCTTCCTGGCAATGGCACTATGGTGCTGGGAGAACAATAGTTTTGCTGCAGGCTGTCCTGATTTTGCAGGAAGTTCTTCTGAGGCATTGCCCTAGATGCTAAAGAAGCAAAATGTTTTTGTTTTAATCTTACACACACACTGCTAGTAGTGCTTGAAATGCATTGCATTAATCATCCTTTGGGTTTTTACTGGGACATGGGTTTTCCTTTGCTTGGAGCAGTTGCCTGTGAATCTGACTGAATTGGCACCATGCAATTGCCTTTGCAGTGCTGCCAGCCCTCCACTATGTGCCAAGCTTGTGCCACGCCTTTGAAAAGCACAAGAATATTTCCAAGTTCTGTTTCCAACTGCATTTCTTTGAGTTAATGGGTAAGCTTTTATCCAGCGCCTCACACCAGTGAGATTCATACATCTTCCAGGCTAATGTCCAAGCATCAAAACTTACATCAACTACAGCTGTTCAGCATCAACCCCAGTGCGCTACATCTCTCTCCTTGCAACAAGTCTGCTGTTCCCCTGCCAATCCATGGATTCTTTGCCTCCCCCATCTTTAAAACTCTAACTGACTTTGCTTCTCTGACTACAGCCTCTTTAATTATTTCACTCTTCCTCTTTCTTGTGAACATTTCTGTTTTTAGTTACTGTATTTCTTATAACTGTTTCCTAAATGTTGCCTTGGTTAACTCCTTTCTTGGCAAGCAAATTTAGGAATCCTAACCAACTGTCCTGGGTAAGGGCTGTCATGTTTACACAGTTACAAGTTCTTTGACTTCAATCTGGATAGCTTGTCCAAAAGATTTAAGTGTGTATTCTTTGAGACGAAATTTCAAAAAAAAGGCTTGTCTCCTGTATTATATAAAAGTTAAGAATATTCATCTAATATGCCTAAATGTCACTATTTCCTTCTGGATGTGTCCTTTGAATTCATTGTATAGTTTGTAATGATGTTCCTAACAAAAGGTCTGCATCACATTCAGAGTATTTCAAGAGACAACTGCATCATTATGGAGAGAGAAATTTTAGTAACAGGATCTCGTTGTCTACGACATGAAGCATAGAATATGAAATCAATTAGAAATCCAAACCAGACAAATCTGGATTAGAGTTTAGGAGCCAATTATTTTTTGTACTAGTGGAAAAAGACAACAGTTAAAAATGCTTACAAAGGCGTTGTAGTGGACTTTTCAGTCAGAATCTTAAAATCAGTATGAAGTAGTACTTGAAAAGTTTATAAAGTTGTAGTCTTTTTTCCCACAGCTCATTTTTTCCTGTTCTGAGTCAGCCAGTAGTCTTTATTAAAACAAGAATTATTTTTCCTAGGTTAGGTATTGCCTTCTGTATGGAACTACCTAGGTCCCCTATTTTAATGAAATGTAAGTCTTTCCCCTCTCCAATTGCCTGGCTATTAGTAAGATTCAATTTCAAATGTCTCTCACATTGGGTAAATTCTTCAGCAATTAAGATACTGACAAATACACCCACTAAAAGCATTTGAAAGTTTGTCCCTAAAGTTTGTAGATAATTTTCATAGAACACATTCTTTATTTATAAATAAAATTAAGAACAAGTAAGTATCTCTTTATTTAGACCCCCGTACAATATTAATCGCGTAGATGTTATTGATCTAACAAACCCTATAGCAAATGCATGCTTACACTGGCTTATCGGAGCAAGACAAGTTCAGCTCTTAAGTTCTTTTGAGGAAAAAGGCAGTAGATTCAAAATAATAGTGGTACCTTCTCCAGTTCATTGTTAGCCTGGGAGAATGAAGCACTCCTTTGTGCTAATGTTTGCTGGCATTAAGGTGAGACGCAGGAAACGCAGTAAATGGAAAGCTATGGTTCAGCCATTGACAAAGGCTTCTTTGTAAGGCTGTGGTTTGGCATTGTGGGTTTGTTGTTTTTTGGGGTTTTTTTGGTGTGGGGTTTTTTTGGTTTGTTTTTTTTTGGGTTGTGGGGTTTTTTTTGTTTTTTTTTTTTGGGTTTTTTTGTTTAGTTGGTTGGGTTTCTTTTTGTCTTTTGTAGCTCCTGGACTTCATCATTTGTATTTTGGAGGAATTATGTAAGAATGTGTCTAGTGCCAAATCCGTACATATTGAAAAGTACCTGATAGTCAAGTAAATACACTTTAAAGGTCAGTTGGCTAGAATACACTGTCTAATATTTTTATTGCCAAGTTACTTGTACAATATTTTTTTAAAAGAGGGAAAGATACAGTGCTCTTCCATTGTGGCACCTAAAAAGGTTATAGTATAAATTTCATATAAATACCCAGACACATTTCAACACTGATGATTTTTGCCTCATTTTTTTAAAGAACAAGTAACACCAGTGAAAAAACCCTCATATTCTGTACCAGAAAGGACAGATATTTCTAAAGGCACTCACAGTCCTATTCATTACATTGTGCTTTATCTGTAAAAGAAATCTTTTCCTTCCTGGGGTACTTCTTGAAGAGCAATTTTCTTGAATATGTTAAATGGAAAGTTATTTAAACTTTTACATTGGACATATAATAACTTTGTTGACGTTTATAGGTCTTTAAGTATGTTTGGACTGGGGAATGAGATACTGGAAAGAAGAGCAGCGAAAAGGGATCTGGTGGTTGGACATGAGCCAGCAGTGCCCTGGCAGCCAGGAGGGCCCAGCGTGTCCTGGGGGCATCAGGCACAGCATCGGCAGCTGGGCAAGGGAGGGGATTGTGCTGCTCTGCTCTGTACTGAGCGCTGGGGGCAGTTCTGGGTGCCACAGTATAAGAAAGGCATTAAACTATTAGAGACAGTAGAAAGGAGGGACAGACACTGATCTTTTCTCTGATGACCAGTGACAAGACCCAAGGGAATGGCCTGAAGTTGTGTCAGAGAAGGTTTAGGTTGAATATCATGAAGTTTCTTCACCCAGAGGGTGACTGGACATTGGTACGCACTACCCAGAGAAGTGGTCACAGCACCAAGCCTGACAGAGTTCAAGAAGCCTTTGGACAATGCTCTCAGGCACAGGTGTGACTACACCCAAGGGGTGTGGAGCCAGGATTTGGACTTAATGGTCCTCTGCGTCCCTTCCAAATAAGGATGAGTCCCTTCCAACTTCTGTGATTCTAAGCACTTAACTTTGAACATGTAATCACAAACCAACTTTTTGAGTTTGTTGCCTTTTGATTTTAGTACATGTCCACTGGTTCTGGGGGTATTTTTTGGGAAAATATGTTTTCTGTTATCCAAAGGCAGCTAATATCATGGTTTTCCTAAATCGCTTTTTTATATACGGTTCTCAGCACATCTAAACTCTATGGCAGCCCTTTTCCATTTCCCATTTGTGCTGTATCTTCTTGATTACTGAGTGGCCAGAACTGAAGAGATGGGAAAATAGAGAGGCACTGAACTCTCAGTTCTTACTCTGTTCTTTCCCAAAAGCAATTTAACGTTCTCTCTGACATTTGGCAGCTTGCACATTTTGTGCCAATTGTTTCATTATGTTGTCACATTGCTAGCTTTTTAGGATACACAGACGTGACCACAAAATGGTTTTGACTCATGATTGGCTGAGCCTATAGAATGCAGTTGGCACAACAACATACTGCTCTCCATTTGAATAAGAAGATTTTCTTACTTTTGTTGCTGGGTGAATATGCAAAGAGGTCCTGGATGATTTGCAAGTCCGTACTTGTGGCTTTCAATATACTTTATATCGCCAGTGAACCATCAACCACTTTGAACTCTAATAAGAAATTCATCATTGTTATCAACTTGTATACTTTTCTCAAATTATGATAAAACTTAACCTGGTTCAGCAGTATTTATCGGAGTTTACTCTGTAAGTATAGCTTTCTTAGAAACATACGACAGTTAATTAAATTTCTTCTTTTGATATCTGTATATTTAGGAAGTTGCCGCATTATTTTGGTTTTTAAAAATACAACTTTTTTCCTGTTAGCTCAGAGGATGGACAATGGCTGCCTAAAACTACCCACTTGTCACTTGTTGCCTTGTCAGACAAATCTGTGTGAATCTGTTTAAATATCAAGGTCATACAGTTTTTCTGTGTGATTTCTATATCTTTTTTGTTATAGATTTCTGGTTTTGTGTGTGTTTGGGTTTTTTTCATATATCCTGACCCTTCTTCCTGACCCTGGGTATTGTAGCTGAGGGGTTTAAGGCACAGCCTAAGGGTAATTGAGTAGCATTCTGCATACTGTATCAATTTATTTTGAAGGAGTCTATAGCAACAGTCTTCTGTTTTCTCTTGCTACTGTGAAAAACAGGCCACAGAAAGATGGTTGAAATTTTCAGTGATTACAGAAATTGGTGTTTAGTACAAAATAATTAACATTCATGGAATAGTATGAAAATTTCTCCTCATCTTGACTAGAAATTACCGTATCTTGTATTATTTCTGTGTCTGTGTGTATGTAGTAAAATGTTTCCTCTGTTAGGAGGAAAGATAAGGAACCAATCAAAACTGTATAGTTGCTTCTCATCTTATGTGCATAATCTTCAGAATAAGTTATTTTCTGTTGCTTTATATATAGTTCTGCAGTGTAGTGGGTTGACCCTGGTTGGATGCCAGGTGCCCATCAAAGCCTCTCTGTCACACCCCTCCTCAACTGTATGAGGGAGAGGAAATATAACTAAAGTTTCGTGGGTTGAGATAAGATCAGGGAGGGAGAACTCAGCAATTACCATCACAGACAAAGGAGACTGGACTTGAGGAAATTAATTTCATTTACTACTAAAGCAGTGTAATGAGAAACAAAAACAAACTTTAAAATACCTTCCCCTCACTGCTCCTCTCTTCCTGGGTTTGACTTCACTCCAGAATTCTCTACCTCCTCCCTTGCAGTGATGCACCAGGAATGGACAATAAGAACTATGGTCAGGAGCTCTGCTGCTCCTTCATCCTCACACTCTCCTGCCCTTCTCCAGTGTGCATCCTTCCTACGGGGCTGCAGTTCTTCATGAACTGTTCCAGTATGTGTTCCTCCAACTAGGTGCAGTCCATCATTTACAGCCTGCTCCAGTGTGGTTTCCCTGAAGAGTCACGAGTCCTGCCAGCAAACCCGCTGCAGCATGGGCTCCTCTCTCCACAGGGTCACAGGTAGTGCCAGGAGCCTGTTCCCCAATGGGCAATCCATGGAGTCACAGCCTCCTCTGGCCGTCCACCTGCTCTGGTCTGGGGCCCTCCATGGGCTGCAGGTGGATCTCAGCTCCACCATGGATCTTCATGTGTTGTGGTGGAATCCTCACTCTGGCACCTGGAGCCCCTCCTCCCCCTCCTCCACTGACCTTGATGTCTGCAGGGCTGTTTCTCCCTCATATCTTGCTCCTCCCTCCCAGCTGCTGCTGTGCAGGCTTTTTTCCCCCTTCTTAGTTACGTTATCCCAGAAGCACTACCACCATTGCTCACATACTCAGCATTGGCCAGCAGTGGTTCTGTCTTGGAGCTGGTGAGTGTTGGATTTGTGGAACATAAGGAAAGCTTCCGGCATCTTCTAAAGGAAGCCACCCCTGTAGCCCTTCACTACTAAAACCTGTCCCTGCAAATCAGTACATCTAGAAATTTTAGATCACCTAAAATACCACTTTAAAGCATTTTTTGCAGTTTTACACAGGGTTTAATCTATTGTTCTTCCCTGTTCACTGACTAAATATTTGTATGTGAGTGAGCTGCAGGACACTGATGAAATGCTTTTAAATATTGGGCACTTGGTTTGGCCCTGAAATATGTTTTCAGCCTGGAGAATTGTTTGATGGGTAGGACATTTTTTTGTTCAGTATAGGATATATAGCAATTTACTACGAAAAGAATATTGTTATGCCAATATAGAAGTTGGCAGTGCAGCCATATAGAGAATATTCGGAGGGCTTCCACATGAGAAATGAATAGAGACCAGCAATCGTCAGGAGAATAGATGGTGGAGGAGTAGAATTGATGTCTACAATACAAAGAGAGAGAATAAGGAACAATTATTCATTTCACCTTTGAATAGAAAAACTGGCAATCATCAACTGACCTTTAGGTGAGGTATCACATATGGAACTAAAAGATGTGGGTTTTAATAGGCTCTAGTTAAGCTGTGGACTACTTTCTGGCAAGTTCCTGTAAGTGCTGAAGGCTTATGTGGATTTAAAATGGGACAATAAAATAATGGGAGAAAAGAACTAATTGGGAGTTACTACAATCCATGATGTTTTGTCTCGGTGCATTGCTGATCCACCACTTGCTGTAATACTCAAATGCATTCTGGAGAATAGTTTTTCACATGTTCACTGTTTTATTGGCATTTTCTACTTGCTCATATGAGAGAGGATCCCACACTCTTTGAAACTTAAGTTTGACATGTGCGGCCATTCTTACCACATAGCTTTCCACTGCTATGGAAATTAGTGAGGTTTCAGTCTAAAGCAATTGCAGAGCCTTTATCTTCTGTAGAATAATATAGACCAGACTGTTTCGGTTGGAAGGAACCTTCAACTCTAGTGTGACCAGTGCTGTCCCTTAGCGCTTAGTGTTGTGCCAAGTCTTGTTCAATATCTTTTTTGATGTTCTGGATAGTGAAAGGATTGAGTAAATTAGTAACTTCATGGACAGCACCATGTAGGGTGGGAGTGTCGATCCACTGAAGAGAAGGAAGGGTCTGCAAAAGGGGGTTGGAGAAGTGAGATAGGGCAAGATGTACAGTGTGAGGTTCAACAAGACCAAGGGACAAGTCCAATACTTCAGCCACAACAATGCCAGACAGCACTACTGACAGCACGACAGACAGCACAGTGGCTGGGAAGCTGGAGGTCCTTGCTGACAGTGGCTGAACATGAGCCAGGGTGTGCCCAAGTGGCCAAGAAGGCCAATGGCATCCTGGCCTGGATCAGCAATGGTGTGGCCAGCAGGCCTAGAGAAGTAATATTTCTGCTATGCTTGACACTGGTCAAGCCACACCTTGAGTCGAGTTCTGGGCCCCTCAGTTCAGGAAGGACATTGAGATACTGGAGTGAGTCTAGAGAAGGGCAGTGGAGCTGCAGAAGGGTCTGGAGAGTGAGTCCTGTGAGGAGTGGCTGAGGGAGGTGGGATTTTTTATCCTGGAGAAAAGGGGGCTCAGGAAGACCTTATCACCCGCTTGAAAGGAGGCTATAGTCAGGTTGTAGTCTCTTCTCCCAGGTAACAAGTGACAGGAAGAGAAGACATAGCCTGAAGCTGTGCCAGGGGATGTTCAGGTTGGACATGAGGAAGAATTTCTTCATAGAAAGGGTGATTAAGCATTGGAATGGGCTGCCCAGATAGGTGGTGGAGACACTGTGTCTGGAGGTGTTGAAAGAAAGACTGGATGTGACCCTTAATGCCATGGCCTACTTGACAATATGGTGGTGTTCGGTGGGACTTGATGATTGCAGAGCTCTTTTTCAACACAAATGATTCTGTCATTCTGTGAACAATCACCCAGTCCAACTGTCTGACCACTTCAGGATTGACCAAAAGCTGCAGATTTATCCAAATGCCTCTTAAACAGCGACAGTCTGGGGCCATCAACTAACTCTCCAAGAAGCCTATTCCAGGATATGACCAATCTCTTACTAATGAAANACTGCTATGGAAATTAGTGAGGTTTCAGTCTAAAGCAATTGCAGAGCCTTTATCTTCTGTAGAATAATATAGACCAGACTGTTTCGGTTGGAAGGAACCTTCAACTCTAGTGTGACCAGTGCTGTCCCTTAGCGCTTAGTGTTGTGCCAAGTCTTGTTCAATATCTTTTTTGATGTTCTGGATAGTGAAAGGATTGAGTAAATTAGTAACTTCATGGACAGCACCATGTAGGGTGGGAGTGTCGATCCACTGAAGAGAAGGAAGGGTCTGCAAAAGGGGGTTGGAGAAGTGAGATAGGGCAAGATGTACAGTGTGAGGTTCAACAAGACCAAGGGACAAGTCCAATACTTCAGCCACAACAATGCCAGACAGCACTACTGACAGCACGACAGACAGCACAGTGGCTGGGAAGCTGGAGGTCCTTGCTGACAGTGGCTGAACATGAGCCAGGGTGTGCCCAAGTGGCCAAGAAGGCCAATGGCATCCTGGCCTGGATCAGCAATGGTGTGGCCAGCAGGCCTAGAGAAGTAATATTTCTGCTATGCTTGACACTGGTCAAGCCACACCTTGAGTCGAGTTCTGGGCCCCTCAGTTCAGGAAGGACATTGAGATACTGGAGTGAGTCTAGAGAAGGGCAGTGGAGCTGCAGAAGGGTCTGGAGAGTGAGTCCTGTGAGGAGTGGCTGAGGGAGCTGGGATTTTTTATCCTGGAGAAAAGGGGGCTCAGGAAGACCTTATCACCCGCTTGAAAGGAGGCTATAGTCAGGTTGTAGTCTCTTCTCCCAGGTAACAAGTGACAGGAAGAGAAGACATAGCCTGAAGCTGTGCCAGGGGATGTTCAGGTTGGACATGAGGAAGAATTTCTTCATAGAAAGGGTGATTAAGCATTGGAATGGGCTGCCCAGATAGGTGGTGGAGACACTGTGTCTGGAGGTGTTGAAAGAAAGACTGGATGTGACCCTTAATGCCATGGCCTACTTGACAATATGGTGGTGTTCGGTGGGACTTGATGATTGCAGAGCTCTTTTTCAACACAAATGATTCTGTCATTCTGTGAACAATCACCCAGTCCAACTGTCTGACCACTTCAGGATTGACCAAAAGCTGCAGATTTATCCAAATGCCTCTTAAACAGCGACAGTCTGGGGCCATCAACTAACTCTCCAAGAAGCCTATTCCAGGATATGACCAATCTCTTACTAATGAAATGCTTGATAACATACAGCCTAAACCTGTCCTGGCTCAACTTTGAAGCTTTCTCACATGTCACAGCATCACAGTATTGGTAAGATTCAAAGGGATCACTGGAAATCAACTAGTCCATCCTCCCTTCTCAAGCGGGGTCCCCCAGAGCACACTACATAGGAGTGTATTCAGATGTTTTTGAGTATCTCTAAAGAGGGAGACTCCACAGCCTTTCTGGACACCAGGGAGAAGAGATCAGCACCTGTGTCTCAGGTTCCTCTCCTCAGGAGGGGTAGACAGCAATGAGGTCTTCCCTCAGCCTCTTTGTCTCCAAACTAGACAAGCCCGAAGTCCTCAGCTTCTCCTTGTAGGACATTCTTACCAGTCCTCTCACCAGTCTTCTTGCTCTCCCCTGGATGCATTTGAGTACTTTAATGTCTTTAAATTGCAGGGCCCAGAACCACACACAGTACTCAAGGTGAGGATATTTACAAATTTATTGAAACTTAGTTATGAAGACAGAAAGACATTGCCTTTCTTTGGGATAAGAGTAAGAGGACACAGGATGTTCAAATGTTCTCTCCAAACTTTTCAACTCTATGAGTTGAAAACCTCTGACCAGAATAGGCTGTGTATGATCTATGTCTAGACAGGGAATGTGATGACTGTGATGACTTTAAAGAAGGATGAATTAGGCAGAATGTGCTTTAAACCACAACTCAGCTTGCAGGCTCCTCCTATTTACAAGCAGAGCAAGAGAGAAGAAGGGTTGAAAGGCAGAGCCAGCATTGTTTTGCCTGTCACAGGCTTGATTGTGGTTTAAAGATGACACTGGTAGTTCTTAAAAACTATTTCATGCTCTTAAGACAATTATTTTCAGTTGGTGTTTTGCAACCAACAGTGTGACCTGCTCTGCTTACAACTTGATTGCCTAATATTTCCCACCAGAGAGAAGACTCTTCCTCTTAAATCTCTTACATCCTTGTTCACAACACTTGTTTGAGAAAAAAAATACCAGGACTGAGAGAAATGTTTTGTTTAGGGCTTTTTTCTCTACTCACTCAAATCTTACCGAGATCTAGCTGAGCTATCCAAAGTATTTAATTGCCAGATTTTTTGGGGAGAAGAAAGAAAAAGGCAATGTGCTAAAATAACTGCACATATGAACTCAGTCAGCTGGGTTCACACTGCTGCTGCCGGAGTGACAGCTGCTTCTACACTGAGAATATCTGAGACTGCCAGAGGGGGCGAGAAGGAAGACTGGGGCAAGAGTCCAGCCCCTTACAGATTTGTTGCTACCGTTGAACTTGTGGGACTCCCAAAAAAGGTAAAGTGCAGGCTGTTTTATATTCCCCTCCTCCTCTCCCTTGACTTTAAACTTTACTTTCCTCCTGACAGCCCTGCACTTCTCTCCTCTCTCTCCAAGTGACTTTGTGGGGGTCTTAGAAAGTACTGGTTTTTTTTCTCTGCTGTTAATATCACTCTGAATGTATATTCTGACTCATGCCACCTCTGGGAATTGCACTAGGCAGGAAATATGCTGGTTTAATCTTCTCCACTCTTTTGTACCTGGTTCTATTTATACAAGATCAACGTACAACCAATACTTTGAATATTTCTACTTTACCCAACTGGAAGCAATGAAGGAAAAGCCTGATGTTCCCAGCTGAAGATAGGGAGAGAGGTAATGGCAGGGGTTCATTTTTCAGTATTCATTCTCACTCCTGGAGAGCCAGTGCTTGGCCTCAGTGATCCATCCATGCCAACAGGCCACCAAGTTCCTGGGCTTGTCGGTAATATCTTTAAATGGTAACTGTGCTTCAGTGCTTACTCTGCTCTGTAGGTCAGCAACTGTCAGTTCTCCCTAACCATCACTGATGTTTTAGAGTGGCAGATGCAATGCACAGTGTTTTTTTCTGAGTATAAACTTAGGAAGCTACATACTAATCACTTTCCTCCTATCAAGAAAAGCCTCCTCTGAAAAAAACTGTACAAAATACTTCAGTTTCTGAAACCTAGTCTAAGAAATTGGAAAGGTCAGGTTTTACAGTTTCATAGCTAGTTTCTAACACAGTTGCAATCCCTTCTCAAAGGACTACAAACTTCCTTGCTTCTGGGACTTGAATGCATCAATTTTGTGCATAACTGTACAGCTGTAATTTTTAAACTTTCTAGTGCCTAGATTGGTTCTCAACTCAAACAAGTTCTGGTACAATCAGATTTTTCTGGGAGTAAGAAAATAGAAGCTTTGTAGGGCTTCCCCAGCTGGATATTTACAAGGTTTGTAAACAGGGTGGCAAACATATGGGGTCTGGTAGGTGCTGAACTTCAATTATCTGCTTTCTTGGCTCATCTGGCACATGTCTGAGCATAAGGTTTATCACTCTTTTAAAGACATGGTCTCTTAGTCTCTTGGAGACAGTTTCTTCATTCCTGACCAGATGTTACTAGTTACTATGGAGAAAACTAGTTCTCTGGATTATGGAGTTTCTCTTCCATCTCTTTAACTTTATTTCTTACCTCTGTGGGAAAAAGAATATGTCTAAGAAAAAACAGGGTTTTTTTATACATGTCTGTCTCCTGTGAGCCTGTCCCTTGAGCTTCCTGTGTATCTGTACGAGTCTGTAGTTCTCTAGCTAATGAGACTTCTAATGTTGTCCCCATATCTTCTGCTCTTTCTGGAATAATTTTATTACTTTTCTCCCTTCATGTACCAGCCTTTGTAGGTGAACTGATTTCCCTTGCCTCCAGCCTCTCCTTAGTCTAAATGTGACTGCTTTCCAGCAGACAAATGAGATTTAACAGTCTTTCATCATTGCTGCTCTGGGGTAATACAACCTTGAAAACATTAAGCTGATCCTACACATGCAGGATGCTCAGTCCTACAGAAGCAGTTTATACAACCTCACAGCCTCATAGGTAGTTTTTAAGCTGTAACTTGCTGTAGTACATAGTGAGGGAAGTGGGTATCTGTGGCTTAAATTCTGGAGTAAGAGTCAGAAGATGGAATTCCATTACAGAGTCAGTGATCATGGGAAAAGTTGCTTAATATTGTTTCTCACTCAACATATGTTAAACTGAGGGGAATTCTACGCTCCTATATTTTTTAGTAGGTGTGGTATAAAGTGCATGTGTTTCCATTCTTTGTATGTGAAATGAGTTCTATATCTACGCTTTATTAAAAGGAAAAGGATGTTTTAATAAAACCTATTTTCTTTCTTTTTTATTGTTTCTTTTTTATTTATTGGAGATAGTGGTCATGTCTTCCAGTAAGTATCCCATATAGCTCACTTTCAAATCTGGGACACTGGGCTGAATTAGTCAGTCTGACTCTTCTATTAAAGTCAGTAATAACTTGTTAGTCAGGTACTGAAATAAGAATATTTACTAAATATCAAGTTGGTTTAGAAGTTCTTTGGGGTCTTGAAGTATCTCCATTCTGAGCAAAATACAAACACATGCTTGTAGTACATCATATTTTATGCAGGCTTAAGGTGTGCAAGTAATACAGCCAAACTATACAACTGTTCTTCTTTTATGCAGAAATCAAAATTGCTTATATTGTTTTCATATTGAATTTGCCAGTTAACTGTGCATCTAGTAGCAACTTTAGCACCAGCTGAGCTTTTTCATCTGAGCATCTGAAACATTAGTACAGATAAATACCTGGGTTCTTAAATGAATATATGTATATTTTCACTTTTTGTTTCCCCAAAAATCTGCTGTGCGTGCACTGTTTCTTCAGCTTGGTATTTGTAGATACATAATGTAACCTGAACTAAAGGTTGTTCTCGTTTACTGTAAACAGGAGTTTCACATTCTTTTACATAGTGTCTTGCTAAATCTTTATAGAGTTACATGCTGGATGAGGTCCTTCTGCTTCTGACGTAGGATGTGTATTCATGGATCATATGTTCCATTCCTTGCATATTTTCCATGTTTCTTTGTGTGCAGTTCAAATGATTTCCTCCACAAAACTACCATAAAGAGTACAAAATTGTTTTATGATCTGGTGTTTGTTGGCATTGCTGCTGTATTAAATAAAATCAGCATCTGAAGACATGAACAACTAGTTTTTTAAATACTGTATGCTTGCTTATACCTCAACTCATTCAGAATGCAGTGTTTGTTCCCAAATAGTATCGGAGCAACCTTATTCTTCATGTAATGCTCACTAGCAGGTTATACCTGCTGGTTAATCAGATGAATAAACAGTCACAATCTCTCTTGTAGCCTTCCTATAGATCTCTACTTCCATTGTTCATATCTGCAATTATTAATATGCCCTAGCTTGTAGAATTTTGCTGCTATTTTTAGAGCAGGTTGTAATAGCAATATGGCTATCTGTCCATATATTTTATGTGTGCACTACAAGGGGTGATTTTGCGGGAGTGAGTAAATCTGTAGATGTTCAAGCTTCCAAATACCTTGTCATTAATAAGACACTTTTGGAACTGCTGGAATAAAGGAGTGTGAAACCTAAGGGATGAGCAGCAAAATCCACAATGGGGTTGAAAGTGTGCTGAGAAAATTTATGTATATGGGAGTGCAACTGTTATGGTTTAATATCAGCTGGCAGCTAAGCTCATTCACTCACCCTCCACTAGGATGGGGGAGAGAGTCAGAAGAGCAAAAGTGAGAAAACTTGTGGATTGACATAAAGATAGTGTAACAGGGAAAGCCATTTCCCTCCTGAGGGCAGACAGGCATTCAGCTGTCCTCCAGGAGAGTGGGGCCCCATCATGTGTAACAGTGATTTGGGAAGACAAACACCATCACTCCAATCATCCTCCTCCTTCCTTCTTCTTCCCCAGCTTTACAGAATGCCATATGGGATGGGATATCCCTTGGGTCAGTGGAGGTCAGCCTTCCCAGCTGTGTCCCCCCTGTAACTCCCTGTGCCCCCTAGACTCCTCGCTGGTGAGGTGGGTGAGTAGCAGAAACAGCTTCGATGCTGTGTGAGCCCTGCTCAGCAACAGATGTGTAAATGTATTGTTAACAACACTTCCAGAAAAAATCCCAAATACAAGCACATGCCAGCTACTATGGAGGAAATCAAACCCAGTCAAAACCAGCATGTTAACTTAATTATGCATTCTTCTTTTGGACAACCTAATTGCCACTGACAAAAGTAGCCCTTTTTTCTCAGGTCCCAATTTAGCTAAGGAAAGATGAGGAAAGAAGTGCCTTCCGTTAGCACTTTTCTGTAAAGACAGCTGTAACTACCAAGCTGCCTCACTCATATCTAGGCTGTGCTTGCCTCTCCCAGCCAGATCAATCTACTATGCCCAGACACTTTAATGTATGAAAATGGGATTCCCCGTCAGTTTGCCAGAAAGACTAACCTCCAGGCAGATAAGTGCTGAGGTTCCTGCTTTATGTTTTCCTTTTAAACTGTATGCTACAAGATTTTTAAAAGTTTTCAGCTAACAAAATAATTTCAAACGTTGGCAAAGAGAAATTATTTGTGGATGAACCATTTAAAAAAACCCTGTAACTGGCAGAGGAATGCATTACTTTAAGGGTGCTGACTTTATTAGTTGATGTGAAGTTGATATCAGTGTGGCAGACTCAGAAACACAATAAATCAGGGAATTCTGAAAGGCAGCCAAGTACAGAAAGAATGAATTACATGCAAAAAACTCCTATTATGGAGATGAATAATTTAACAAGATAGAAAAAAAGGATATGTTATCTTAAGTACTGAAGGATTAACTGTATTACTTTACCTCAGACAATCCAGTTATTCAGTGAAGATTTTTCTCATCTGCAGATATTATTTCAGTTATTTGATTTTAAATTGAACTACAGTAAACTGGCAATGTGATACAGTCCAGAGTTATACAGCAAATAAGGGAATGCTACCAATTTCTTGTGGTACTCAGTGGATTTTGTTTTCAAAACACTGAATGTGGGTGTCAGGCTACAAGTATAATCCTGCACTGGTGGAAATGGTAGGAGCTAATGCTCTTTGTGATCTTGAGATGCAGAATGAGAGACTACCACTCTTGGAGGGTGTATCTGAAAGTTGTGGTAGGTTTCTTTATTTAGAGACTTAGAGCTAGCACCTTTCTTTGCATTTTATTTGGGAAAGTCATAAAAAGAAGCAAAAGGTGTAAAAAGGATGGTTTTGACACGAATATGGGAGAGGCATTCCCCCTCTTAACCAGAGCCTTTCATAAAGTCAATGTATGGTGGGATAGAAAGGACAATTCGGAAGCCTCTTTTCGGGGGAAAGGCAGACCACTACTTGAATTAATCTGAGAAAAAGCATTTTAGCACGTATTCACTCACCTCTTCATTAGCAAATGCTCTTCTTTGGAGGAGGCTATTTCTCAGCCATCATGGAAAGAAACCAGCTGGTAATTGCTTTATTTTCCTTACGTTTGGAAAGCAGGGAGCTGAAATTGAAAATTATAGGATTTTCTTTTTCAGTTCAGAGACATGACTTGCAAGGGTAACCAAGTCAAGTTCCAAATCTGTGAAGCCATTGTGTTTGTCAAATAGAATGTGGGCTGGTGGCAAGGCTGCCAATGAATATAGATAACTGAAGATTTTGTATGCACCGCACAGGTGTGACTAGAATATTTTAAAATTGATACATTAAATTGTATAATATTACCCCTTTAAAAATATATTTTTATTTGTTATTATTTGTATGCTATCACTTCATCTTTTCCATTTGGTTTACAAATGCTGCTCTTTGAAGGTGCCTGCTCTTTAGTCCTGGTGGAATTACAGAGTCTTGGAACAAAGTTATTCCTTTATGTGCTGCTCAAGTATATAGGGAACACTGAGAATTTTTCTACCTAACAGAAACAACACTACGGAATATCACTTTCAGTATCTGTTACAAATTGTTCATTTTAAGCACACTGGGTTTGTTTTTTTTTCTTTTTGCCTTGTAAGTTTTCATCAAGACATATTTAAAAGGATGCAATGCTCAAAAATCTGATGATTACTACGTAGACTGTAAACCTGGGGAGGTGCCTGCCTAGGTGTGCAAAAATACATGATTCATGAGATGAAAGGCTTCTGTCTCTCTAATTCAAGTTAAGGTGCCCAGCAAGACAAAGTGGTTCAGATGGTCATCTGCAGCTACCAGCTGTCTTCTGGGAAAGAATCTAAAACTGCAAAATATCTGTAGAATCTGTTGAATATGGTACAATGACAATAAATACAGGAGTGGGTTTTATGAAATGCATTTTGCCCAGGAGATTTTAGAAATTATTATGGCATGGATTACAAGAGGAAGAAGAAAAAGAAAGGAATGTGAACAATAACTGTATCTAAAAAGGATTTAAGGATGGACAAACCAAACCTACATGATTTCCGCTCTTGTCAAATTCATGCTAACTCACCCCAGGTTACCTGTGTTTTCATTCAGTATTGCTAGGATTTCTGTATAAACGGGCCAACAGCTCTTTTCAAAAACTGTAGCTTTTTATGTATTAAAGATAAATTCTTACTTTTTTTTTAGTAATAGACATTTTATCAACACAGAGAATTCAGTGGGCACATTCATAGGAAGATAATTCTGTAAGGTCCAAATTTTTATCTTGACAGATTTCTCTGTATTTTTCATTGGATTAAAGTATAAATTTTATTTTACACTATTTTATAAAATAAACT
>VWZQ01008303.1:659487-688100 GCA_013397015.1 Myiagra hebetior | reverse complement strand
CTTAATCTAAAGCACTCCATTAAATTTATTTATCAGAAAAAAACAAAGTAATGTTAGCTTCAGATGGGTCAAACTCAGATTTTGAAAGCATGGAATTTTCCAGGCAGGACAACTTTTGCCCCATATGCTCTAATATGTAATTTCTGGTCTGTTCATACTGTTTAAAGTGTTTCTTGCTTATTAATTCTTTTGTGCCTCTTATCTTTCTTGCAAATGATGGTCTTTTAAATCTTAAATCCTAGGACCATGCAGATGGCTTTCCAGGAAGGATGGCTTGTTAACGCACTGAAGCCACCTGCCATCTGTAAAAAGAATAATCTTACCCTAATCAGATTTTATGGAAGGATGTTTCACATTTAGATGTAACATTAAATTAACAGCAGCAGAACAGTGAAACAATTGCATAAGAAATATAAATCCAGTTTTTATAGATTTCTGTCAGTGTTGTGAAAAATAATCGCTGCTAAGGAAGATGGTGGTCTTCTGAAATGTTTTAGCAGATGCTACAAGTGTTTGACTACAGCACTAGCCATCTGACTGCTAATGGAAGATTTGCATGTTGACTGGAATTTATTCTGTTCTTTAAACAGTGAAACTGTGATTTTTCTATATTTTTTTTTCCCTCTCCTTCTTACATGCTTCCCCCTCTCTACACCGAAGGCAATCCTAGATAAGCAGATTAATATGTGGGATAGCTCTTCTTCATTGTTCTGTGCAGCACTTCCAGCTTTTCATAGCCAGTTGGACTTGTTAGGAGAAGCTGAGCGATTGGTTGTTTCCTGGGCTCCGTTTCATAAATTATAGCCCAGCATGCATGAGCATGATTCCTACAGTTGCAGTAATCCAGAGGCCTGTCAGTTCCTGACTTTATGCATGTTTATTCCTACTTGTTTTATAATATTGCACTGGAATTTCCTGTCTTAGATAGTTTGCTATTGCATCGTCAGGACTCTGTGAGTAATTTTGACTTTTTCTACTCTGTTAATTACATACCGTAAACAAGAATGCTTGTGTTTAGGAAGTAGTTCTCTGGCAGCTAACGTTTGAGATTCTGTGCTGTTTAAGATCAGGTAAGTTAACTTTGTAGCTCTTCTCTTGCTAGGTTTAAAATAGCTTTGTAATGTTACATGTGTTCAGTGCATTTGGGGTTCATTCACGTCTGAAATAGACTGTGTTTGGTCCCATAGTATTTGTTCTCCTGTAATAAAATACAGAAATACAGTGGTGTTGCATTACACCTCATTTGTGCCTAATTAAGACGTGGCATGTCTCGCATTTTCACAGTATACTGTATACTAGCAATTGTGGTAGAACTAATGAAGAAATGCACACAATTCTGAGCTTGTAATACGATAAAGAATCCCCACTCCTCCCATACTCCCCCCTTTCATCTCCTCTAACTAAGAACATACATATCAGTAAAAGGCAGGATAGTGTTGACAACTAATATGTTAAACAACTGCAAGGCTTAATGCCCCCCCTTCTCCCCCCCTAGACCCCCCTTTTTAAGAGCTATGATGTTTTCCTTAATTTGTAGAGATATTTTTCATGGCAAGCAAAATGACAGCATGTTGGAGTTCAGACTTTTCAAAAGCAAATTCAACCTACAGTGAACTAAAAACCTGTGGGAAATGCTGTACAGGATCTGTGGTTTAATCAGATGGAGTTATCACAGTAACTCCCTTGTTGGTTTCCTGAGATTGCCAGGTGTTACCTCTGCACAGCTCAGGTTTAAAANACATGTCCAGGCAAAGAACTTTCCATGTTGCTTTTTTTTTTTTCCACTGGAAATGTCACTTTGCTGTGTGGTGTAATAAAGCTAGTGTTTGCTGGTAAACAGCTGGGTTATACCAAGAAGCATACATGTTCCCCTAGCAAGATATAAGCCTATGCTCTTTCTTATTAGCTTTGCTTTTTGAAGTCTTAGCTTTTCAGATGGAACTGTGTGACTAAATAATTTTAAATAGTAAATATTCTTCAGACAGCTGCCTTGCTCTTTCTAATATATATTATTACTCCTGGGTATGTAAAATGCCCTTTTAAGACTTCTCTAGATATATTTTTTTGCTAGCAAAGAAATTATTTTTTGACCCTGAAATAGAAAACAGAAATGTAATTTTAGCAATTTTGCTGCTTGCATGTCTTACATTGTAAAGTGACCATCACAAACTGAAAGTGAATACTATGGTGATTCTGTCTCAAAAATTTTTGTTAGATGTGGATCAGCAAAATGAACAGCTAAGCACCTCTAAATAAATGGCTTTACAAAGTTTAACAAGGGGTTTGCTCACACAGATAATATTTGCGGTTACTTTTGCCAACTTTACCGTACTGGTCAGATAAAACAAGTAGATATGCTATTACCTTTGGTAATATTAAACCTAAACCACAGTGAAATCAGTTTGACTGAGATGATATGCATTAAGTGAGATAGGGAATTATATTATAAATTATTAATTCCTATGATATTTATGGAATAAGAAATAAGAATCCAACGTTCTCTTAGATGTGTAATCTGGTTTCAGCAAGAGTTTCTCTGATGTATGTGAAGCACAAGGAATTAACCTGGTGAGACATTAAAATTGGAGAATGTGGTATTGTAATGTGAACATCCATGTGACTTGTCATATCTCATCTGAATGGAAGTTATTACCGCCAGGAAATTTTTTTTTCATATAGTCAGGTTGTTTAGCTCTGAACATTGCTACTTTACTTCTGTGCTCAGTGAAAAAGAGGGGCTATGGAGAAAAACTTGTAAGTTTAAGTGAGTTTCTTATGATGCTGTGTTTGCTGTGTTCCTAAGGCAAGCAACGTGCAGTAGCTGAGCATATGGACTGCTAACAATACTGTGAATACCATGTTTCCAGCTGAAATGGTATTGAGACAGAATTCTATATGTGATATTTGGAATCTAACATACCACAGGCAGTGCCTTCAGGCTGGATCAAAGTCCTATTGTGCTGGATGCTGTTCAAACAAGTAGCGAAAGGAAGTCCCTGCCCTTATGAGATTATAAGCTGAACAGGGTGGTAGGCACAGGACGGGTACATGCACAACTTAAACATAACCTTGGGCAAGTCAGAGCAGGTCAACAGCTAAAGAAGGAGTGAAATTCTGGAATATATTTGCAATATGATGTTGTATTAGATATATCTGTAGCAAAGACCTGAGGCAATGAAGGTCCACATTAGGACACCTGTTTGATCCAAGAAGCAGTATAGGTGCATTGTGCCAGAGCTAATTAGCCCAGAATTAGCTTGCACTGAACATTTTACTGCTTCTTGTCTAGAAGGTCCCATAATTCATAGCTCAGGGCCTCCAGTGCTACTTCAAAGAAACTTTTTGTCTTCTCTTAAGTTAAACAAATCGTGCAATATTTTACATCCACTTTAGGAAAGCTAGATAGCTAGATTTTTAGAACTCTTTGGAAAGGTCTTCCCAAGTGTTTAGAAGAGAGTCTCAGATTTGCAGCCTTGTTTAAAACATGCCAGAGGCTCTTCTTTATAAATTAAAGGGAGCTTAACTTCACAAGGAAGATGGCACAAGTTGTAGCTTTTACATAGTACCTACCTTGAGTCCTTCTGTCTGTCTTGTTTATACTGGTGTTTGGCTGAAGCAAGTAAAATTCATGTGTGCTACTTTCCTCAAATTTAAGGTTGATATGAAGAAATTCTTTACACAATTTGAAAGAACTTATAAAAAGGAAGAAACTCTTCCTTAACCTTGAAGATCCGGAGCTTTCAGTGTGAGTGCAGATATCCATGTCAGGAACAGTTAGCCCATATTCTGTTAATAACTCATGGCAGCCTTGGGAATTAAGTACTGGTCAAAGTTAGTCGAGGATCAGACAGGGCCTTCTGTTGCTGTTGCTATAGCTACATAATTTTGTTTAAAAATATTAAGTGACTTTGTGTGTGGCACTGCTTGCCTTTGAAACAAATATTTCCACATACCTCAATTTTACAGATCTAAAATACTTTGTGTTCAAAGAAGAATGTATTTAAGTGACTGCATTGTCATGGTTCTAAGTTGTAATCTGTCATACAAAACACTGTAGAATTTATAAGCAGAAATTTCACATTCACAAGAAAAAAAAAAGAATTTTGCTTAGCCAAATGTATACAGAACTTTTTCTTCTCCCATTTACAGTGGTCATTTAAATTTCTGAATTAACTATGCACTATATAAAGATTGTTCCAGAGCTAGAAATACAAATAATTAGGTTAAGATTAAAAAAAAAATAGATTTTTTTTCTTCATTTTTGAATGGAAGGTATTTTGCCCTCTTCCTGGATGATCATTAAGCATTTAAATGGTCTTGGAAACATGCAGAAAAAGTGTAATCATGTCAGCATGATAATGTGTTGAATTATCCTAAAAGAGCATAAACATACATCTTTGATGTCTGTGTGTTCTGGTAGATCATCCAGCAGATTGAAAAGTGTGGAATTAGGAGGTCAAAGAGAGAGAGAGAGGAAAGAAAGAGAACTAGACGGAAAAAATAGTGAGTTCCTATCACATTTGGAAGAAACCAAAGGGAATAACTGGGAATTATGAAATGAAAATTAGCTGTTCCATCCACTATCTTCAAAGTATCTTAAAAATGTCGATTTATAGTATTAAATAAAGTATGTGGTGCAATTTGGCCCAGAGGGGAAAAGAAAAAGTCTCCAAGTCATATTAATGAACCAGCTCTTGGCTTGCTTCTGTAATTTTGCTTCGTAGTTGCTTTCTGTATGATAGTTATGCTGTGAACTTACTGTTCATAAAATACACCTCAAAGATTAATGTGTGGATGTTCATAGTAGGTGCGAATTTACATTTGTATAGAAATGGAAAATCCTGATTATTTGCAGGTATTTGCATTCTCAGGATCAAGAACAGAATTGCTTTGGTTTTTGTTGTGTCAGGATTTGAGTTTTGTGCATCTGAAAAAGTAATTCTCTGTTCCTGTGTCCCAGCCTGCTCTGCTTGAATGAAAGTATTGTTACCCAAAGTAGAATGTAGATGTATTTACATTTTCAGGCAGTAACACAAACATTCTGCCCAAGTAGCATAGCTCCTGGCTTGTGTGCAGAGAACATGCTGTTCACTCAGGGCTCGCTGGAACTCGCTGTTCCCTGCATGAGAAATGATGGTGTCTTTTGCATTAAATAATTTGCTAGCAAGTTTTACCTGTCATGATGATTCGGAGAGCTAGCAAAGCTCAACCTTGCTGTAGCCTGGAATCTGAATTACAGCCTGTAGACAGTCTGTTAGCTTTCTTGATGCATCATATTCTAAGTACAACCTCATTTATAACTCCAGTTCTGACAAAGCAGACCAAAACCTTTTTTAATTTTCATGGTAAGAGGCTCTTGAGTAAAGACTGTAAACACATATTTTGCAGGTTGTCAAACTAAAAAATGAAATTATTCTCGTTCAGTAATGGATTTGAAAAGCTAAAGGGAGAAAACCAGCTTTTGGTGTATTAAACATATGAAATTAGTTATGTACAGATTTTTTAAGAAGGTGTGGATGACAAAAATTGTATTTGATGTGTGTTTGGATGTGGTCTGAGGGTAAGATAGGAACTGAAGTGGAAGAAGGAAGGAGGTAGTTTTATGGCCTGTGACAGAAAGGATATAAATGGAATAATGGGACTCTGCTGTATAAATTGAGCTGACTGTTTTGTACTCAATTTCATTGGTAAACCAGAATTTTGAGAGCATAAGGGATGTGCATACTGTGAAGCGTGATTACTCAAATCCATGTTTGTCTGTGGTTGTAGTTATCCTGAACAGTTCTCCCAAATCTTTTCTGCTTAGTTAAGAAAAATTGCATTTGACTGCAGTACATAAATGTCTGACACAGTAGGGGAAAGCAATACAGCTGATTTTGCTATCATTAATTTCAATATGTGGCTCAATCAGTAATTGGTGATAACTTTATTTCCCCTAATTGCAAATGCAATTGAAAATAACAATGTTTTGTTCATTTTATCTTAGTAATTTGAACACATCGGCCCTTTTTTAACATTAAGTGGCTTAATATATTTCTTTTTACACCATTTAAAGTAGTACATGTGATATTTTATGATGATTTATCCCCAAAACAGAGTCAGTGTGTGGTTGTACATGTATAAAAATTTACATGCACAATTAAAAGTTGAATTTTTTGATGCTGATTTTGCTTGCTGTTTTTAAACCTTGAGTATAAAATTTCATTCAATCTGAATCAAAATATTTTTAATTTTTCTTTAAAATCAGTATCTGACATTTATGATGTTCAAAGGTAGTCTGTCTATTCCTTATCTTTTTATCTAGGGATCTCCCTAAACTCTTTGAGCTCTGGGCATTGATGTCAAGCTTTGTAGTTTCATTAATTTATAGCGAAGGAGTCTGCAATGATTCCTATCCTTCTCTCTCTTCTTTCTGGTGCCATGGGGAAAGCGGTACAGGAAATAAGATATAGTTGTATGCGAATGTATTTTATACTTTCTTTACACCCAGTATATACATACACTGACATAAAATTAGTGTGGTGATTAGATATTTACATGCATAAACCATCACTTACACAAAGAAGATCTTTAAAATGTAAATTACATTTGAAAAACCTCTTAAAATTAAATCAAGGGTTGAGATTTTTAATATTTGCACTTTTCAGAATCTGGATACTGTATGCAGCTTCTGGACTCAGCTCATGTGGAGGTTTGAACATCTGTGGCTCATCCATGTAAACAGATGGTGAGATCTGTGATGTCCCAGGCACTTGTGGTGAAACGTGGTGTCTGGCAGAAATATATTTGTACATCCACCTATCTCTGGCCATTAAAACGACTGGCCTTGCTCCAGCCTTTTTCTATATGAAATTTCTAGAAGTGTGCTGCCCTTGATCTTCAGGGACGTACAGTCTGTTATTTGCCTCTGTTATCTCCATATGGATGCTTCCTATCAAGATATTTAATTACGAAGAGGGGGGAGTTGTTAATCACTAGGCTTTTTTATAATAGATTCCCACTTCGGACATATAGCACAGCGTGTGTGCATACAGTAAATGAAACAACTAGCTGAGACCCGAAAACACCAGTTATCAATATGCTTTGAATTTAATTGAAATTAGACATTATAGGAACATGTACCTAATGACCTGTTCATTGACATTGTGAGGTATTTTTATTTAAACATAAATCTCTCCTCTTAAAAAGTGTCTTTTGCTCTGAATAATCTCAAGTTTATTTTGGATGAAGTCAGCTACTCCCAATGACAAAACAAAGTCTGAAAACATAAATTGTCACCATTACAGTCATTTCCTGAAGCCTTCTCACAGAAATAACACTACGGCCCTTTATTCAAATATTCATATTGAATTGCTTTTTTCACATGCATAGCTCTGGAAATACTAATGTATAGGACAACCCATAGGATGAGGTAGTCATAATACTGATGTTCCCAAAAAGTGCAGTACAGAATCATCAACAGTCTAGTAATTTTTCTGTGCAGGAGGAATAATGAAAGATGACTTTTAAAATCCAGGGAAAGCGTAGCGCTAGAAAAGACTTACATCACTGTAATGGGACAAATATAGTCTCTTATGTCCAGTGGAGTCTATTATTTGGAGTGCAGTAGGAAAATCCAGCAACAGTAGAAAGGAAAAAAAGGGTTTCCTGTAGGTTTTTTAGTGACATTTGTCAGCATACTTGGTAAGGTGGGAAACGTATAGGGGAAAAGGTAAAAAATAACCCCTTCAGAGACCATTTATTTAAAATCCAGGAAATGTCTGCTTTTGCAATGTTTTAGACTGAGAAATTTGAAGATGATGTTTATGGATAAAAGACTTGATTGTTCTTACATTACCTTCTTTCTGAATGTGCAATTTTAAAAAAGAAATAATTGCTTACTTTTGGATATTGTTTCCTCTAGCTTCAGCTACTGATTTTTAATTCTGTATCTTAGTGAGTCTTATTGCAGCTAAGAGGAAAATATCACCTTCAAACTCTGTTATTAACATGTGATAATATCATTGTAAGTACTTTCCAGTCCTGGATAAGATTCTAGGCTTTTTAATATAATCTCTGGGTGTAGATAGTCTCGATCCATCTAAACTATGTTGAGCATTGCTTTAAAAATTCCTCTCTTCATTGAGGATGCTTTTCGACCTTAGAAGGTTTCCATGGCTCACTGAAGTTTCTGCTTTCAGAGATACTAAGCATTATAGCATGCCAGTTATATTAGTGCTAGCAGCCTGTTCTGGGAAAAAAACCCGTACTTATTCTCTCTGGAATTTTCTCTTCATGGTCATGGTTTGCTGCAAGTGGGCCACTAAGAGTTATAATTGTACTTTGCTGATAGAAAGCAAGGTCTGTTTTCCTCTTTTGACTTTTTTTTTTCCTTTTCAAAACTGGTATCTGTTTGCAGGACTGCAAGGTTAGAATGCTTAATAATTCAGGTATGAATTTCCCTATGAATTTAGGACCATGCAGTCAGTCATGTTATGCAGCTCTGTGGTCCTAAACCAGTTCAGGCTTCATTTGTTTATTTATATCTCTCTGCACTCCCCATACCCACCTCCCTCGTGAAAAGTATCTAAAATGATGTTGAAATTATGCTTGCTTGCAGAAAATTTCCTGCATGTGACTTTGAGTGGTGTGAAATCTGGTGTGTCCACTATGCTCTGGAGTCTGGCGATGAGTGTACTTAAAGGTCAAACACCAGCCTAGGACAGTAAAAGCTGGGGGAGACAGACACAATGAAAACTTGTCTGTTCTTCCTACTGGGAACAAGTCCTCACCATGTTCTACCTTCCAGACCACACTAGCTGGCAGAGCTAGTACAGTGCCAGGAAACATGTTTGTAGTTCCTGTAGTGAATCAGTGGTCTAGGGTTCAAACTTGCACCCCAGCCACACTTTGTTTGGCTTTTGGGAGTTCAGGTCTCTCCGCTGTGTTTACTCATCAAGCTACTGTGTTGCCTTTTGTCTGGGTAACTTCTCAGCCTGCTTCCTACACCAGCTGACCAGCTTCCTGGTCAGCTGCTCTTTGCTTGCTTGGAAAGGCAGATCCTCCCCAGCCAACAGCCCTCTACTTGTCCAGCGAAGGGCAGGTCCCTGGAGAAAACTCCACAGGTAAGAGGAAACGCTCTCTCTAGAGCAGGGATTGCATGTGCAGGATGCACACAGCCAGGGGAACCCACTACATGCTTTGTACATTTGTATGTCAGGGCTCTGTCTACAGCAGATCTGTGTGTCCCCAGTGGTGTGGCTCCAGAAAAATCCCCTCTCAGTTGCTTCAGTTGCCTTGCTGCAAGTGCTCTGGGAGTTCTGTGTAAAAAGACCTAAGAAAACTGTGAGTTAAACACTGGACTGGGACTTTGCATGGGAAACTGTATATGAGCTCACAGGTTGTTTACGTTTACAAGTATTGAGATAGCAAAAGAAAACAAAATATTTAAAGTTTAAACAAGAAGTTAAGCTAATGGCTCAGTTTCTTGCTGTTTTGGGTTAGTAATGCATTTCAGATAATCATGGAGAAAAGTTTGTAGAATGCATCTTTTGCCTGCTTTTGTACCTTTCACTATATTAATATTACAGCCTGCAGGTTTTTTTCTGTTCATCATAGGGATAACCCATGACAGCGTAATGTCCCAGAAATCTTTTCAGCACTTCGTATTTTCTTAGTCTTTTATTGATTTGATTTACACTACTATATGTTGAACTATTCAATTTTACAAATGTACTTTAGCTTGGATAAAGTTGTTCTGTTGTGTGGGGAAAAAGTATTATCATTCTGCTTCAGGGAATTGTTTGATATGTGCATAAAATCAAAATCAAAAAAATTCAGATTGGTGATTCCTTAGGAGATCTGATATTATGTTGTTGGAGAGAGTTAATCCATAAACAGAGAGGCTGTAAAATATAAATACACACATACACACATACAACACACAGATATATCACTGGGTGAAGAAAATCTGAACCCAAATATGAACCCTGCTATCAAAGAACCAAATCTTACATGTACCAATTTATGTGCAAAATCTTGCTGACATACACTGAAAATGTTTCAAAGTGTGCTGTACTCTGTGATGATCAGATATTCACTACTGACTGAATTTAAGGAGAAATGAATTGGAAGGCAAACCATGTAATTATGACAGAATGAAAATTTATGGTAATTTATAGGTATTCTTCTTCTTCTTCTTTTTTCCCTAGTTGATACTTGAACTTATCATTCAGATTTCTAATTCATCCACTGTCAAACAGTAATTTTGGAATTCAGTTATGCTTTTATTAATAAAATTTGGTGAAATAGCTTATATAAAACCATCGAATTCCAAATAGTCTATTTTAAAATCAGTACAATGCTAAAATAATTTGCAATATTAATCCATTCATGAAATTACAATTTAACATAACAATTCCAATCCATGCCCAGATTTTACATGGAAGTAGATTTGAAGAAATATAAGACAGTGTCTGATTGTGACATGTTGTGCAGCTGGTACCAGCTAATTTCAGTTTAAACCTTTGAAAGTAAAATGCAGGTAAAACATGAGACTTCAGCAAAATTTTAGGACTCCTACTGTCTGTTACTCCTGTGCAGATGATTTCACGAAGGGAAAAGAAAACAGATGTGGTCAGCAGTTTCATCTGTGTTGGCTGCCTTGGGACAGTCCCATCTACGGACCCGGGAATTCTGGGTTTATTTTCAAGTTTTCTGATGTTTTATTGTTCAGCCTGGAGAAGTCTCTAGAAATTTTTTATTATTTAGGAATAGTTGCAGAGGTAGTTAAAAGCACATTCCTATATGCTTCACTTATGCAAATTTTCTTATTGCCTTCTCTATATTAACTGAACTCTTTGGCTAACCTGTGCCCCAAAAATTCAGTTTGAAGTACACATCTGTTAAGGGAAATTTCACTCCAAACAAATGAAGCTTGGCAAATTTTACCAGCAACTGAAAATATGTTCATATGAGAAGAAGAGTAAAGGAATTTTTATCTTGGAAGTGTAGCTGGAGGGTGCTTAGCAGCCCTTATCTCATGATCCTTGTGTGGTTGTATGCGTAAGGATGACAAGGCAGGCGTCAGACCCTTCAGAGGGCAGTGGGGAAGGGAAGCCCCTGGTGCAGTGGGGCTGGGGCAGATGGCAGCATCTTCACAGTGAGGAACCACGGCAGCTGTGTCTGTGGCAGTATTTGCTGTCTTGCTGCCTTCTGTACTGGGAGGTGCTTTACAAACTCACCCCAGAACCAGGACAGGCGTGTGTTTGTTGTTGTCTGACAAAGAATATCTATGTACCAGCATTAGCCCGGCTTGAGATGCAGCTGACCATCTGGACCCTGAATTTTTAAAGGATTCTTTCCAAATCAGACTTAGCATTCTCCTCTGCTCCATATTCATCTTGTTTTAATTCTGTTTCTTGGGAAATTTGTTGCTGATATGTACTGGGCAGATTCTGTTTTCACCTTCATGTTTTAAAGAGCAAATTATAATTTTTAATCTAAATGTTTGCACGTTTTTTTAAGATTTTCTAGACAAATTCCAATAAAAACATGGTTGTGAATAGAAAAGAATTTTTAAAAGCTTTGCACAACCTTTTCAGAGGAAAAGAAGGGTTTAAATTCAAGTTTATGGGTTTAACTTCTCACAGCCATTTTTTATATGTAAATGATTATATGAATGATGTAAATATTAAGTGCCACTATTACGCTACTTGTATTAATTTTGTTTTAAAACCACTGAGAAAAGTACAAAATAGTATTTTCTTTTTCCTGCTTCAGTACTGGGTGAATGATGAAAGGAAACTGTATATATAGTTTGGCTAGATGAAGACAGATTCATGAAGACAGTTCCCTAGATCCAACTTCTCCTTTCCAAAGCAAAGTCAGGAATGAATCTTCCTGTTGAAATACATGTCAAAGCTACTGAAAGATATAAAATGCATTGGGTTCTTCCAGCTCCTTAAGAGGAGTTTTGTTGAACAACTAGCTAATGCTTATGACACTTTAAGTTGCATGTGCAAGCTAAAATCATACATTCTTTGTTATCATGTTTTGTGCCTGTTTCCTTTAAATACAGTAGAGAGAATCACAGAGTAGTCGTGGCTGGATGGATCCTCTGGAGATCATTTAGCCCAATCCCTTTGGTTACCTAGAGCAGGTTGTCCAGATCCACATCCAGTCAGGTAGTTCCCATAACATTTCTGAGTACTTTAGTTTCTCTTGCTATTTTTTTTTTAATCAAAATATTTTTCAAAATTAGGTTCAGCATGTGAAAGTGCCTGTCATAGTCTGTTTGCCTAGATCAGACTTTCTTTGGTGGGAAAATAACTTCTTTCAGATGATTTTTCTCTAAAAAATATGCCCTTCTTCTGGTGCCTTAGGTTTTAACTTTTATATTTTTCAAATTCTGTACTGCCTAGTGTGTAAGTTTTATGTGGCCTGTTAGCTGCTGTTCCCTCATGCTGGTTAGACATAACAAACCTCTCTGGGCTTGCACTTCAAGGACACCTTGTTGTCCCAGGCCCCAAAATGTGTAAACTAAAGCCTTTGAGAGGAGGGGCAAACTTAGGGTAATTACATCATTAACTGAAGTTATAATAGGAGAATTAACCCTGATAGGCAAATGGACAAAACTTATAAAAGAGGGAAGAACTCCTGACCCAGGGTCCATCTTGGGTGGAAGCCCCTCAGAGGCTTTTGACTGTCCAGGGTGTATCTTTGAAGGCCCTTCAAATAAATACCTACTTTTATTCACTTAATCTTGTCTAGCCTCTGTTTTCAGGTAACCACTTCAAGGCATTGCTTTCACATCAGGAACACAAAAAGCTCTCAGGCTATGGAAACTGGAAAGTTTGTAAATTCTTTTTGAAGAAAATTTGAAATAAGAGAATTGCCTCGAGGCTCACCCAGTTATCACAAACACAGCATTATGTCTACAAAATAATTAAGGTGATCAACAACAAAAACCAGGGAATCTTGACTAAGGCAGCAAAAACTGGGGCAAGCAGGAAAGAAAAATAGAACCTGTCTCCAAACAATTTGTAGATTAAAGGTTATTTTCATTAAGGCATGTACCTGTGGAAGGAGCAGACTTCCTATTTGTTGACAAAAAGATAAAAGCCCTTCAGGTCTTCATATGTATTTCTATAGTAAAAATACACATTGGCAAATTGAGAAGAATGGAGCAGTAAATACTTGGATATTTACCTATGGTGGAGGGTAAGCACTGCCTATCCTAGTTTGTTCTTTACTTGCGTTCTTCTTCCTTTATTTAATGTTTGTGTATTGCACAGATGTTGGCATTTCTAACTTTCAGGTTAATCTCAATGTGCCCTTTGTCTAACTCTTTGTCAATGCAATGGAATGGGGATCTAGAGGTAGAAATGCATGGGATAAATCTCTTGTACAGTAGCAGGTAATGTAAATAGAGTATTCTTTATGTGTTTACATTAAAAGTTACAGGCTTTTGGAATCTTCTATAGAGTAAAATAGAAAATCAAACTAAAGACTGAGAACCATGATCTTTCCAGATGTCTTTGTCATGAAAAGGACTTAATCATTGGGAGGAAATCAATGTCCTTCAAGGTTGCCTCATATCATCACGTAGTCTCTTCTGAAATTTATAAGTTAATCCATAAATATTTGGCACTGTCTGTGGCCCAGCTGTGTTTTGCCAGAAAGTTTTACAGGATTTTTTTCTTTTATGTTAGGCCACGTCTCTTGCTGCCAAGGTGTCTCAGAGTGCTTGCTGTATTGCTTTCACAATAACAGGTAGGATTGATTTCATGCTTTGATGTATTAGGGCTGATGTTCCCCTTAGTAGAATAGTATTCACAATCTCTCTGGGCCATCTGTGCTTCTGAACAGTCACCCTCATAGTAATGAAGTCTGCCTGCTACCCCTGGGTCATGCTGGGTGTGGCAACAGAGCTCCTCTGCCCCTGAGCCGCCTCAGCATCCCCACCATGCCCTGACAAAAGACACCAAGTGCCTGCTTGATCTTTTCTGGCACTAGAAGCAAAAAAGCAAAGAAAGCCCATGAGGGCAGTAGGAGATGGGAGGTTAGGGTCTCCCAAGGGTGTCCTTGAAGGTTGAAAAGTCATCAACCAGCCCAGAGGGCTGTCTTCACTGCCTCCATCATTCCACTGCCCCGGACAGCCAGCATGACTTGGGATAGCACAGAGTACCTGCATGAGGGATTAGGGAAGGAAGAACAAGCCAGAGGTGCCACTGGTGCCCACAGTTCTGGGACAGCCACTGTGAGGAGCCGCAGCCCTGCCCAGCCAATGTTCTCCTCATATGCAGCACTCCTAGTGTAAGACAATATCCTTGTCTCGTGTGTGCCCACAGGGGCTCTGGACTAAAAGCCACAGTAAGAGCAGAGAGGGCGGTGCCATCACAGACAATTCCCAGAACTGTCACAAGGTTCAGGTGAGGACAGCAGATACTGTAAAGCTGGAAAGACCCTGATTCAGAGGACCTTGTCCTCTTTTTGTGGCCTAGTGGAGATGGTTTAGCCTCAGGCCAGATTCCATGGTGAGAGGCCAGTGACTGTGAGGACAAGGGCCTGGCATGGGGCAGTGGGACCACGCAGGTGGGGAATCCTGCTGACTTCCTTGGTGCAAAGAAGAGCTTTGACTCACCTTCTCTGAGGGCTGTCATGGGAGGAGGACTCACCTATTGTGGTGGTGCCCCAGATGTGCACTGGGAAAGCCCCAGAGAATGATTGAGACTGTTCTCTGGAGGTCACCTTGTGCAACCACTTGCTCAGGCAGGGTGTCCTAGAGCCACTTACCCAGGACCATGAACTGAGCCTTTCCAAGTATATCCAAGGAAGGAAACGCCACAGTTTCTCTGGGCAACTTGTGCCTGTGCCTGTGCTCTGTCACCCACCTAACATTCAGAGGCAGCCATCTGTATTTCATTCTTACCCCTTGCCCATTCTCTTGTCACTAGGTAACACTGTCTCATCATTCCCTCAGCTTTTCCTCCTATGTGGGTAGTCCGTTTCCTGGAGCTCAACCAGTCCATCTTACTGACTCTCTGGTGGAGTCTCTTGAGTATTTCCTTGCATTTTTTTGTCAAATGTTTTCAAATTGTCCTTTCAAAGATATTTGAAGTTTTTGTCAAATCTCAAATAAGTGAAATAGTAAAGAAAATCAAATTAGGCCCCATGAGCTAATAAGAGATTTGATAGGATTGGAATAATGAAGTAAATTTGCTGAATGGTGTGACTAGGATAACACTATTTAGAAGCAGTAATGTTTCAGGCTGTGATTATAATTTGAATCATTAGTTCTTCCTCTTCTTTCATAACCCCTTCCAGCCCTCACCTTTAAATATTCAGGAAAGTATGTTTCTTTGACCTGTACCAGCAGCAGGTCTCAAACTATTTTTATTAAATTCTTTGAAGGGTCACAACCTACAGGATGCAATAAAGAGCTGTGTAATATTGTGCTCCAGTGCAACTCTTACAGCTTCTTGTGAGTCCTCTTGTAGTCTGAAATTATCTTAGCTGGTATTTATTTAGCAACAAAAGCATCTCTAGAAATGAAACCAGGATCTAGCAGAACTGAGAATTATGGAAGTGTTTTCCTTTGGATGGCAGATTCCATCAAGGCAGAAATAATTTTAAGTTTATATATAGAGGGTTCTTCTGAATTGATTCCAAGTATTATATTTTAAAAATATACGTCTAAATGGATCTTAAATATTTTTTGCTATAGGCGACAGTGTTGATTCTGGCTGTATTTTATTGGATGTTTTTGCCGTTTTATTCTTGTCAGTTTCAATAAAGCATATGAGTCAGAATTTTCTCCTTCTCTCCAGGGTCCAGATAAGACTCCCGCTCACTACCTATGGGTGATGCTTTGGGTAAAACATATGCCAGAGAGAAAGAAGAGCATATTTGCCCTCTTTCTATTAGTGGGACGTTTCTGAGAAATGAAGGAACTGATGACTTGGGAGAAAATTGTTAGAGAAGAATCCTCCTGTTTTTCAGATTACTTGGTACTAATCACTATAACAAAATGAGACTATTTGTAAGAAAACTTTATAGCATTTAAATGTAATAACTTGTAATGTAATAAGCCTTGTAACTCAGGGCTCAGAGGGGGCGGGGAATAGCTCTTCTGAGAGTTTGTTCTCAAAATTGTCAAATGTAGGTTTTGCTGCTGGGCAAATAGAGGGTTCCAAGTCTTGCTGGCCCTGATAAATGCATTGAATGGGGTTGAATGGTGTCATCTGCTAAAGCCATGCACTGTGGTACTCAGGGAATTCTACACATTTATTCATCTGTGCATGATCACCTCACTTCTTATGAAGTAGCTTCCAAAGTCACTCAAGTGCTCTCAGGATTAATTATTTTTTTGTCACTACTGCCTTCTACTTAAAATGCACTGAGAAGGAAAAACACTCAAGGAATTTGATAGAATCATTCTTACTTTCCCCGTCTTTACAAGAACTGCCTAGGTACTTAGACTTACATTTTGACAAAATGTTCTTAGAAACAACATGTCTGAAATACTTCTTTGGTAAATTTCCTAATTTCATCCTGCAACCTGGCCTTGAAGGGAGCTGCTGTATGACAGCCTGAAGAGAGGGGTGAAAGCTAGACAAAGTACATGATATGTTACCAGTGGGTGAAGACCTAATGCTACAATATGGAAAATTAAACAAATGTATTTCGGTTGGAAATGTGGATTTTGAGGTGATTATTCTGTTGACTGAGAACTGAATGGGGGTTTTGGGCATCTGTAAAATGCAGTGAAAATGACAGGAAGTCCAGGAAGGTGAGCAGTGGGCTCTTTCTGAGAAGAGAGTGGGATAGTGTGAGTACACACACATACAGAGCTGTGTGTATGTTCAATCTGTCTTGTAAACATGTTGTAGATAGGTGTGTGGGGCTTCTTCTGATGCTGTCCCTAAAGGCTGGGTACAAGTAATTGTGGTAAATAGCCAAAAGTGAGAAATCAGTATAGTGCTGCAGAGACATCGACAAGGTTGTGTCAGTAATGGCCCAAATAAATTTTGCAAATAACAATGTACATCTAGTAGTAGAGAGCATCCAAAATAGTACATTAGAACTCAGTGAGAGTATTTGAGAAATATATGAGAAGATGAAAGACACAGTATAAAGAAATCAAGGGATTTTTAGCCTGTGAGCAGTTGTTCATTGCACGGAGAAAACTCAGAAAACAAAGAGTCAGTAAGTAAGAAACTGAGTAAGCCTTTCCAAGATGCAGAAAGTATCCTGCAAATGCAATTCAGACTTCAAGCAGCATGCATAAATTTAATGAAGCTGAGAGGCAATAACTCCTTTAATTATGCCCCTAAAATAAAAACCCCCTTTTTTCCCCTTTTTTGACTTTCAGTATGAGAAAATTGAAGGAAGAAGGGAATGAAAGCAAATATTTTCTCAAATTAATGGCAAGGTAGAAATCAAATATGACTATAAGCTAGTAGAGATGATTCAGTTGCCAGTTTCAACACTTTAAAAGAAAAAAAGGGTGACATTTGCACTAAAACATAGCTGTGGATTTTGTTGACCAAAAATGAGAATAAGAAGTTTTGAGCAGTGGGAACTTGAGACTTACTGTGTACAGTCTGTGTTCCCTAACTTTGCATTTCTTAGTTTAGCTACGCTTCATCCAGGAAATTTTATTATGAGTGAGCATGCCTGCCAAGATAGTGCCATTTAGGGTTAAACAAGAGAGCCTGATATATAAAGCTGCCCAAGTACACTAATGTTTCATGCTGATTTATTTTCTTAATGGGGCAAGTTTTCTAAACTTGGCTTTAGCTAAGTGCTGAAGGATGATTTCAAGTGTCTAAACATGGGGACCCACACAAGAAAATTTTAGGCCATCTTTTGTACACTTCAAGGTATCTGAAGATTCAAACTACAAAGGGAATTTATGCCCCTGTTTCCTTTGAAAAACTTATTACTAGTGTGTTTACGCAAGTAAGTGTCTAGCTAACTTTAAAATGTGTTTTTATTATGACAGTCATTAGGTATGTTGGGCAAAGACGTACAAGAAGCTAAATAGCAAAAGTGCCCTTAAATTGAAGATATTTATCTTCCTGACAGTTCAAAGTTTTTGTTATGTATCTTTCATAGGAAGATCCCTGAAGTTTATTAATAATGCATCTTCAAGTGTCTCTGGCTTAGCTAGCATTGCATCAGACATGAATAAGAAGAGTTCAAGTAAACTTGGCATTCTGCAGAGAAAATTTGAAAAATATTTATTTACTTTCATTTGCTACCCTTCACACTCATTAGCATGTATTAAAATGGAGGGCAAATACCAGTAACAAAATGATTTATAACAGATGGCTGGCAAAATTACATTTAATCTTCTGTTTTTCCTTAAAGTAACTTAAAATTGGTATTTTTCAGAGAATATGCTCGGGCTGTTTATGACCAAGTATGACAAATCTCATGAATTGGTGGAACATATCTTCCAGCCAAAAAAGCCTAACCTTATATTTCAGTAGAAAATTAAAAATTAAACCACTATTAAGAGTAAAAATTTGATTAAAGAAAAATTGTATCTTTTTGAATGGAAGAGTTCTACAATAAATGACATAATCAACAAAAATAAGATTGTTCACTTACAAGGTTTGCTTCATGTAAGGTTGCTTTATGACTTGAAAGCAATTTATCTTCTTTAAGTATCCTGTCCTTATACATATTTTGTTAGTCTTGAGTTAACAAGCCAAACTGAGGTACACCATGGTTAAATTATTTGCCTGAGTTAACAAAAAACCCCTTTGATTTATATGATAATCACCAATTGTATATGTCAGGCCTTTTGTGGTTTTCTAAGTGAAAGTTTTTGGGTCCCTTTGTATTTTTGTATTGGCATCTGAGGCCAGTATTTGGGAAAATAAGCAAGCGTGCCATATAGCATTAGAGCTCAGACTAATTTCTCCCCTGTCCTCCATACCAAGAGTGGAGTCCTCAATTTGTCCCAGGTAGAGTTGGGCATGCAACTGGTATTGCACCCAGAAGGTTCCCTACTGCTCTATGGGAGACAGATGGTTAAGGTGGCGTAAATGTGATTGACCATGTTGAAATTTGGTGGTAGAGATGAATTTCTGACACAAACTTGATGCTCATAGGGGGACCACAGTTTTTATATGAAAGAAATAAGAACAAATACAACCTTTTGTTGCAATGTAGAAATGTAGAAAAGAAGAAATCTGCATTTCTAATCTTAGATACTAACAAGTTTATTCTCTCATGCCATTATTGCTTGTGTCAGTAGAGTCCTTTATTCACTGTAAAATGGGCCAGAAACAGATTTTAGATGTTTTGTCAGTCTGATATTTTATAGATGTTTATTCACTTTTTCTACTTTTCCTAAGACTAGTTTGTATCTTTATGATTTAAAACAGGTAATGATTAGGGATTTAGTACTTTCCTGCCTGGAAAGTCCAGTGCAGACTGTATATGGCATTTTCAGGCATCTGATAACAATCAAGGGAGTTGCAGGGCAGAAGACTGCTTTATTTAGAAGCATATGTGAAATGAAGCGCTCAAGAAAGTTGCTTAGTTGGAACAAGATTTGTAAAGGTAAACATGTTAGCTCATTTTAAAGAGGCACAAACCTTGATAATATATGTGTGCACAAAAAGCCATCAAAGCATCATTTTAAATTATGATCTCTCACACTGCCCATTTAAGAGCTTGCATAAACTCCTTTTTTAAAAAATTTAAACAGCATTTTTTCAGAAGCTAATGTTTAGCCGTCACACTTAAAACTATAATTATGAACGCCTTTGTTATTGGTATAGCACCACGCAATTTTGGTGGATAAAAACAAGTTTCTGTTTTAATTTGGACTAATATATGTGAAATGGCATTCCTTAGATGTATAGGAATGCAATAATTAAAGTTCCTGCTTCAGTGTTGTTGTGGTTTTGGGGGGTTTCTGGCTTTCAGGTCCAGAGTTCTCTTGGCCTGGAATGGCCTAGTGCAGAGTTCTGCAGTGAAAGCTGCAGATATGGAATCTGGTTTTCTAAGAGGACTGAAAAAAAGGCTTTTTCTGTCCTTCTCAATGCAGAATTGCAGTTTGGTTTTGTTACAGACACTTTCTGAGATTTTTGTTCCACCAGTTGTTGGGTAAATTTTGCCTGGATCTATATTGTTTGACCCCTTTGCATGAGCTGATATTAGCTTTAGTCCCATTAGTCAGAGTTCAGACAGAGATGCTGACCATTTCTCAGAACATTATAGTCTGTCTCTCAGAAAGGTTATGAATTTCATGAAGCTGGTCATGACATTCTTCCATCCACCCCCACAGGGTCTACTGGGTAGTGAGGAGCTGCAAAGTTTGACAAACTAGATAAATATATGTCTTAAAGCAAAGCAGCTGTTCAGCTTCTTCCTTCCCCCTCACTGTGCAGTTCTGGGAGTACAGCATTCCCATCGCTATATTCCCACACTTCAGTGTTCAGTATCATCCTGACCTGCAGTCCTCTCTTCTAAGGATTGGTTTTTACTGTTTATTTCTTTTCTCAGTAAAAACGTCAGCTGATGCCTTACTTCAAAACAGACAAGGAGGGCAGTTTCCTTTCTTCTCTGTGATGAGAGCAGACCCACGATGGACATGGAAAGTAAGCTGTACTTCTCCAAAATTTAATCATGTGCTTAGTGTGTTCCATTAGAGGAATGTACTCCATGTGTTTCAGTCTAGCAGGAGAGGAGCTTGACCCCTTGGAGAACCTCTGAAACACTGGAGCACATTAACATGTCCCCATTGGCAAGAGTCAGGAGAATTTTACTAACTTAGGCTTGGCAAGCATGTGCAGCAGCTACATATTGTCAAAGCTGCTGGCACAACCTCTATCACAGGGAATATGATATGAGTGTCTTGTACTGCCTCGCAGTGTTCAGGTGCCCGTCATTCTTCCAACCTTAGGTAGCTGCACAGGAGCTGAAAAAGCATTCAGAAACAAAGGCTGTGTTATTAAACAAGGAGACTTTACAAGAGTCCATAAGCAATATGTATTGCGATACTGCAATTCTGCTTGGCCGTAAATATTAAACATCTCCCAAACCTTCTAGTGATTTAAACACATACGCCTTTTTTCTCATCTCTCCCACTCTGCATTAGTATTCTTTTTATCCTTTTGAGAACAGATTAAAGGAAGTAAGTAGCAATATATTAGCCTGGTGTATTTGTGAAGCAAATGCCCTTTTCTTCAGGAAGTACAAGGGGAATGGGCAGTAGCTGGTGTAGGTATAGAATCCAGCATGGCTCTGTTTTCTGCTGCTGGAATCACCACAGTTATTTTTAAGGCTGTTTAAAGTATTGCTTTGTAAGAGTGCACACAAGCTCAGTTTGGCTACAGGATCTGAGCAGTACAAGGAATCATTTCCTGGCCATTGCTGGTCATGGTTACCTCTGAATGTTCAAGTGTCCCTGGGGATTTGGCTCCATGGGCTTTTTTTGCAAGTTCTCTTTTTTTCCACCAAGGTTTTTCTTGGTAGCTTTTTTCCTTATTTCCTTGGCTCCTTCTTGGGTAGTATCTTCCTTTTGGCTTTGCTGGGAATTAAAGCTCCTGCTTACCAAGAATCATGTGCCTCTATACCTTCCTGATTTTCTTAGAGTTTTTGCCCTTAAAAGATACTTTTGTTAGCCGGATACTATCTTTTATGTTTAGGAATTTTCCATTCCTTTGACCCTGCCTCTTTTCCTCCTACCAGAAATATATGGAAAAATGGATTTCACCAATACTTAACTTACATTTTATTTTAGCCCAAGGTTCTTTGTGCACTAAAAGACTTTCTCTGTCTTTCACTAAATTTCCTTATTTGGAGTAGGTATGCATAGGCTAGCATCCTTGTCTCTGAAATTCCAGGAATGTTTCTGGCAAAACAAAGTCGTGAAAACAAATACATAGAAATTACTGTGAATTGTTACATTAAATCACACTTTTTCATAGACTCAGTTCACATATTCCTGTGCTTTTTGCATGTTTTACTACTGAAGAAGTTAACTTCAAGTTAACCAATATTTTCCAGAAAGCTTAAATGTTGCAAAAGTCAGGTCCTGTAAGAGAAATGTAAAACTAAGTAAAACAGTAGTCTTGTATATGAGTAAGCAAATGGCATGGCATTTTACTTCAGCCATTCATGTGCACTATAGTTGTTTCAGGTATTCTGAGACAGAGTTACTTTATTGTCTTCAGTCTGACCTGTGGTCAACCCTATGTGGCTTTGGCAATGAATGAAAGTGAGTAGCAAGTACTCCTTCGAATACTTGCCATGGCTTGATAAAGCAGCATTAGATGTCCATTTCTTTTTGCATCCTCTGGAAAGCAAGGGGGGATCCTTAATGCTTGGCGTACTGGTTTTGGGCACAATATTTGCAGCTTCCCTCATTGGTGTATTTTGGCACAATAAAGACTTGAACTGTGTGGGATCTTGGTTTATATCTGCAAATCCACAGTTAGAAAAAGGTCATGTCTGTCACCGAATCTAATGAAAACAATATGTTTCAGTGATTTCAGTGAAACAAACTCTGGAAACTCCTTTCAGGTGACATGAGATGTTTTGTTTCTGTTTCAATGATAATTGTGTATTCTCTAAAACTATAACAATATGAGTTGCGTTGAATGGCAGATAAAAATGTTCCTTTTCTAAAAAGGTCAAAGCAATTCTTCAGCTATATCAAAATGTATTTTAGCCCTGCAAATGCCTTTCTGAAGCAAACTTACTCTGAAATGAATAAATTTCTACACAGTCATTTTTTCTTTATGAAATATCTCTTTGAAAAATTTTTAACAAGTTTAGTTAATACCTAGAGAAATGCCTCAGTAGTAGCTCATACTTCTTAGGCCTCTGGATCTCTCTGGGTTTTCATCTCTCCCTACATGCTCCTCAGGTCTGCACTCCTGATAGTTTCAGTGATGACAGTAGAAATTTCTTTTTCCTTCAGGTTCAGATTTTGATACAGTTGTGTGATGTGTTGCCAACACTTTCATCCAGTTTGGACTAAGACTTACAAGGATCCCAGGTGAATCATCCTCTGTACAAAGCAGCCAAGCATCTGTGTCTTGGGCACAACCACAGGCCACATGGACAACCGAGAAATTTTCTGTACAGCAGCAAACACAGGCAGAAGATTAGAAACAAAGTTGTCAGCAGTCTTACAACATTTTGATGAAGTGCAGAAGTAAAGTCAAGAATGGCTGTTAAGTCTGGTTCCAAAGCAGGAAAAAGGCTTAGCTACCTGCACAAGAGAAAAGGGTGGAGGTAATTTGTAATTGGTAAGAGGGTTTTGTAGTTAAATTCACCATCTTCAGATGAGGATTTGAGGTGTGTTCTAATGAAGCAAGGACACTGAGGCATGACACTATCCAGTTTGGAAAAGTATGGTGATTCTTGATATTGAAGTCTGTTGGTGGAAGTACACAACAGGAAATGCAGGGAAAAAATCAACTGTGACTAAGTAAATATGGAATTGAGAATAAATGTACTCTGATACAAAGATTCTGAAAAGAAAGAAAGCCTTTAGACAGGATGTTTTATAGCAGTTGTTACATTTACAAATTCCAGAAGAAAATTATGCAAAATTAGCATAATATTGCTAAGATGGACTGCCAGGCCTACAGATCTCTTACTCCTTTATTTCCAAGTGATCAACTCTAATTCTTTTTATCAGATGGAGTATATCTAGCAGATGATTCAATTTGCTATAGTGTAATGGTAGAAGCAGTAACTGTATCTATAAATATTTTTTCTATTTAATTGAAATTGTAAATGATGGACATGGCTCTTTAGAATTTTAAATTGGTAGCTTTAAGATGTAGCTGTAGATGTAACCTTAAATGTCTGGTTTGAAATTGCTTCATTATAGAACTGTAAGGAACACGTAGAGAAATGGCAGATGAAATTAATGCATATGAACAATCACCCACTCGCGTACTGATTCCCTACTTTAATTTCACTTTTCCTGTGTGCTGATGAGGTAGTTACTTTGTTTTGATCTTTGAAAGCTCATTAAGAACACTCATTAAGCCTCAGAATACTCAGTGAAGTATGGCTTCTGCTGTTACATGCAGGGTACAGTTCAATAACCTTTTCAGATTATAACAATTTGGAGGTAATCAGGAATAGTACCCCAGAGACTGAGTTACTGAAACAAGATATAGATAAAAACAAACATAGAGATGTCAGGCTGATGTGTTGTCTAGGCTGGCACCACTATCATATTTTAAGATGCTCAGAGTTAAACTTTGTCACAAAGAGATTGGAAACCAAATGAAAAGTACTGACACTTCAGCTGTACTTGTGCAAATTGGTTATTTTAATATCATTCTCCTTCCTGCTCTTTCTTTCTTGTTAACTCGAATTCCTTTTTGCATTTATTCTTCATTAAGTTCTAAATTTTATTTTAACTATATTGTTTTCTGTCGCCTCCTGCTCTCCAGGGAGGAAATCTTTCAGGCCCTTTTCTAATCTCTGCCCAAACTTCCTGAATTTTTAATAATGTGTGCCACATAACTGCTGCCAGCATCCTCAGATCCTTCCTATGAGACTAGGGATCTGTTGCTTTTGGACTGAAACAGGATAAAACATTGCATTTAAATGTATGACAGCTCATACAGCACTTAGAAAACAAGGAGAGTAGGAGTGCACAAGGAAGCTTCAGTTCTGTTGAGGGATGAAGCGTATACAAAATTCTGTAGGGTTAAGTTCCTTATTCCTGTGTTAAGGAAAATCATGCTCATCCCTCAATGAGGAATGTAAAGGTTTACATAAATTATTAGCTGAGAATTATCACCTGCAACTTTTCTTGCTCACAACAGACCCTTTCCTTTTGGTCTTATCTCTCGGTCCATGCTATCAATTGCTCATGAGGCATGATGCCCATGATCCTCACTCTGCTGTGGGCAATTTTCTTAATTTCATAGAAGTTTTATTCTTTTTGGCTAATTCTGCAATTAAGTTGGTTCCTGTCTCTGCCTTCCTTTCTCATCTCTGCTCCCTCCCCTCTCCAAATGTGCTCAACAGCTGTTTGCTTTCTCTGTTGCACATTTGATTCTCTGACTCATGTATCAATAAAAAAACCTGCCACAGATGAATGGGAGAAAAGCTGAGATGTCTCTCAAAAAAAGATGTCTCTCTCGTTGCTTTTAAAATTCTGCTTGCTTCATCACACCTCTGTCACCTGAAGGGTGTGACAAGTCTTGGGAAACTGCTGAAGGTTTGGGCAGTCCAGTGACTTAATAAGGAAGTCAGGAAGCGAAGGCATTGGGACTTTCTCTCTGCTGTAGCCTAGGGAGACACAGGAACACTGCTCAGTTATGCTCTGTGGGCTGTCCAAGGAAGAAGGAAGTCTCCTTCTCTGTTAGCAATCCTGTGTTGTCAGAACAGGGAATTGAGTGAAATGGAGGCTTAAATAGGGACATGGCTGAGTCTTACTCAGGGTTAGCTGAGTGCATGATTTACCAAGCCTTCTAGCTAAACTATGAGGAGTCTCCCTTTTTGGCAGTATTGAACAGAAGCCTAAAACATCAGCTGAGGTTTTATCTCTGATTTAACCTTTCAAAACAGCTATTCTATTAATCTGAGGCAGGTATATCTCACAGAATTGTTGCCGGGGTCCATTTCATCTTTGAGCCAGCAGCACTCAGAGCCTGAGTGCAAATGAATCACACAAGGAAGAAAGAGCTGTGGCAGAGCTGGGCTTGAGCAGGAAGAGATCATCACAGGACATCTCTATCTGATGTAGATAGACTTTCCTTAACCTTAACCAGAAGACCTGCCAGACTAGTGGCATGACGCTTCAAGAATTATCTTTATTATTTTTAGGCACTACCCAAGGGCAGTGAATAAAAGGTTACTGTATAGTTGTGAATCAATGAATTAGAAAAAATAATTATTTTGATTTCTTTACAAGCATAATATTGTTATTTTACCACTGCTAATTACTTTTTCAATTTGGAATAATAAGCAATTAATTTAAAAAAAATTATATTCAGCCTCAGCTATAATGGAATTATCTTTCCTTAATTGCCAAAAGAAATAAAATTTTGGTAGTCAGCATAGCTTTTGAGGGGAATGAGAGATCATCAAAGTAAATTAAATTAGAAGTGCAATTGGGAAAATGAAGGCTTTTCACCTTGCAGATAATTTCAATATTCAACATGTTTATTATTTGAGGGTATTCTGTTTCAGCTTCAGAATAATCTAAGTATTTAATATTGAATCAATTCCATATTAAACCAGGCTTTTCTGGATGTTTGAGTTACTGTTTGTGTTTCCAGTTATTAGATTACATCTTTACATGACCTCTACCTTGCGATGACCATTCCTTAATTTAGCATGTCAGTGTCAGAGAGAATTATGTTGCACCACAGAAGGCCATTTAGAAGAGAAGTCTGATTCACCCCAGATGGGCTAATCTAGTGAACTGAAGTATAACTTCAGCAAGCAACTCAGATACTGGAATCACATCTAAATGTGGCAAAGGTCAAAAACCCATCTTTCCCTGTATCATAGGATCATAAAATGTTTTGGGTTGGAGGAGACCTTAAGATCATATAGCTCCAAAACCCCTGCCGTGGGCTGGGAACCTTCCATGAGATCAGGTTACTTAGAGCACCATTCAGCCCAATCTTGAATCCAGTCTCTAGGGTCATGGTGCTTCTCTGGACACAGTCTCCTGCTTCTCTGGACAGCCTGTTCCAGTGCCTCGACACCCTTATAGCTAAGAATTTCTTCCTGATATCTAAGCCCTCCTTCAGCTTCTCCTGTGACCTATCCCTACATGCTGTTCTCCAGGCTTTTTGTAAGCCCTGTTTAAATACTGGAAGGTGTTATAAGGTCTCCCTGAAGCCTTCTTCTCTCCAGATTGAATGGCACCAAGTCTCTCAGTCTTACACAGGGAATGTGCTCCAGCCCTATGATCGATCAACTTAGTGGCTCTCCTCTTCAGTCATTCCAACAGGTCCATGTCTTTCTTGTGCTAGGGACTCCAGAGCTGGACACAGCACTCTGGGTGGGGTCTCACCAGAGCAGGATAGAGGAGGAGAATCCCCTCATGCTGGCCATGTTGTTTTTGATGCAGCCCAGGATGCAGCTGGCTTCCTGGGCTGCAGATGTGCATTGCTGACTCATACTGAGCTTTTCACCTTCAAACACCAAGTCTGTGTTGCCAGGACTAATCTCAACCCATTGTCTGCCTGGCTTGTGTTTGTGATTGGGACCGCCTTGACCCAGCTGCAGGATCTTACACGTGCCCTTGTGGAACTTTATAAGGTTTGCACAGTTGCACCTCTCAAGTCTGTCAAGGTCCCTTTGGGTGGGATCCCTTCCCTCCAGTGTGTCAGTGGCACCTCACAGCCTGGTGTCATTGGCAGTTTGCTGAGGTTGAACTTAATCCCACTGTCCATATTGCTGGCAAAAATGTTGAAAAGAGTCCCAGTATTCCCTGAGGAATGATACATGTCGCTGGTCTCCACTTGGACATTGAGCTGTTGACCACAACAGTTTGAGTGAGACCATCCAGCTGATTTTTCATCCAGTGAGTAGTCCATCCATCAAATAATTGTTTCTCGAATTAAAAGGCAATGATGTCATGCAGAACAGTGTCAAATGCTTTCACATGTCCAGGTAGATGATATTTGTTGCACTTCCTTCATCTACTACTGCAGTAACCTCATCATAGAAAGCCAATTTTGTCAGGCATGATTTGCCTTTAGTTAAACCGTGTTGGTTGTCACCAATCACCTCATTTTTTCCCATGTGCCGTAGTGGAATTTCCAGGAAGATCTGCTCCAAGATGTTGGCAGGCACTGAAGTGAGACTGACTGGCCTATAGTTCCCTGGATCTTCCTTATTTCCCCTTTTCCAGTCAATGGGAACTTCACCAAGCTGTCATGACTTCTTTAGTATGATAAAGAGTGGCTTAGCCACTTGTTAGGCCGGTTCACTCAGGACCTACAGATGTATCTCCTTGCACTTCTGTTTGCTCACTTTCAAGTTCCCTAGATATTCTTCATTCTCCCAACCCCTATTTTCATGTTCTGCAACTTGAGCAGGGTGGCGGGAGCACCTGCTGGCAAAACACTGAGGCAAAAAATCATGGACTACCTTGGCATTCTCCATGTCCTGAGTACCCAGGTCTCCTATATCTTCCTGAGAGGAATAAATTTTTCCAAGTCTTTCTGTTATCATTGATACACCTAAAGAAGCTTTTTTTGTTACTCTTGATATCCTTGGCAAGGTTTACTTCTGCCAGTGCTTTAGCTTTCCTCACAATCTTCCTGATATTTGGGCTATTTTTCTGTATTCTTCACAGGACACCTGTCCCTTCTTCCAGCCTCTGTAAGGTAGCTGTTTGTCCAGGAACTCCTTGTTCATCCATGCCAACTTCCTGGACTTCTTTCCTGATTTTCTCTTTGTAGTGATATATTGTTTGTAAGCCTGGAGGAGACAATCCTTGAATATCATCCAGCTCTCTTGGGTTCCTCTTTCTTACTGGACACTATCCTATGGCACTCTACCAGGGAGACCTTTGAAGAGATGAAAGCTGCTCTCCTGGAGTCCAGGGTAATGAGCTTGCTGTGTGCCCTCCTCACTGCCCTAAGGATCTCAAACTCCACCATTTCATGTTC
>VWZQ01008303.1:645235-659471 GCA_013397015.1 Myiagra hebetior | reverse complement strand
ATTTCATGGTCATAACAGTCCAGGCCGTGCTTGAGCTTCACATTCCCCACCAGCCCCTCCTGGCTGGTGACAGCAAGGTCCAGCCCAACACCTCTCCTCATTGGCTCCTCTATCACTTGGAGAAAGAACTTGTTATCAGCATATTCCAAGAACCTCCTGGGTTGCCCATGCCTGGCTGTGTTGTCCCTCCAACAGATGCTGGGATGGTTGAAGTGCCCCACAAGCACCAGGATATGTGTATATGAGGCCAGTCCTATCTAGGTATAGAAGGCTCAACAGCTTGACCTTTCTGTTCAGGCAGCCTCAGAGACCTACTATAAAATCACCTGTCCCTGCTCTGTCTTTATTCCTGGCCCATAAGCTCTTAGTCAGCTCCTCACCTATCCCCAGCTGGAGCTCCATTCACTCCATTTTCATAGACTGTATCACCACCTTCTCATCTCCCCTGCCTGTCCCTCCTAAAGAGCTCCTATCTTTACATTCTAACACTCCATGAGTTTCCAGTGATGCCAGTAAGATCAGAGCCCTGCAGGCATCTGCTAGTCTCTAGTTCCTCCTGTTGATTCCCCAAGCTGAGTGCATTATGACTTTCTGCCTGGAGTGTCTGGAATTCCTCAGTGCTGTGCTTCAGGTGTTTTCCTCTGGACCTGCATAACCTCTCCAGACTGGGCAAGTCTTGCATGTCTGGCTCACTGGTATGAGTGGATGGCCTGTCATCAATAACATGAGGTTCTGATTCCCTCACAAACTGTCCCAGGGCTTTGAAGTCTCTTTTGATCATCTTTGTACCTTTGCACTTTCGTGGCTGTGCATATGGAGGACGAGAATCAGGTCATTGCTGGAAAAAGGAAATGGAAAATTCCTGAAATCTGAATCTTAGCTTCCCATCTCAGTTTTGGTGGAAGAGTGTCTGAGAAGGATGTAGAACTAAAACAAGCACAGACAATGATTCCCCATAATATACTTCTAAATTCCAATGCACTCCAAGATGTCCTTATGCTGAAATAGATGTAGGATTTCCTGAACTGGACATGGTTTCTGTTTGGGTAGGAATCATAGAGGTCTATTATTCATGTTAAAACACACTTGTTACAAGCTTTACCTCATCCACCTCCTTCTGCAAGCACATCTTCTGCAGGCAATGACTAAGAAATTCAATTTAATATTGGACAGTTTTAAAAGAAATGTTTTGCTTCTTTCCAGTTCTTTCAGAATATGCTGTGTTTGTTCAAATCAACCAGAACTAAATAAACTAAATGCCTATTTTTAGCTTTTTTCTTTTTTTTAATATTGAATTTTATGCTGTGTAGAAATAGAAAATAAAATCCCCCCTAAAGAAAACCTTAGTTATCTGCTGTCCTGCTCTTGAAAACACTTCCAAAAAAGAGATAGTAGTGATTTTTCAGTAACCAATTCTGAATTTCAAGTAATAAATCAATATTCCTTTAACAAGATTGAAGTAATTTTGTTCTTTGTTATGCTGGTTTGTCACAACTTGTTAGGAGGATTTATTTCCCTTTGGGACCATGACACCGCTGTCATGACAACAGTAATTCACAAAGCCAGATTCATCCCATGATATGTAAAATTATGGAAACTGTCTAGGATGTTGCTAAGTATTATATATTTTATTTTCTTTTGTTAGTAATTTAACTTGGTGGGCGGATAATAACGCCACCAAGTTTGGAAGCTTTCAGGTGCCTATTTGCCTATTCCATTCTATGTGGAAGCTTTCTTGCAGAAAGTTCCAAATCTAATACAAAACCTGTTTTGCACATGATAAGCCCTTGGTAAGATGCAGCAGCATTAGCAGAGGTCCAGGTAATTCAGCCAGATAGGTTTATGTGTGTGATCTCCATGGCTATTTTTTATGACTCAAGGTCATTTTCTATTACATTTTGGGCAGAAAGGGAATGTTAGCACAATTTATTCACCACCATATGCTTGTTCTCAGGCTATATGAAAAATAGAGTCTATTTCCTAGGCATTACAGGGGGCTTTCTGCAGTAGAAAAGTCTGTTTTGAGCTCAGGAAGCATTAAAACAATTCTCATCCAAGTCTTCTTTCTGTAGGAGAAATACTGCAATTTCCAATGCAAGCCTGATATCAGCTTGATAAGTAATGGTGACTTTGTCAAGCCCTTGCCATTAGATCTCTAATTTGTCATAGAAGAATATGCATGATTCCTTTGCATTTCATCTGTTCTCATTTTCCACTTAATAATTTTTTTTCAAGAAACTGTGAGGCTTGGCAGTGCTGGCACTGTTTCCCAAGTCATTTAAAAAGTGAAACAGAGGCAAAAGGTCCCTTCCAATTTCCAAAGTATTTTATAAGGATTACTTTCACCTTCCAGTGTCTTGTGCAGGATTGATAAGTGACAGCAGTAGAGTTACTGGTTTTCTGCTCTCCAGTTTCCACATATTGCCTGCTGGAGTGATAGGGAAACTCCTTAACTTTCTCCTTCCTCTACTCTGTATCAGGCTGTTTGGGTTCTGAGCAGGTGGCCATGTGTAGGTTTGGGAGTGGTTATTTGGCTGGTGGGAACACATGCTCCTGAGCAGGGGTTCTTCCTTACTGATCAAAGACTGAGCTGAATGATATTTTTAAAGCAAAGTGGATTGGCCCATGTGCTGTAAGTTAGACCACGTTCAAATTAACAGTATGCTGTCTTGCAGTTCTACTCAAAATCTCCCAGTGGTGCTTTGACAGGCTGCTGTTAAGTCTGCAAGCTGCACACCTGGAGTTTTAAACTCCCTTGGTTTTTGGATCAGCCCCATAGCTATGGAATCTACAGTGGCCACTGACCCCTTGTCCTCTGTAGGTGGAGTCTGTTACATCCCTTCTTGAAGTAGGACCAGTGTCAGTGAGCATTGTGCTGTTCCTGAAAGATGCCTCTATGAGGATGGGTGGTCCCACTGAGATTGTTCTGGTTTGTGTTTTGCAGAAACAGTAGACTGTTAAATGAAATCAAGACTTTGCACTGAAGAAGAGAGATTCATTTAAAATATTTTAGATTTATTTTAGACTGGATAGATCAATGACATATATGTCTGCCATTTCTTATAGCTATGTAGTTCATATTTCTGTGTGCCCTTTGGACTTTGAATCAAGGTCATTTAAAATTTTCAGGTCTTTGGTGTGTGGAACATTTCTAAAAGATAATATTCTTCTTCAACATCCTCAGTCTCTGGAATTTCCTTTCCCTCCCCCCCCACCCTCAATTTTCCTGGGTTCATTTTCTATTTTTTTTATGAATAGACCTCAGTCCCTTCAGGAAAATTCTGCTGCATTCCTCCTTCTGTCCTTTTCTGTCCTTATGGGCAAGACAGAAAAAACCTGGTTTCACAGATTACTGTTTTTTGGCTTTTCTGTGTTGTGGCCATCCCAGGTGCCATTAGGCATGAGTATCCCATGTCTCTGTCTTATAGAAATTTGCAGTCTTTGGTACTAGATAGCAAAATTGTGAATGTCTTGCAATTGGTATTCAGTATTGCAATAGCTTTCTTAAATCAACCAGAATTAATAAGCTTTTGTGAGATAAATTGCACAATCGTTCTGGAGGTGGTATAGAAATCAAAAGTAAAGGACTTGGGAATTCATATCCAAGCTTAGAATATACAATTCTTTCAATTTTTTCTTAAATGTTTACTGCTTCCTTACTTCTGCTTCTAAGTATTTTTCTCTGTGTGGGGTCATGCTGACACTAAGTTAATATGGCATCTTCCACAATGCAGGGATAGAATTGCTCTAAGTGAGATTCCCTGGACACAAATCTGTGGCTATTTACTATGGATGTCTTTGAAAACTTTTCTTAAATCTGAGTTGCATTTTTAAATTATTATTTTTAACTGTTAAAGACTTGTTTATCACTGTAGTCCCTTGGATACCTGTGCTACTTTCTTAAATTTGGTTTTGATCTAACCTCCATGTACCCTGCCTGTGGAGAGCAGAGCAATCAATCTTGCCCCTCATCCTTTATAAAGCTGGTACACGAGTGGCAGCAGCAAAGGTTAGTTTTGAGACTTGCCTACTGAAGAGGAAAAAGTTGGACTTGCTGTTGAGAGTATAATTAATATTAAATAAAATGTCTCCCCAATTAATGTGTGCTTATATGGCAGTGCCTTACTCCCTTGCTGTACCTTTTTTATAATTTTCTCCTTTTACTTTCCATGGAAAGAGAAAAAAAGGGTTACATTTCATTTAAATAAAAATTACTTTGCTACATTAGAAACATCAGGAATAGTCCCATTTCTCAATCAGTTCTAGGTATAGCTTTATTCTTTGGTTGTTTGATTACCATGGCAACTTGGGTAGGACATTTTTTCTTAAATCCTTTCCCTACAATTTCTGCTGTATGCACTAGCTGTTTTCTGACACTTTTGACTGGCTCAGTGAGCTGAGACTCTCTGGAAGTTGGAAGTTGAGTTTAGGACGACAGAAGCAGTGAATATGTAAGACTCTTGTTTACTGTAACATTTATGGTAATATGACACAGTCTCCACTGGTTTACATCTCTTCTAGGGAATCTTATTCAAATTCATTAACTTGCATTCAAAGGTGAATATTGAGCATTGCCAGTACTTAATACATGACATGTTGCCTTGAAGAAGCTCTATATAATACTGTGTTAGTTCATATTAATTTCAGCTAATTATTTTTTTGACTGCAGTGTCATCTATGACTATTGTCTTCACATTATTAACATGCAAAGGCAGAGAGCTGTTGGTTGTTTTTTTTAAAACGTTGTGAAAGAAGGAACTATTGTTAGAATTGTCATTGATGGAAGAGAAAGTGGATAAAAGTCAATCAATAATATAGGAAAAAATAATTTTTGGAAAGGAATTTTAGAGACAAAATTTATTTTAAACCTGTATCTGTCTCCTTTCTTCCCACCTCCTGTCTGGACATAGCACTGTGATGATTTTGTAGGAAGGAGAAGAGAATATTTGTAAAACTCAGGAAGAATATGGAATAATAAAAAATTCACTCACACATTTCTGCTGGATTATTCTTGAATCCTATGTGCTAGACACAGCTGCTTGATCTGAAGTTAACATTCAATTTGTAATGGTTAGGATTAAGACCTTTGCTCACTGAAATACCATTTGGGTTGAGTATCAAAATCCTGTGCTGATTATTTGAATATTAAATACCAGCAGTTTGGTATGACAGTAAAAGCTTTTGGAGAAATTACTGTTCAACTCAGTGCAAGTACAGGAAGGATAAAAGTTTGTGATATTTCTTTCCAAGGTAATGTTCTCTTGTGTTAAAACCTAGTAATGCGAGGCCAGAAAGACACTTCAGAATGCAACTTCATTAGAGATCTGAAACTTAAAGAATTTAATTTAAAAAATTGAAAACTTCATTTTTTTAAGAATGTTAGATTAGAAGAGTCAAATAATGTTCAGATTAGTTTGTTTTAAAAGTATAGAAGAAATCAGAGAACAGTGAAAGCATAGCTGTACTCAGTTCCACTGGTTGATGTACCATGGCTTTGATACATATATTCAGAAAATTTACAGAATCCTGTTTGCTTTTGAATTTAACTTGGTAAGGACTGCATTTTTATCCTTATGTCTGGTACTTTTTTTCACTCAGTAGACAAAAATGTATTTCTAGGTAAAATCACTATGAGGTCTGAAATGCACCTTGAAATATGTCAATGCTTACATTAGTAGATTTTTACTGTGTTTCATGAGTAGTCTTTAGTTGCTGTATTTAATTGAGAACTTTTATCACTTAAGACATCATAAAGGCTGTAAGTCAGACATTTTGGATCAGAGCAGAGAAACTCTATTTCCTGTTTCTGGGAAATTTTATTATTTATTTATTTATTTATTTAATGTTTTATTTTAATTCATTTACAAGGTAAAGCTATTCTGACACTTTTCTAAAATTGGGCTGTGTTTTCAATGCAAAAAAATGCTGAATATTTTTGTTGGAAAGAGATTTATTAATCTCTTTTATTTTATTAAAATTATTTTAGTTGGATGGATGATTTTAAACTGTACTTCTTTCATCACACTCTTCATATCAATGGATATCAGTATCAGCTCACACTGAAAAGTAGGTGCACAAGGGACGTCTTAACCAGATCATGTGTGTACCAAGGCATATGTCTTTTCTATAAGAGAAGATAAAACTGTTAAACTTCCAGAGGAATGAACTTATTTATTTCCCTGAAGTCACAGCACAGATTTCATTAAATATTTGAGCTTCTAAGGCGCTGGTGTATATTGGATTTTGAGAGAAGAACATGGAAGATAGTTTGGGGCAAGTCTGTCCCAGACAGGTTATCTTCAGCTGTTCAACTTGACAGAATCAGACACAGATTCAGAGCCATTAAAGTAAAAAGTTTAAAGGAATAAGTAAAATTTCTTAATAGAACAACTCTACTTTTAATACTGGGTTTCTAGCTGCCACCTCTACATTATATTGAAATTACTAAACAGCACCTGTCAGCACAGCACTCTGCTACAAGTTTCATGCTGAGCTCTTGGTGAAATTGATTGGAATTATCACTCTTAAGATTACTAGATCAGCATGGAAATCTGGTTTTTTCTGATTAGTATTTTTAAAATTCAGTTCAACTGAAGAAATTGTGGAGGTAGTTTTTCTGCTACTCTCTTTTCACACATGTAATCTTGTTTTAATGGAACAATTTATTCCTACTACTTATTCTTCTTTAAGAAATATTGTTTTGCTTTGGAACACTAGACTCTTAATGGGTCCAGGGAACTCTGTTTAAGAAGAAGAGGAAAAATAAGCTAAAAATTAGTTAATCAACCAACAATTAGCACTATCAAGTTTAAACAAAACCTTAGGTTGAATACAAAACATGTAGGCCAAGGACTCTTTCAGATGGGGTGGTACTTTCCTGTGTTTTCTTTACTTCAGACTTGACATAAGCATGGTGCAATACTGAACGGCTCCTGAGCCACTTGCCAGGCATTTGATTTTCTTCTACTTGTCTGCCTTGTCTCAATGCACTTGTGGTTCCCATTCTTCCTGGCATGGTCAATGGTCAGGGGAACACGAGTACCTAGGATGGGCAAAAATTCTCAATTAGGTGCTTCTTGGTCATTAAAGATTACATAAACTACTTCTGTTCCAGTGTGAATGGTTGTGAAGGATCAAAGGTTTAAATGTAAGAGCCATGACATATGCACATATGGATGCAAGTGGGCTAATACAAGCAAATCCAAATATTCCTAGATGTATCTGCACTTGAACATGCATTGTTTAGACTTCTCTTTAATCATTCTTCTGTTTGATGAAATATTGTTACTTGTGCTATGAATTTGATAGCATAATTTTATGGCTGACAAAGGAGTGAGCAAAAACACAAACACAGTTCCATATAAGGTACTTTGTTGTTGAGTGAATGTAATAAAAGGTAATCCAGATAAAGATAGTGAAGTTACATTTTTAAACTGCTTATTTATCCTCTTAGTTTGTATAGAATTTATTTGTGATGGAGTGGAAAAGCTTCAGCTTTAAGCTTGAAGTATTTTATGAAGTTTCACCTAGGTAATGATACTGTCAGCTTCTGGAGGAGAAAAAGTATTTCTCAGATGTTCTCCAGTTTTAGTGGTGCAAGTGTATGTTCAGTTTTGAGTAGTTCAACTGATTATGAAAGGTGATTTTGTGAATCTATGAAGAACTCCCAGAATAAAAATAATCAGTATTAATTTTTTTTCTGCTGTCTCCTTCTTATATTACTTGTTACTTATTTGTCCTTTCCCTCTTTTCTTCTATGTCAGTGGTGCTACCTGTTAACCATAAAAGTCTCAGTCACCCCAAAACTGCTGAATGCTGTATCCTTCATTTGACAGTGGCCTGAAGTGGATGTTTACAGAGGAGTACAAGAGGGCATGTACAGAACAAAGCTTTCTCTGACATTGCCTCCCAGTTTCTGATATAGAGATATGCATTGCAAATTAAGCTAGGAGTTTGTATTCCAAATAACTGCTTTGTTTTGGGTTCATTCCAGAAAAGCTCAAACAAGGAAAATAATGAGTACATTTTTCCAATTCTAAATATAAAACCAGTCCCCACCTCTTGATGAATAAAGGATTGTTGCTTTGCAGGCACTATTAACTAGTCCTTAATATGTTGTGCATATCCTTTCACTTCATAATGTGTTTCAGTAAGATACTATCCTCAGGAGAATAGAGGGTTTTCCAATAAAATGAACAAATATATACATATATATATATTTTTAAGAATAAAATGTGTTTTAGTGCATTATGGGTTGCAGAACAGCTTCCCAGCTGCTTCATGTGATTAGACTTTTGAATGCAATACGAGCAACAAGGTCTTTTTTCTGATGGATGAAAGTCAAGCAATTTGTTATATTATACTTGCTAAAGTATAGAATTTCATGGTGTTCATTGTCTAATATGTATGCCCATGCTTCTTTTTTCTGCACTTGTATTTAGAATACAATTAAACATTCATGTTTTTGAGACTTATTATACATATTTCTTCCCAAGACTTGTAAGAAAATGGCTAAGATAGACTAGGGTTAACAGGTTGATGAGAATATCTGTGTTCCAAACAGGTATGATAACAGCAAGTCTGAGATATGCTGCCATAGCAGTATGCCTGCAGCATCTCGTCAGTGGAACTATGTAATTGTTTTCTATGTGTCCTAAAATAGTTCTTATAATATCAGCTTTGTGGGCATATTTACTTGAAAATCAATAAAATTCTTGCTAAGGGCAGAAGTCCTTGTAATAAGTACCTACAGGTCTGGTTTTTTCCTTAAGAATTTGTTAGTAGCTAGCTTAAAAATTGGTTTCAAAATCCATGTGTGTAGGAACCTGTGTGTGCTCTCATTTTTCATATAACCTTCTTTATCTTTGTAGCATCTAGGTTTGTCTGAACAAGTAGTATGGAATATCTAAGCTTTGGGGATTTTGATGATCCCCTTTAGCAAAGAATTCAGATGGCTGAACTCTTAAGGAAATGCAAACTTCAGTGACTAGTTTCCAAGTTCCATTTTTCTTTATATCACTTCGAGGTCTCACCACACACTCACACAAACACGCCCTGTCTCCCTCACCCCCACCCTCTCTCCCCAGTCTTTCACAAAGAACAGATTTTTAAGAGATTTATAATTATGTTCAGTCCTTTGCCTTCAGTGCTCTTGAATGAAAACGAGCTGGCCTTTTTGCCTGCTAGCTAATTTGTGTCAAGTATTAAACTAGAGGATGAGGAACTGGATTAAGGTATTCTACACATTTCCCAGAGGCCACCAAAAAGCTTTATTTGATAGTATAAAAGACGTAAAAAACTATGCAGAATTAGACCCTAAAGCCAAGTGACATATGACAAAATTTTCTTATTATGTGACCATTTATCCACCTAGTTCTGCAAAAACCCTAACAACTCCCCACTTCTCCCCAAAACAGAATCAAAATATACAAGGAAGAAAGATGTAGGAGTGCAACTACTTCATTTATGCATAGCCACATTTAACATTGATTTGTTTTTAGCTGTCTTATTATCATGTTTTATATCTAAGCTGTTTTAGTATTTATGGTATTTTCATACTGTTACTAAATTTTTATTTAAAGGAAATATTTTCTATTGTACTTCTGAAGTACAGTAGAAGTTAAGCTAAATGAAAATCATGGCTTATTTTCTGAGACTCTTGTTTAATTTCTTCTGCATATGAATATGACAACCTTCAGTCAGCTGGCAGCTAATGTAATGGTAAAGCAGTCCTGAATTTTTAAGAACTCCTCAGCACTGGAGAGTGAAGTCTACTGATGTTCCTCTTATCTAACCTGACGTATGTCAAACAAAAAAATCAGCTCTAGGGCATAGATTTCCTGGGGGAGAGGATGAGGAATAAGAAGCTTGCATGTGGCTGTGATTTCTGATGATGACTTTCTGCTGCAGATGCAGACTCTGTCCCAGTTTGCTACTGGCTGGAGTAAGGGTTTCTATGCCAGCAGGCTCAGTAACTTCTGAAACCAGGAGGAAACCTCCCAAATGACTAGTAAGCCTATGTGAGAACCATTCATACAGAAGAAGATAAATTTTAAGCATGTATTTCTAAGCTAAAGTAGTAGTATTTCTGTACTATAAAAACAACACTTGGTAAGAAGCATCAAATTATTTTCTCCTTAAGTGGTAGCAATAATTACTGCTGTTTCCTGACTCTATTTCACCACTTGTATGCCTTGCTGTGGAGAAGCTACTTAAATGAAGTTACTTTCATATACACACTCTTAAGTCCACGTGCAAGTGCTTTTATGCTGGTAATACTTGCCTGAATGCTGTCAAGACCATACTTTTATTTTTCCATAGCAATTGGCAGCAGAGGAACAAGAAGTCCTCTAATGGTTTCTAGTGCCTGTAGATTCATCTTATTCTTTTCCCTCTAGAGAAGGCAAAAGTGTTCCCATCCAAAGGAGGAGAACATATTATTATTCAGGTTTCTGGCATTGACTGAATGTTCTAACCAAAGGTAAAGAAGGAAATTTTGGTAGTCTATTCATCTACTGAATCTCTCAGCCTGAGGTTGAGATCAAGGGTACGAAGGTCAAAAAGCCAAGTGTTGGGTCCTTCACTTCATTCACAACAACCCCAGGTGATGCCACAGGCTGGGGCAGAGTGGCAGGAAAGTGCCCAATGGAAAAGGACCTGGGGGTGCTGGTGACAGCAGCTGAACATGAGCCTGGGTGTGCCCAGGTGGCCAAGGAGGCCAATGGCATCCTGGCCTGGATCAGCAATGGTGTGGCCAGCAGGACCAGGGCAGGGATTGTCCCCCTGTACTGGGCACTGGTGAGGCCACACCTCGAGTGCTGTGTTCAGTTCTGGGTCCCTCTCTGCAAGAAAGACATTGAGGTGCTGGAGGGAGTCCAGAGAAGGGCAATGGAGCTGGGGAAGGTTCCGAGCGCAAGTCCTGTGAGGAGCTGGAGGAGTTTAGCCTGGAGAAAAGGAGGCTCAGGAGTGACCTTACCACTCTCTACAACAACCTTGAAGGAGGGTGTAGCCAGGTGGGGGTTGGTCTCTTCACCCAGGCAGTCAGTGACACAACAAGAGGAAATGGCCTCAATGACTCACACTCAATTTGGACATGAGGAAGGGCTTCTCTACAGAAAGAGTTGTTAAGCATTGGAATGGGCTGCACAGAGAGGTGGTGGAGTCACTATGAGTGGAGGTGTTCAGCAATGGCTGAATGTGACACTTAGTGCCATGGTTTAATTGACATGGTGGTGATCATTTGAAGTTTAGACTTGATTGTAGATGTCTTTTCCAGCCTAAATGATTCTGTGATTCTGTGAAAACTCTGAGGGATGCTACTTAAGTAACATAATCAAAGTTCATAATGTAGGACCTTCAGCGTGATGTCAGCTTACTGCAACCTGTTGCACATTCTTTTAACAGCCAGCCTGTAACAGATGCAAGCAGTTAGACATTACAGAGTGTTGAAGTAGCAGCTGTTGTACTTCTACACAATGGACCATAAGGCACATGGGATAAAACCAACTGTAGGTAAGGCAGTAAAGTGCTGGTAGGAGATGGCATTGATTTATATTTCATGTAATGATATTTATGCAACAATGTATTACAGTCAGTCTGGTAAGGTGGGAAGAAAGGGCTGTCATTTCTCATTTCATTGAGATCCCTGCTATAGCAAAGTTAGCCTTGCTAATGTAAAATATCAGATACAGGTTAATGCTCCTTTCATTACTAAAAGATTTTGTAGCTTAGATGAAAATTTCTTCTGTATGTCTGGTTTAGTTTACATCTGTTACAAATGATTTTATGTAAATTGTGACTTTGCTGCTGTATCATAAAATAACTCACTTAAAATGAGTTGATTCAGCATATCCAGGACTTGTCTGGAACACTGATTATGTATGTTTAATATTATTGAGATGACTTTCAACACTTGTTTAAAATCTATGCTTCTATCTTTTCTGGCATCCTTTTTTACCCTGTCTCTTCATTAAGTTTGTCATGCTGCAAATGTGGACTTACTAGCCTGGTGATTGCAGGCCTTATTTTCTTGCTCAATGGGCCTGAAGCACTGTAATTTTTCTATATCCATTAGATCAAGAGTATTAAATATTTCCTATGAATACTGATTGAAAGTATGCTGTGTCAAGTGCTGTCTTGACTTCTATAAAACCTGTGCTACTTTTCCTGAACATTTGCTGTGATAAACATACCAGTCATTTGCTGCTTTCTTCAGCTTTTGGCTTTCGATTAATTTGTCTATTTTAATAAATTCAAAGTAAGCATTCTGTGTTGATATCTTTACCAGGTCTGTGTATTTTCAAAGTATATAGAAAAATGTATTGTTGGTGAATTTACAAAATTAAAAAGAAAGATGCATGCAACCTTTTAGATAACTTTACTGCAATGCAGCATCATTTTGGCTATAAATATTATGAACTGTAAATAAATAAGGATATAAAAATTGCAAAGTGTGCATTCCTTAAAAAAATTTACAAAGCAGAACAATAAGAAGAATGAAAAGAACTTTTTATTAACCATACTATATGTCTGGAAATGACTTGTTGCATCCAAAAAAGGTGGCTATTTTCAAAGGTACTGGTGCAGGGGAAGGAGGGAAAGCAGGGGACCTCAGGGATGGGGAAGGGAGCACAAATCATGCTGTTTCCAGGCAGCTAATATTTGAAGAAGTAACATAGTCAGCAAAATAAACATTAATTTTGTGGATAAGAAGTATATTTTAACATACAGACTTCAGAGAATTAGCTCTAGCAATTTAGCCTTGTGAAATTATTTTAAGTAAGTCAAGGTGAAGTATCTCAATTTTTGAAAAAGCTAATGAAGAGAATGGCACCAATTCAGACTCACTTCTCCTCAGTGAAAGAAAGAAATTGTTCAGCCAATCTTTGCTAAGAAAATGGAGGAACCTGTCTGAAATCAGAAAACGCTGCAACTCTGAAGAGAAATGCTATTGATCCAAAAAATTCAGCTGTGGTTGTATAGGTTACTATCAAAGTGCATTCCTTCTTGTTACCTTGTCCTACACTATTTCCAGGCTATTTTCAAACTGACTGGTTGGTTGCAGAATGAGGTTTTTCCACTGTGTGCTTGCAGAAAAAATACCTGTGTTAGAAAACATGTTGCAAAAGAATGAGAAGTTTTGGAATTGGGGAAAAAAAAAAAAAAAAAAAGATTTGTTGCCTGTCTCCTGACCAAGATAGCAACAAAATTATTTTTATGGATTCTCATGATCACAGTAATTGAAACAAAACTGTATTTTAAGGCAGACATTATTAAATAATGCAAAATTAGTTGAAAATGAGAAGGATCTACAAAATTGCACTGTGCTTTGTGTCTTAATTCTTGTCATGGTTTTATAAGAACCTTGTTCTTTATAACTTTAAAGGCATTCAGGCATGGAGTTGAGTAATGGTTTCCTAAAAGATTAAAGATGAGATGCTGTCCCATGGCAGCCACAAGCAACAGCTGAAAAACTGCATGCTCGTTATCTTTGATCATTTTTAATGGTGACAATTTAGTGTCTTGTGAGGAAAATAATTAGCATGGATCTTATGTACCCAGGTGTCCAGCATTTGAATTTCTCCTCTTTGGTGAAACAAATGTTACCTCTTCTTAAATGATTACTTAAAAAAGAGTCTTAATTGGAATAAAGTATGTTCATAATCCCTACTGAACCAGACAGAAAGTTATTTGTGATTTCTCCATCTCCTCCTCTCTTTCCCACTCTGTCTTCCCTTCTCTCTCCCCCTCTGTCTCCCTCTCTCTCTGTCTCCCTCTCTCTCTCTCTCCCTCTCTCTCTCTCCCTCTCTCTCTCTGTCTATATATATATATATAAAACTAAGAAATGACTGTTCAAGAGTATAAATGATTTGACATTGTCTGGTCTCTTTGTGGCTTCCATAAGGCCTCTCGGGAGCAATGCACTCTCACATATTTCCTCAGGCTCATTTTGGTAGGTGGCCACATTTGGTATCAAGTTTCTTGTGGCTNCAGAAAAGAAAAAAACAGGGTGTGGAGAGAGAGAGAGATGAAGGAAGCATAGAAACAGAGAATCCAGTTTCCAGGATTATTTCCAACCTTGAAAATGCTGAAAAGACCCATAATTGTTTCTGTGACGTATGGCAGAATTCACTGAGAATATTAAAGCTCCCCATGCAACCTCATGTCCTGTCAAAGGTAGGCTTCTAGTGAGTTGTCTGTAGTCTGAGAGGTTTCAGGAATTCAAATGTAGGCCTTT
>VWZQ01008303.1:632895-645206 GCA_013397015.1 Myiagra hebetior | reverse complement strand
CACCTGAAGACACTCCTGCTGTGTTGCTCATCATCTTGTTTCCTATACTGACCAACAAGTCTGCCTCTGAATGAAGGGATTGTAAAACTGCTTCTTGTATTCCTCCAGGTAGTCTGTTGGCGAGATTAAACACCTGATGAAGGTGGTCTGAGCTACCTTATTTGGCCTGAATTGTGAGTGCCCCATAGCCCATCCCTTCCTCTGACAAAACCATTGAGAGGTTGTGTTAGATGGATGGTGAAAACTAACTCAGGGGCAGGTAATACCTTAAGTTATGGCAGATATTTGCTAAATTGGGCGTTGATTCATCAGGAAATGTTTAACAGTTCTTTAGATTAACAGTATTTCAACCTGTGCTGTGCTTACATCCAGAGGCTGCAATGTGTAATTTATGCTAGCAGGTGCCACTCTTGGTGTCTGCTTCAAGGTCCATTTCAAATTGTACAAAAATAATAAATACACACCACAAGTTGAGACAACAGTCAACAATGGCATGCAGTCCTTAATTTTTACCACATTGCCTTGCACAAATTTCGCTGTGTTTTTATGCTTATCAACTCTCTATCTGATTGTGATTTTTCTTTTTTAAAACATATCTTTTTATTTTGCTGTTATTCTATTGATCCTGTTCTGATTATTAAACATTATAACGAGGATATTGACACTTTCAATCAGTTTTTCCTTTTAATTCAGCCATGTTCATGTTTCTTTAAAACATGAACACCTGATTTCATACCATTCCTACTGTGTTAGGTTTTTGAAACACCAGCCTATTTTAGGAGACTGGCCTACTGCTCTTGATCACAGAATCATAGAATGATTTGGATTGAGAGAGGCTTTAAAGGTCATCTTGTCCAGTTCTCCTGAAACGGGCTGGCGCTTCTTCATCTAGATAAGATTGCTTAGAGCCTGTTCCAGCCTGACCTTGAATGACTCTTGACTTTGAATTCCCTGACCAAGGGATGGGGCATCCCCCATCTTTCTGGGCAAGCTGTTCCACCAGTTCACAACCCTCACCATAAAATATTTATTCCATATATCTCCACTGAATCTACCTTCTTTTAGTTTAAATCCTTTACCCTTTGTCATACATACCACAACAGACCCCATTAAAAAAATTAAGCATTAAAATGAAAGAAAAGGCTGTCCCCATCTTTCCTATTGGCCCCCTGTGAGTGCACACGCATGGGTCAGGTTCTGGTTTTCATCCACCAGTACCCCAAGACATTTTTGGCAAGGCTGCTCCTGATCAGTTCATCCCCCAGCCTGTGGTGATACTGGAGTTGCTCTGACTCTGGTGCAGCGTCTTGCACGTGGCCTCATTAAAACTCCTGAGGTTCACATGAGCCTCCTTCTTGAACTTGTCCAGGTCTTCTGGATGGCACCCTGTCCTTCAGGGGTGTCAGCAGCACCACTCAGCTTGGGGTCATCTGCAAGCTTGCAGAAGGTGTATTCAACCCATGTCATTATGAAGAAATTAAGGAACACTGGCCCCAACCCCTGGTACAAACCCCCGATGGCACGACTTGTCACTGACATTCACCCAGGCGTTGAACTGGTTACCACTGCCCTCTGGATGTGACCATCCAGCCAGTTTCTCATCCACTGAATAGTCCATCCACTGAAACCCTCTCACCCCACTTTAGAGAGAAGGATGATGTGGAGGATCATGTCCAAGACATTGCAGAAGTCCAGGTAAAGGACATCTGTAGCCCTTCCCTTGTGTCATGCAAACACTGCATCATAGAACACCACTGGGATGGTGGGGCAGGAGTGGCTCTTGGTGAAGCCGTCCTGGCTGTCCCGAATCACCTCCCTGTCCTCCTTAACACAGCTTTTGGAAGGATCTGTTCCATGATCTTCCCAGGCACTGAGGTGAGGCTGACAGGCGAGTAGTTTGCAGGTTCCAGCTTTCTAAAGATGGATACAATGTTTCAATTTCCCCAGTCTCTGGGGGCTTAACCTGACTGCCACGATTTGTCAAGTATCATGGAAAGAGCTTGGCAACTACATCAGCCAATTCCCTCTGGATTCTGGGATGTAATGTTGTTTGTTACTGCTCAGCAGTGCCTTTCAGACTCAGTCAGGCAGTTTGTATAGGGTTATCCGTGACTGTTTTATCTTTGCCTTAGAAATGTGATGGAGACTTGCGGAATAAGAGGGTAAGAAGAAAGAGAAATATTTTTTAAGAAAGGCTTTTACTACACAAAATGTACCCCTCAGTATATTGTCTTTCACCAGACTGTTTGGGGTATATGTTTTGTTTGCGAATGCTCTATCTTATCAGTAAGGACCTTCTGGGACAGTCTGACAATACTAACAACTGCAACAATTTTTACAAGGTTTTTGAGACACATTTGCAAGCACTTAAATGCTTCCTAAATTACTAGTTAACCACATTTCCTCCTTTCTGAAGTGACAAGTAAAAAAAAAAGATAGTGCTCGAGGGGACCCATTTCTGGCAATCACTGCCAGCATGAGTCAGTCTCTTAACACCAGATGGAGCTGCGGTTATGCAACCCCATGTGTCTATAGGTGAATGAAGGAGCAACCAGGACTCCTTTCTTCCAGGCCTCAAGTCAGGTGCCAACTTGTCTGATGCACTTGGTAGTCCTCTGGAAAGGCTCTATCATGCTGTATCTAAGAGCCATTTGCTTGGTACAGGAGTGGCAGTATTTAAAAAAAAAAATTCCTTCTGAATTGTTTTAAATGGCACCGTTAGAACTTGAAAAAAATTAATGCCACTCTAGGGCTTATTTGGGGGGAGGGGAGAACCACTTTTCTCCTCCACCCTTCCCTCCTTTAAGAAAAGGAATTTAAAAAACTCTGGATGTCATTCTCTGTGCTTTTAGTGCAGAGTGGGGGTGGAAGTAAACAGCTTTTCTGCAGGGTAGAAAGGAAAGGCCTTGCAATCTGAAGTTGGTGACTGAAGTGACAAAGCATTATAATAGTGCTGCAGCTGTTATCTTGTCATGAGCAGAAAAAAATTCCTGTTATGAACTCAGTATTTTGTGTTCAGATGGGAAAGCTAGCTCTGCTTCTGTATGTCTCCAGGAAGCAGGAAGGAGAGATTACACTTCTAGTTAAGGTGGCAACCCTCCCTTTTTATTGGCTCAAGGACTCATTTGGTGGTACTTTGAAAGTATTTTTTGCAAATCACTTAAATTTGAGTTTGTAAATACTATTTTTAAAAACAACAATTAACTACCAGGGCAGTTGGACCATTAAAAAAAAAAAAAAAAAAGTGAAGAAAATAAAGGTAAATAGCTGCTATCTGAAGTGATTTGAATGCCCTAGAACAAAATTCTGATTTACTTGTATGCCATCTCAGTTTAAGTAGATCATGATGCAATTTAATTTTGTCAGATTGTCAGAAATCATGTTTTAATGAGTGTATTCCAAGGTGGAAGCGACTGAAGAAGTAGCAGTAAGTAGGCAGTGTTTAATATCTGAGGAGACAGGTACCTGTCAACTAGACCTGCTTCATCCTTTATGTGGTCACAGAGAGGTGAGATGGCTAACACCAGGGTGCCTCTGTCTTAGCATGTCCCTAAGCCTTCAGCATCAAGGAAATACATTACACATAATGATTCCTGTCTAGTCCCTGAAAAATTATCTGAGGAGCCGACGCAATGGAAGTGATTAATTTTTTAAAAAGTTTTAACAGGTGGTTGTAGCCTATTAAAATGCTGTGGGACCTTCATGTACTTGAATCTTACCACTAAAATCCCTATCTCTGATAGTATCAAGGGATATCTCCCACTCCATTAACCTGAATGACTGAATTTGATAAGAATTCACAGATAATGCTGATTCTACTGAAATTATAGCTGTTCACTGAAACTTCCTGTTTACTGAAAGATTTCTCTTCATCATAGTGTTGAGGGCCACGAATCTTAATGTCAGTGCCTTTTAGATTGGAAGTCTTTTTATAAATGGGCTTGTTTGTTCTTTCTAGTTCTCTTTTGCCTAGATTTTTTCTCTTTGTCTGTCACTGTGTTACTCAGATCTGAAAGCATTCAAATACAGGAACTTTAGACAGCAGTTGACAGTGTTTTCTACTTTGCACTGACATTTCTTTCAGAGTTCAACAAAATCTTCAAAATGTTTGGGGGTCTCTTATCAGCTGATAGGAGTTTCTACTTTCCATCCATGACATACATTAGTCTTGGGTTTTGTTGTGCTGTACGTGTCACTTCACTGCTCCTTGACCGGTAGATTCAAGAAGGAGTAAAAATTAGAGACATGTTTGAAGGGCAGACTCTCACATCTTCTATAGGTATCTATGTAAAGTGTGTATAATCATCATGTCTGACAGATAGTATTGTATTAGCTGGATGAATGGAAAGGAAATGCTGTTTGAAATACTTTCAGGTCGTGTCTATGTACCTTGTCTTATCAAGTAATTTTTAATACCCTTATTGAGCTATTGAACTACTTTGTTTGGGAACTCTTTGCTTATTTTATTCAAAACCAACTGAATTTTTGCTTAAAAAATATTCATAAACAATCCATTCCCTGAATGAGTTTCAGATTTTTCACTAGACTCTCCAGGGTTCAGTTCATTTTTTTTCTCATTTATGGCTAGTGGAGCAATCTACAACAAAATGTTCTTCCCTGAGTCATTCAACCTTGTATCTTGGCAGAATGGGATATAAAACCTTTACTGATTCAGTACTGATTTGATGATTCAGCTCAGAATATGCACATTTGACAGAAAAGATGCTTCATATCATGTGAACTGAGTGTGCTTGTAACACCATGGATTATTTCCAAAGTATTCACTTTAAGTTCATATAGCAGAAGCAAAAGTGTTTAGTTTGCTGTCTTCTCTATTTGCACTTTTAAAATCTGTTGAATCTGTAGCAATAGAATAAAAGATTACAGACTTCAGTGCTTGCATTTACTGGGGAGCTTTAACACACTCCAGAAATTATCTCCACAGGATGTGTGTCCCTTTACATATAAACCTTCATTTCTGCTAGGTGGAAATTGGAATTTAGTCCAATCTTGAACTACTCTATACTTCTCAGTTGTCTATTTTCAAGTTATCTTTTCCTTTTTGCCACCCACGAGGCCTCTCTGGTGATTTTTCTCTGGCAGCTCCCTGCTGCTCCAAGGCACTCCAGGCTGTTATGTAGCAGACAGATACTGGCAGAGTGTGGGTGTAGAGCAGCAAGTGTGCTAATCAGCTGTGTGGCCTTCATTTTGTCAGAAGTGACCCTAAACACACATCTTCTACCTTCCTAATCCAAAAAGAATATAGAATACTTTCTTAAAGGGCAAGGATAAAGAAAACGTCTGGAAACACCTTAATGAGCAGTGTACTTTGCTAAAATAGATTGAAACCAAAAAAACCTCACCAAAAACCCTCACCAAAAAGCCCCACAAACACATCTAAGTAGAGTATCCTGTGATATTGCAGACTCTTCTTCCAGGCCTTTCCCTTGCACCAGGCAGCTAAAATGTACAGAAAGCAAATGAGGGTTATATTAACATATTGTGGTTTTTAAGTGTGAAAGACGAATTGTTATCAGATAATCAGACAATTCTCTTACCACATACGTAATGAAGCAGGTGGGATCTGCATTATATTAAGCATGTGCGGTTAAAACTTTGTTCTTATAAAGGTTTGTACTAGGGGATAGAAGTACATATGTGAGTCCACAAAGTCTAGGACAAAGCATCAGAAATGTACTGGTCGTGTTTCATAACTGAAGTGTTTGTGTTCCTTTTTGCTCCCCTTAAAGACATGGCTTTTTGGTTCACCACCTCTGGGTACCCAATTTTCTACAAATTTTCCTGTTGCAAAGAAATAGAAAGAGTGATTACAGAAATTTCAGAGAAGTTTCTTGTCAGTGCAACGGCTCACGAAAAGATGATGCAATATATTGTTGCATAAAAAGTATTAGTTATTTTAATGTGACACAATTCAATAATTACAAAATATAATTTCCAAGACAGAATTACTTTCAGGCCACTGTGAAATGAGTTGAGAGTTTTACATTTCTGCTTTGCAGGTCTCAGTACTGAAAGAAAGTCTAGCAAATATTTTTGTTTGATTTTTTTTGTAACTATCTAATGAAAAGCTAAGGAGTGTTGCTCTTTCATCCTCTGTGTGGATAAAAAATACACTTTTCCATTTCACTGATTTCATATACATGGCAATACTGCAGTCAGTCTGAATCTTTAATGTCATGTTTTGCATGGACCCTGAGCAGGACCTAGGACAGGATGAACATCTCTTTGGTATAGTTGGCATTCTGAGAACAAGAAAGCTAATCTTGCTTTGTGGTTTTTGGCAAAAGAGCTTCTGGAGACACCTTAAAGAACCACAAATATATGTAAATGAACAACCCTGGATACTCTGGAAAAGCGCGAGATATGCTTTTTGTCAAAGAACCTGGAGTTTATGTGACTAGAAAAAGGAGGCCTTCTTTCCTTCAGATGAAATAAATATGAATGGAGCTGTTGGCAACTCCATCCACCCTCTGCTTAAAACTGTGGAGTCTTCCCCTCACTAAAAAGACTCCTTAAGCATTCTAGGTTTATCTGCAGTCAAATTTAGCAGCATGTATCATCAATGGGGACAGTGCGGCGAATGTTGCAGAAAGCTGCTAACAGCTGAACTGCGGCTGTTCCCCAAATGTCACACCACAGATTAAATCAGAGCAGCGAAGCACATACATCATAAAAACAACCAACCAATGAACCAAACAAACCAAGAAAACAAACCAAAACAAAGCAACAACAATAACAAATCTCGACAAAATGCCCCACATCTCTTTTTCAAAACACTTAGCAGTAGGACTATATAATGCAGGTTTCCAGGAGCAAAGCCTCAGTGGTAGGAAATGCAATTGATTGGTGCAGCAGAGCCACAAAGACCGTGTGGAGGGTGGCAGATTGTACTGACCTAGTACTTCATAGTAAATACTTATTTTTATCCTTCAAATTAAAGATAAACCCAATTTCACCAGGAGCAGCACCTTCCAGAAGAGTAATTTTTGTTGATTCAAACCAGGAAACTCCTCCCATACTTCTTGCAAGTTTTCTTTGTAATATAGATTAAAGATTATTCCTCCTACTTAGCTATGTCTCTTGCAACACTGGAGCAACAGCATTTGCCTGTGGTATACGTGATTCTCCAGATTTAGCCTTGAATAGATTTTTGGACTGTGAATGCAAGATTCCTCTTAGCATATTCATCCAGGGCACTACAATATGTCAGGAATGCTTTGTACACTCTGATCTATATGTAATTTATTTATCTATTCTGTTGCTGTTTCATTCCTAAGCGTTTCAAAGCATAAAACCACGAAGTTCCTGCTGAGAAAATAATGGTGAAATGAAAGGTCAAACCTTTTAGTACAGTGGCAGGTAAACGGAGAGTTTTGGCTGCCACCTTCAAAATTGTGGTGGATGTTATTTATGCTCTTAGAGACTCTGCTTCATCTCCACTTGCACTCTTTTCTAAGACAGTTTTAGACTAGAAGGTGTTTAAGGTATTTTAGTTATAACTGCTCCCTCTTGTGCTTACACCGCTCTGCTCTCCTGTGCTGCATGGCCAGACAGATTAGACTCTTGGATTTTGTGCTGAAATGGAAGAGATGCACTAACTAGCTGGGTCAGAGCTTGGTCTCAGTGATTAAATGTCAGATGATGTGAATCACCATCCAAAGAACAGCATATACAGGGCGTTCAGCCTCCCAAAGGACAGCTGACTCACTTCTATGTCCTGCTCATCAGAGGGCTGGAATGAGAGCCAAGGCTGTTTGAACAGTCTGTGAGTTACGGATAATGCTTGGACTGTAACAAGGAGGCTCTAACTAAGCGTGCAAACCCAGCCTGCTCTGCTCAGCTGGCAGCCTGCTCGGCAGGCCTTTGCTGTGTGTATTGCAGTGAGCTGTTTGAAAAAAAAAAGGAATACTGCATGGAATGAATGGTTAAGTGCTGGTTGCATGTGAATTAGAAAATATCTTCAGGTGCAGGCAGCAGAGTGGGAAGTGAGTAAACACAAGCAGTAGAATATGCAATGCTCAAAAATTATGGAATTGTACTGGATCATTATCTCAGCATAACTCAATTGCATCTTTACACAATTAAAATACTTAGCTGTCTCTTCACCAAAAGGTAGATCATTTGGAGCTTATATAAAGGAAAAGAATGGACTTTAATTCCTATCTACACTTGTGGAGTCTCAAAGGACATATGTATTATATGTATGATTAGAATGCAAGGGTTAAAGACTGTTGCTAAAATCAGTGTATGAGCAGAGGACCAGTCTGAACTTTGAAAATAATGCCTACCAGGAGCAAGAAAACTACTTCTTACCTCTGGAGACTGTGCAACAAAGATGCTTGGGCTTAGCTGAGCAGTAGGGATGCAGTAACATGGGTGTGACACATTGTGGTTGGCTTTTTTGGGGGTGGGTTTATCCCCAGTTTGCTTGTCCACCTCCTTTAAAGACATATTAAAGGACTGGGATCACTGGTTGTGTGTATAGACTGGGGAAGGAGAGCCTGGAGAGCAAAGCTGTGTCCCTCTCTGCTCTGCACTGGGGTGGCCTCACCTCGAGTGTTGGGGGCAGTTTTGGGCACCACAATATAAGAAAGACATTAAGGTGTTAGTAAGCATCCAAAGGAGGCTAACAAAGATGGTGAAGGGTCTGGAGTGGAAGCTTTAGGAGGAGCAGCTGAGGTCACTTGTTCAGCCTGGAGGGGACTGAGGGGAGACCTCATTGTTGTCTTCAACATCCTCCCAAGAGGAGGCAGAGGGGCAGGCACCAATCTCTTCACTCTGGTGACCAGTGACGGGATCAAAGGGAATGGCCTGAAGATTTGTAGGGTTTAGGTTGGGTACAGGAAAAGATTCTTCGCCCACTGGGTGGCTGAAGAATGGAGTAGGATCCCCAGGGAAGTGGCTACAGCACCAAGCCTGACAGAGTTCAAGAAGTGTTTGGACAATGCTCTCAGTCCATGTAGTGTGACTCTTGGGGTGTCCTGAGTAGTGCAAGGTCAAGAGTTGGACCAGGGATGACCCTGATGGGTCCCTTCCCACTCAGCATAATCTGTGGTATTGTGACTCTCTGATATCTTATTAGCTTGTAGATGCTAAAAACATTTAATTCCAACTGCATGTTGTATTTTTTTATAGTTGTGTCATGAACCAGGGAAAGACAGGATAAACTTCAATGTATTGTCCTTGATTCTTTTGGTAGTCTTGGAAGCAGACCTTTGCTTGCTATAACTGAGTGCTTGTACTATTTTCTTGAAGGGCTCTGCAGTTGCGTCTGACTGGAAGGTGAAAATAAAACTCCTATGTGTTAAGGTTGAACACTGTTCATTTCTCTGTCTGAATTTGTTGGGCTGTACTTAATGTGTAGGAAACTGCACTGCACTGAGCACTTATCTGCCCAGGATCTCACTAGCTCAGAGTTATGCTGTAGTCACTGGGTTGGAAGAGAATTTGTTAGCTTCTGCTGCTGTCCCTCAGCATAGGTAGATGTACCTGTACTTCCACTTGAAAGAGAAGTTTTCTAGGAGACCTCCAAAGAAGGCGGCCATGGTGTTTTCATGTAGCATATTCCATTACACTGCCTTCTGTGCTGTTAAAGTTGCCCTAATATCAGCTCTTTATCTTTCTAACTGAAATAGATGGATTCAATTCAGTTTGCCTTAACTGGTCACAGTCTTGCAAAGATGTTCAGCTATTTATATTCCATTTATTTCGAACATTTATGTTGAAAATTGAGGGAATAGACTTGAAGATACTAGTGGGTTATTCACTGTTGTGACTGGCAATTTCTTTGCAAGTCTGAATTAGGCAAAACTACAAAAGACTTTCTTGTTTATGTCTGTCTAATTTTGATGCATATTTATTTCTAATTCATAGATCAGTCTTGGGAGTTTGGCTGTTTGTAATTGGAATTTAGGGTCCAGATAAGCCATGAGAAAAAATATGTAAACAAAAGGCACTCTTGCTATTCCTGCTGCATAGAGATAAATACCCCAGATATTGTAGGTTATTTAGATGATCATGGTAATGTCAGTGCACTCATTGTTGTGGAAATTAACTTCTTTTTCCCATTCTCTTCCTAATGCCATATTTGTGAATCAATTCACTAAATCCAGTGAAAATTAACTTGCATTTAAGTATACTGAATTTACTCAGGAGCCACAGTTACGCACACAAAACGGTGTTTTGCCAGCGGTTGTCTTCAAGAACTGTGAAAAGTCCTCAGATTTTAATTGATTGATTAATTAATTAATTAGTTTATTTATTTTAAATTGAGTTAAATGGATTTGCAATTTGACAATGCCAGATATTCAGGATTTGATTTACTACCAAAAACTGTTAAGGCCTTTGAATTATTTAATAATTATTTTATACAATTATTAACCCAAACTTTCGAGGTTTTTGATTTGCAAGCTTGTAAGGTAAACTGTTGAAAAAAGAATTAACATGCCATCAATAGGGGGAAAACTGGTCTCATTTTTCACTAATAAATAAGTCCCTACATAATTTTTGCATTTTGTGGTTTTTTGTCTTTTTTATTTTGGTCTCTTTTTTTTGTTTATATATGGTTTTATTTTGTTGTTTGCTTCTTTGTTTGTTTGTTGGTAAATCATGGACTTTCCATGAAAGTAGGCTCATGTCCTCCAATATATCATACTACAGTTGTATTACGTCTTCTTTCCTTCTTGCACCCATGCTATTTTAGGCATAAGTGGCTAGGTACTTTTGCCTTTGAGGCAGGTACTAAGCACAAAATCCATGTACAAATGTAATAATACTAAGTTGATGGCATTTTCAGCTTTGCACACATGGAAACATTACTTTTGATGCATGTTTTTCAGTTTTGTTTCTAGTCGTACAGATACCTGTCTGCGGTAGGTTTAAAACTTGGTTTGGTGAGCATGTTGCTAAACCCAATGAGAAAGCTGGCAACGCTTCTGCAATGTGCATATTTTAAAAAGGAGGAAACAGGGGAATTTCCTTTTGTTCCTGCTGTCCCCCTCCCAGGGGTGGTGAAGTGGGGGTCCTGGGCTCTCTCCTGGAGCTGGCCCAGGTCCCCTCTGCATGGCGGCACGGACCAGGCCTCCGGGAAAGCTACCTTGGAGCTGTGAGAAGCAGCACGGCTGGAAAAACACCCCCCCAACCAAGGCTGGGAACTGCGTGGCCAGAAATTGATCTGAGGTGCCGCAGCCTGTGCAGTGCCGGCAGGCCACTGAGGCTGGCACACTTTGCGCCAAACTGAAGAAAGCCCCATACAGCCAACAGCGAGAGAGATGTGGTGAGTTTTTCCTGGTGTAGGGCCCAGACAAGAGACAAGATCAACTTCTCAGCTATAACTTAACACTCACCAGTTTACTCCAAGGTCAGAGAGGAAGGAAAAGCAAGATCATGTGAGACTAAGCTAACATGGCGACTCCAAGGTCATTTGTGAAAGAAGGGAAAGAGAGGGGAGGCGCTTCCAGCACCAGAGCCGAAAATCTCCCTGCAAGCCGTGGTGAGGACTGTAATATTACAAACTCTTTCTCCATAATTCATTGAAGTACATAGGGGGATGGAAGATACATGTGCAACCACATGTGCAACCTGCGAAGAGAGTGTCCATGCCAGGTAACATAGAGGTTGTGAGAGGCTTTTAAAGATTTGAAGAAGAGAGCCTTTGCTTTCAGGCTGGAATAGCTCATCCTTAAAAGACTAAAACCCCACGAACCACTATGGCCCACGTTGGCAGTTGTGAGGAGACTGCTGAACCTCTGGGAAAGATTTTTCACTGCAGCAGATTTGGGCGGGGCTGTTGCTTGTGACGGTTTGGAACCACACTGGAAAGGTTAGTGGAGAACTATGTCTCGTGGGAAGAGTCCCACCGCATAGCAGAAGAAACTCTCTTAAACATAAAGAAAGACCCTTAAGAAATGAAGCACTGACCAAAACCCCATGTTTTGTTTCCCTTGCGCGGGTTGGTGGAAAAAGGAAGGTGCGGGGAGAGAAAGGTGTTTGAAAGTTACTTTAATTTCTTATTATTTCTTTTTACTTTTAATTCTGTTAGTAATAAATCTTCTTTATATTGTAACTGTTTAGGTGTGGACCTGTTTTGCCTTGAAATTTTCCGTTTTCCTCAATAATCCTTATTTCACCTTGTGAAAATGAAGTTTAAATTTCCCCTTCTCTGCTCAACTGTAACAGAAGTAAATAAGATTTAGTGTGCTTGGTGCATAACCAGCGTCAAACCGTGACACTGTCTTAACAGTACGTGTCTGCTGCTGTTCATACTAATCCTTTGTAGGTGAAAGCTGCAG
>VWZQ01008303.1:622789-632872 GCA_013397015.1 Myiagra hebetior | reverse complement strand
GTGGGAAGAGTCCCACCGCATAGCAGAAGATACTCTCTTAAACATAAAGAAAGACCCTTAAGAAATGAAGCACTGACCAAAACCCCATGTTTTGTTTCCCTTGCGCGGGTTGGTGGAAAAAGGAAGGTGCGGGGAGAGAAAGGTGTTTGAAAGTTACTTTAATTTCTTATTATTTCTTTTTACTTTTAATTCTGTTAGTAATAAATCTTCTTTATATTGTAACTGTTTAGGTGTGGACCTGTTTTGCCTTGAAATTTTCCGTTTTCCTCAATAATCCTTATTTCACCTTGTGAAAATGAAGTTTAAATTTCCCCTTCTCTGCTCAACTGTAACAGAAGTAAATAAGATTTAGTGTGCTTGGTGCATAACCAGCGTCAAACCGTGACACTGTCTTAACAGTACGTGTCTGCTGCTGTTCATACTAATCCTTTGTAGGTGAAAGCTGCAGAAGGGATGTCACTGGGACCTCTGCATTTCATTATATTTTAAACACTGAAGTGACTCATTAAGAGCTTTTACCAGACTGTGTAAACAAGAATATTTAAAACCATCTTTCATTTTTAGCCTGTCAGCAGATAAAATGTTAGATCATTAAATCAGTGCTATCATGTGTGTAGCATATCATATTAACATTTAAAAAAAATTTTTTATTTAGCTCAAGTAAATCAGAAAATAATGTTAAACCAAAACATGTTTTATAGATAACTCTCCAATTTATATTAAATTTTATTAAGTATTTTCTGCTTCTCTGTGGTTATTGCATGCAAGCAATTTAATCTTTCTTCAAGTACACCAGACATGGAAAAGAAAATAACTCCTAAAAGCATAAATAGTTCAATTTCCTCAAGCATGGTCTACAAAATTTTTATACAAGTGCTACTTTGAAAACATTCATAGTTCAACTAAATTGTCCTGTACATTTTGTTTTTTAGTAAGGCATAGATCTTGATGTAAGAGAAAATGTTCCTCTTATATGTCTTCTTGATCCATTTGTCAAATGGAAAAAGTGGAGCAGCGTTTTTGAGCACTAATTTCATTGCCAGACCTGTTTTTGTGTTTGATGCATAGAAAAGCTCAAGAAATAAATAGCTTGATAAATGATCCCTGATGTTCTATGAATACTGAGTTATACTAAAAAAGTCTGAAGCTCATGCATCTGGACATTTTGTTCAAAAATCTGAAAATACCCTATGCCCATTTTTTAGAAGTAACTACTTCCCAAGGAGACAAGTTTCTTTATCAATAGAATCCCACAGACACCTACAGACTAAGCTGGGCAATTCCTGGAACTTCAAAAAGTGCTTATGCCTGCAAAACCCATGGAAACCAATGAAATACAGATGCCTTGAAGTTTTCAAAGCTCTCACCACGTAATTTTTGCAACTAGCAATTCTTTGAGTATCTTCAATGTGAAAGTTCAGTTTTTTACCCTGATCTGTGATCTGTGCTAACACGACTCATGGTCTGATGAAGTCTTTAGTTAATAATGGACAGATAAACTGGAAATTCAAGGTAACATTTTTTTTAAAGGAAACTTACTTAAGGGATGTAATAACATTAGATGGCATTAAGATTGTGGTATAAAAAAAATCAGAGAATCTCTTTGTCTTTTGTAAATATTTATTACACAACTGTTTAAAAACACTTTCTAAAATGTCTGTGTTCTTAAAGGTCACTGCAGTCATTTCCAAGTGTGGTGTCATGATTCATAGCGTCTTGAATATAGCATCTTAAATAATGGTGTGTGAAAAAAGACTTTGTTTATATAAATGGAGGTAGGTTATATAGTTCTTATTTCTGGACCAGTGAGAACCTGGAAAATGGTTAGATTTTAAAATTTTCAGAAGACATAACTTTTCAGGTTTATTTTTACTGGAAAAGTAATTGCATACTGATCAAAGGAAATCCTCATTTTGACCCTCATTTTGTGGGGCAGAGAATATGTGGAGTATAGAGCAAAACTTTGATGCATTCAATTTTATTGGAAGCCCATCAAACTCCTTGGCTAACAATACTCAGTTTTAAGGGACGAATGCTACTAAGGGGAGGTTGGTTAGATCCTGTTTTTAAATAAAACTCAAGTTTTCTGTCTGTAAGCATAATCAACCAGGTACTCAAAAAACATACCTCCTTTTAAATATGTCTTGATTCTGAAGCCCGGAATAGACCTCCAGTTGTCCTACACAGCTGGAGAGGGTTAAGAAGATAATCTCATCCTTGGTTACTTGATGCTGGCAGTAGCAGTAAAGTGAGTTATGGGCTAGATCCTACCTCAGCCAGCTTTTTCCTAGGCAGAAATTTACTGTCCTGTCAGCTGCATTAGGAAACCAGGCGGCAAGCCATAGCACTGCAATGATCTGGAATAAAGCAGCCCTCTACAAAACACATATGGGTGGAGAAAGGCATCTTCAGTCACTTCAGTGATCTGGTTTGACATGTAGGTCATGATGGTTGCGTTGTGTTGGTATAACTGTGGTGAGACAAATCCCAGTGACACACAGCTGGAGAGGCAGAGATGGGAGAGCTTTAAAACTCCTTTGCTATGAGAACCAAAGTGTCTGCCATCTCCACCCTCACATACTTTGTATGGCACCCTAGAACAGCTAAATGACTCTATCAGTACCTTACATCGCAGTTATATCCCCCAGATGGACATGTGAAATGTAATGGTGTGTACACCCTCTATACTCTTCTTAAATTACAAGTATTAACTACATATATTAACATAGGAAATGAGTAATTTGTAATGTAAAACTTACTGTCCATTAATTCCTAGCCTTTGGGAGGAATGTTGTAGAACACCATAAAAATTAAATAGTTTGTTACATGGAAATAATGGTGATGTGTGTTTTGCTTTTCTTCAGTTTTCAACATTATAAGGGTTTTTTTCATACCTGTTTTGGTGTAATTGTAATACGGTAAAATGAAAGGTTTTGAAAAAGTCAGATATTTTGAAAGCCTAAAATCAGTGGTTACAAATGCTGTCAATAGAAAATAAGTTTGGTCAGACCTGCTAATAAAAGGGAATAATTTTGTCAACAAAAAGCCTTCTCTTTTTTCAGCTGCTCCAATGCTTATCTCAGCCTAACTCTGCTCATGTTTCTCAAGTCACCCTGGGAATAAGACATTCTTAGGTGTGATTATGCTAAACCTATTCTGCTCACAGATTCTTGTCCTTGCAGAAAAGCATGAACGAAGAACTAAATGGAAGCATTCTGTAATCATAGCACTAATTTTTGTTATCACCTGTCTTCATATTTAAATTTTCCCAGTTTTTTTAAAAAGGAAAAAAGGGATTCAGCATTAATTAGCAATCTTCCTACAAACTTTGAATGAAGTTAAATTGTGGAGATTCTGTAAAAAATGACACAAAACTGGAGATAAATCTTCAATAACGTAAGTCCTGTTGTTCTTTTCAGGTGTCATTCTAACACACTGTGGTAGAAATCTCTTCTCTTGCGAGCACAGATTTAGATTTCTCTCTTCCCCTGTAGTTGTTTATTAAGGGATTCCTTTTATTCACTTCAGAAATGTAATAGAGAATGAAAGGAACTGGGAAGATAGTGCTATTTTTTTCCAATCCCACCTTTTTTCCTATGAACTGTGAACTGGTTCTGATACATTAAGGGGCGTATTTGCATTTGGCTTTACTCACTACTTGTTTACTATGCTATTTGGGAAGACAATGAAAATAATTACAAATTCAATTGCAACTCAAATACTTTCGTTTCTGGCTGAACTTGGTTTTGCCTTATGTTGGTGAGTAGCACTTATACCTGCATTGTCTAGACTTACTTACATTTTGATTGAATTTTAAACCTTCTTTACAGATGATGATATACCAAGAGATTATATAACCATTTGAATAATGGAGAGAAAAGCACTTTTTATGGTTTTTTTTAAATATGGAAGACTCAGCCATAAGGAAAAATATGTTGCCAATAGAATAGAAATTAAAATTTGATAATAATTTGATGTGAAGCAAATTACACCAGAGGAATTATAGGGGCCAGATCGTAAAAGTGATATTTCACGTAACTGTCAGCATTAGAAGTCTTACCACTAGTACCAGCTGTATATCTACAGGCCATACTTATTTCATAGTCAGCCAAATTGCAAATGGAAAGGTAGTTGAGCAGTTAAATTTCCTTCTAAGATTAAAATTTCATTTGCATTATTCTTTCTGACATTTTAGTGTCATAACTGCCATAGATACAAAATAGCAATCTTTGAGCTACATGAAGAGAACTTTTTCCTCTCTTTCCTTCATGGCACTCTGGTAGGTAGCTGAAAACTGAGGTTTTATTATTCAATTTATAGTTCTACAGAAGTTTCTTTTATTGGAAGAACATAATGAAATCTTTGATTATCTTGTTTATGCTGATAATCAGTTTGTATTTGATCCCTTTTGGTAAAAACTTGCTTTGTACTCCAGTAAAAATAAATTAATACAAAGCAAGATTTTTTTAGAAGAGAAATTGTATTGTTTTGTTTTTCTAGAATTCATGACTCAGAATGAATACTGAATGTGTTTGTAGGTGAAGAAATTCTAGTTGCATTCTGACAATGTTTCCATTTCGATTATCTGTAGTTTTGTTTGCATGTGAAGACAAAATTATTTGATTATAGACAGTTGAGTCAGAAATAATTGAAGGAACTTTTGACATCAGTTGAAGTTTTTGCCCAGCAGTTCAACAGGTGAAATAAAATGATATAAGGAGGTGGAGAGGTGAAATAGGAAATGCACTTATTTATTTATTTATTTAACCCCTTGTATGTATAAGCCCCTGTAATGTATGTCCTGTATGCTTAATTTTGTTGTTCTGTTATAACCGTTTCACTGCAACTTCTGAAACTGTCTAGTTTAGTCATTCCAAACAAATGAGAAGCCTTAAGTTCTAATGTAATTTTGGAAAATTAGCACAGCTGATGATGATAGTTCTATTAATGTCATTTAGCAGAGAAATATGTACAAATTATTGTAAAATATGCTGTATTGTTATACTTTAGTGAAAGACCAGTAGTTCTGAAAAGGAAAACGAAAGCAGCTTGCATCAAAAGAACTGAGACCATTTACAAACTTACCAAGGTAGCAAGTTTATGTTTGTGCTACGCATTCATAAATTGAAGTGCAGAGAAAAATCTGCCTTTCTGTTGCACTCCCTCTAAAGCAGAGAAATGCAAGGGACCTAATTCAGTTTTCTAAAATCCAGCTGTGACAAAGCAAGCTTCCTTCTAATTTTGCAGTTATAGTAGTTGCTCAGCCATCTTAAACTCATCGGCAAGGTCTGATTCAGCTCTGTTGTTTTAATGAGATGCTGCTTGTAGCTGGACATATAAGAAAAGTCAGCACTAACATGATAAGCATTTTGTAACTTCCTCACTCGTTAATCTTCTAAGCAGCATAATTGCATTAGAAAGGTACAATTAAGAAGAGTACTTCCTTTCACTGTGTTCCTTCCTATCTCAGCTAACTTGCCTGCATAGATGTTATTTGTTTGCATGACCTGAATCAGACCTCACTCAGTATCTAGATAATGGACTGAAAGGTCAAGATATACTTTAGTAAAGGAAGAGAACCTGAGGCCATAAGTAGAAGTGCTAATATGCTAGTGAGCTGCTTGGCTGGAGTACTCCAGATGGAATTGTTTGAAGTGTCTCTCTAATCTGTTCTCAAAGTTGCATCTTTTCTTCTACTACTGCCTTCCATTGTCCCAGAACTTTACCTGATTCAAATCATAGCCTTCTGTCTCACCAAGAGAAACTCTTCAGCTGGTAGGTGGTAGCTGGTTCCTCTAATTCCACTGTTTCGCACATAAGAACATGTGAAGTGGAGTTACTGTTCTTGGCAGTATGCATAGCTTTCCAGAGGAATGTTTTAGTTCATTCCTGTTGGTCTCCTAATACAAAGTTAGAGTTCTGATCAGAGCTCTTAGTAAGTGGATTTCAAAACAGTCATTGGTAACTAACCAGCCTTACTGCATTTTAAAGCACATTTACTGGACTACTGAGTCTACAGAATATAAGGTTATTTATTGTGAAAGTTGATCTGGAATTGATTATTTGCATTTATTGGTAAACAGCTGCAGTTATACAATGATTAGAAGGTTGTAGCTAAAGGCATGTACATTACATATTTTCAATAGCATTGTGTGTATAAACAGCATACCTTTAAAGGCTAGAAGGGACCATTAAGGACATACAGTTCCACCCTCATAACACAAGCTCTGGTAATCCACAGTAAGTCTTGCACTGGACTCAGTCATCCAACCTGAAATAAAAACTTCAATTAAGATTAACCAAATCTGTCCCTTAATAAATATCCCAATGGTTACTTAACATTCTTGTGTTTATTACTTGTAGGGTGAACCTACCTAATGTCAGTTGGATTCTTCTAGTGGTTAGATGCCTCAACATATTTCTAAACATGAATTCAACATCCTGATGTTATTCAAGTGTGATGAGAAGATGGCAGTAAGGTTAAAATATAACTAAGGAACAAAGGAAGAAATTAGTAGTCAGCTCAGGCATGCTTCATTACATCAGTGCTTTGTGCTTAAGTGGTATGCTTAAATTTAAATAAATTTTTCTGCCTAAAAAGGGTGGTGACTTGCTGATGAGTACTTATTTAGATTCAGGGAGTCACTTCTTTCCAATTCTCCCTAATGTGAGAAGATTGCTTCAAGTACCACTTAGGTCTCCCAACAGATACTATAGCAGAGGATTGCAATTCAGTTTGGAATATTGAGAGTACAGTTAAATGATACAGTCTATGCATAGCTGACCTGAATAAAACTTCACCCTTTCTGGGGTTGAAATTTATACTCAAGATAGTGGATGCTTTCAGCTAGTGCTCTTGGAAATGATTGATTAGGCAGGTCTGTGCAAATTCTTATACAAGACAGTAGTGAAATGCCTCTAAACAATCCATGGTATTCCTGGTGGTCCAGTCTTAGGCTCTCTTGAGCAGAAAGTACAAATTGTGCTAAATTGTGTGGTGGTTTTTTCACATGCACAAATATTAATTTATGTTTGGGTTAAGTGATCTCATTTACCTTCCTGCATATCTGGTGACTTTTGCATTGCATACTCTGAAGAATCTCCGCTATTGTCAATTAGAATACAGTTTACTGACTCACATTGAAGCATGATGCATTTGTCAGATTTTGTAACACACCAAAAATAAAGAAGGCATTTACTGTTCTGCACCTCTCACCCACAAATGCAAGCTCCATCAACTGTAAAAATGTTTTCTTTAGGCAAAACAGAAGAAATTTCATGTTCAGGTTGGACTGGGCTCTGAGCAACCCGATCTAATTGAAGATGTCCCTGCCCATGGCAGGGGGATTGAGCTGGATGACCTTTAAAGGTCTCTTCCAGCACAGACCAGTCTATGATTCTATGAAAGCTATTCCTAGATATGCCATAAAAAGTGATGGAAAGTTTTAAATAACACATACTGGTTTAGAAAGTGGAGACCGAGCTTCATGTCCTTTATTGTTTCACATGTATGGTGTATTTTTTAAATTTTCATTTTAGTTTTATTAGAGCTGGTGATATTTTTGCGGTAATTGCTTCAGCTTGATACAAATGTACTTTAATAGAAAAACAGTGAGGTGTTTAGTTATTCCCAATTAATAAACAAATGTTAAATAGTTCATATAGCATTTCTTTTGAAATCAAGCTGCCTGCAAAGTATGGGTAATCATGGATGAAGACATTTCAAACAGAATAGCTTGTTACTTTACTTTTAACTTCTCTTTTAGAATTGTTATAGAATACGGCCTGGGAACAGTGCTCTAAATTCCAACTGTTGCCTCTTAGTTAAATTATTAACTGGAAGGCTGTTTATCCTCCACCTTCCTGTTTTGCCAGTTGCTGTTTTAGGTCTTCTTTTCAATTCTCTCAAGTAGTCTTTCCTACTGGGAAAAATTCTACTCAAGTAGCAAAAGCCTTAGGAGTAAAGCTATTTGTTATACAAAAAATGAATGCCTTTTTATGTCTTTGTAGGTTGTTTGATTAATTCCTTTTTTAGGATGCCATGCTGTCCATGGATCTTGGTTTAAAATGAGACATTTATGTAAATTAAGGGAAGACAAGTGAAATGGCAGAAGCTTGCTTGATTTTTCTTGTTTGCAGATGCTCTTTCATTTCCCACAGTTACCAGCTTTTGGTTTTTTCTACCCCGAGTTTCCCTGAAAAGGCATGGATTCACTGTATTAGTATGTGGAGCATTTGATCATAGCATATACCTAAAATCCAACATGGTACATGGATTCCTGTTTTGCTTGTGAGTACTCATTGCTCTGAGCTAAATCTACCATTAATTTTGTGATGTCAAACACCAGAGCTGGCTTCTTATCAAGGAATTACATGCAGAATAACCATATTATCAATGCTAACACTTACAGTTAAGGGTGAAAGGGAAGCAGATTTGAGATTGAAGTGGGTGAAATTAGATGTTAGGGAGGCCAAAGGATTTCATCAAATTATTTTTTTAAAAACTAAAAAAACCTGTAGCTGTGTATGCTTCCCATCTATAGGTAGTTCTGTAGAATGAAGAGCAGCTAATGCTAACCACATTCTGTCTGTAAGCTTATTTGTATACTAAATATACTAAGGTATATAGATTGATATTACTGTTGATTTTGTATAGTTTTTTTTTTTAATGCAGAATCACACAAATGTTAGTTCTTTCTCAGACTTTAAAGGTAGTAATACAAGAGGTGTCTTTCTAGTCTCAAGAATTCATGGTAATGCACAATGGAGTTTTATTAATAATTAACCTACTGATTTATCTTTTGGGGGGACCCTTTATGATTTCAGGAAGATTTTCTAATTTATTTGAATAATGTGAGAGTTTGTTTTGTCTGTTCAGTCAACATTCTCAATTTAATTATAATTGAATATCTTTGAAGAAAAGAATAGGCACATATCATAACTGTGAGATACAGCTTGTATAAAGGACAACCCCACTATATTAAACAGTTTTGTAACTCTTAGGTGGTATATAAGTGAGCTGGCTATGTCTGGTTAGCTGCATGTGCATTATTTTAGTGTTCTGTGGCAAGTGGTAATCCTATCAGTTTAGAAGAGTATTAATCTGAAAAACATTGCAGGCCTTTATTTGTCAACCTTTCAGGAGAGATACTTAAATTGAAGACAGAGAATGAACACCTACACAGCTGCTATTATATGTTTATTTCCAAAAATACTTTTAAAAATCTGTCAGTGCCTTAAGAATTCATATTCTGTTTAAGTTTAAACTGTTCTTTACTTGATGCTTTGTCAATACAGTGATTCTTAGTTTCCTGAGCTGAAAACTCAATTGCCTCTTAAAAAATTTCATAGTTAGCATGAAATGTTCCTTGAAGCAGAGGAACAAAAATGAATGCAAATGTTACATTCTTTAATGGATGCAATGGCAGTCTGTGAAGTGGTCTGAGGCTTTAAAAATAACCTGTGACTAATCATTTTGTGACCATATCGTTGTTCTCTGAGATTCCCAGTGAGACTGTTCGTGAGATACCCTGATACCTTGTTGGTTTACAAAGTGGCACAATTCATGATCTATTTCTATATGTACACTTCTCTGTCCTGTTCTTTACTGCTGAAAGTGGCTCTAAAAATGTCAGGAGGGGCTGTGAGGAGTGCCGTGAACCACTCATTGTGGGCCTGCACAGAAAGATCGGAACAAGGAAGGGTGAAGGACAGTAGCTCCTGTGATCCTTCTTTTATCTCTTTATCTTCTGCCAAATGTTTTGCATTTTGGGGCATAAAGGACGTAAACAGAAAAATGGCAGGCTTGTAATGATAAATATAATGTACTTGATTGTTATTTTTTAAATATGTCTTTTGGTTTAAACTGCTCTACAATTGCATGTCAAGTCAAGAGTTCTTCAGTTTCACACAAATAGAGTTAAACCCTTTTTTTTTCTTTAAAAAATCAGTTTCTTACCTTTTTTCCCTCTGTGTATTGTGACAGAATGTTGAAGAGAAATTAGAAGAATATGATAACAGTTGAGCAGGACACCTTCCAAGAATTATGTAATCCTGAAACTGAGTGTTGCCCTTCCAAAAAAA
>VWZQ01008303.1:593912-618762 GCA_013397015.1 Myiagra hebetior | reverse complement strand
AAAAAGAGAAAATTGGGGATAAATAACCTTATGCAAAAATTTTCATGCCAAATCTATTTCTAATTGGCATTCTCAGTCCCTTCCCTAATATCTTCCTTTACCCTAATATGCAGTATACTGTTAATGTCAGACTCTGGACTTCAGTGAGATAGCATAAAATGTTACCACCCTTTTGGTTACTACATTAACTGGGGTAAGTAATACCATGGTAATAACACCTTCCTGCTTTCAGGGCAAAATTAAACAACTGGCACAGCTTTCACAGTGCTTGTGGACATTGGTTTTACTTTGTCCCAGATTAGTTAAGTATAGATGGCCATTACTTACCTTTCCTAGGGTTTTGTGAATTCTTCCTGTGCTGCACTAGGAGCTCTAGTTTGCAAAACAGTTTTCATCCACTCCAAGAGGGTATGTCTGTCCCTGCCATAGGAGCTTGGCTTTCTCTTCTCATGCCCAGAATCTTTAACACCATCCCACATGCAAGGTTGAATGGTTGGCTGTCCAGCCTCATGATGGTGGCAATCAGTATAACCTCTGTCTGTGTGTGTCCCTGAGAAGGTAATATTGGCTGGCATTTCCTCTGTGTGGTGACAGATAGCTTGCTAGATAATGGCCTTGCGTACAAACAGAAGTTAATTAGTTTAATTAAAGCAAGTTGGACTTTTTGAGCAACTTCTGTATAGATGCTCTTGGTTCCTTAGCTTAGCTAAGCTCCTTTTCAAGATAACATTTGTAAATCCTGATTTAAATTGTAACTAATAATTAATCACTTGAAAATAGATGAACTACCAGCATTTAAATACTTATATTTAAATTAATGACTTAAATCTTCTTCAAAGACTCAATGTGAGGACCAAAGCTGATTATGGATTGGACATGACCCATATTTTTCTCAATTAGGATAAAGAAACAATAGTGATAGTCAGACTGTACTGTACAAGGAGCCATAAAATATCTAGGAAGATATACATCTGCATTTTCATGGCTTGGTTTTTCTTTCTGAATGAGATTTACATTCCTAAGCATCCACATGTGAATAATTTCTGGTCTTGCACCTTGCCTGAACTTTGGCCATAATTCCTTGTGTTTGATGCTACTACGGTTTCCAGATCAATTAGTGATGCCCAGAAGAAGATTTTAGTATGCAGTGGGGGAAAATATGGCCTGATTAGATGAAATGTATAGTGACAACAATTATGATTTGAAACTCAAATATCTTTTGTAATACAAAGTGAAGGAAATATAACATAAGGGCTAGGGGAAAAAAAAGGAAGTAATCAAGAAGGTCTAAACATTTCAGTTGTATTTTATTTTTAAAGGAGCATCTGCAGGGCCTGGGTTCATTGTTTTGTTTTGGGAGGAGGAGTGGGGGTGGTCTGTTTTGGGCTTTTGGACCATGTTTTTTGTGGTTGTTTTTTGATTTTCAGACTTACAAATCTGATATTTACTTTTACTCCCAAATCATGTGTATCATGGATTTTTTTAATATTTTCAGATCTGCTATCATGCTCAGATGTTTAAAGATTAGGGTAAGGACTTGGAAAAAGGAAATAGACTCTCAATTATAACATAAACATCCTGGGAAAGAAACTCATCTGAGCCCATCCTGTGTGAGAGGGGAAACAAAAGCATGACTACAATATTTAGAGGTTCCTGAAAACACAAGGTGAATGAATGGATCTAAGTTGTCTCCATTAGGATTTCTGGGCTGAGCAGTAACTGGTTAGTGTCATGAGTACAGCAGCTACCTTTCTAGTCAGTGAGGGGGCAGAGAACCACCTCTTTTTCCTGTAGGCACTTAATCAGTGGAGGCCACTGCCTTACAGGTCTGCCTGCAGAGTGGACTAAGTAAAAGATGGGGTGTGGAAGCTGAGAAATTACTTTGACTGCTAAATAAGTAAAGGGGCTGGTGCTTTTAAGGAACCGCAGGAGAAAACAGCAAAGCACAGGGCTAGAAAAAGATACGGACATAGCACAGTAGCATCAAAACATGATCATGGAGTAAGGACAGAGTTCTAGGTAAGGGGCAGGAAAAGGTTTCCAGCCCCTTTTATAGTTGGCAGTTAGATCTCTAAGGAAAGGTACTGAGTTTTACTTTTTTCTGATGAGCTAAATGAAGAGGATCTCTCATCTTGCCCACCGCAAGAATAGTTGAGACTGCATCAGAGATGAAAAATCCCTGATGCTATGATAAAACTTTTCTTTTTCTTCAATGATACAATTTTTGGATTTTTGGCTGCATCTTCCTTGCAAATGCTGAAGTCATAGTTTGAAAATAGAAAATTGGGTATTTATAAAAATAGTTTGCAACATTTTTGTCATTATATGTATCATCAAATCCCTTATTAATGTTCTTACCTTTTCTGAGAAGTGGCATTTTAGATAAATGTATCAGTATGTATTCCAGAAGTTGTAATAATTTTTGTGGAGAAGAAAAGAAATAATTTTTTTCCTGCTTTTCCCTGATGTATTAAATCATAAGCTATTTTTCTAATTTTTCACCACCTTGTGTTCTACCTATAGTAGTGTTTGCTGCACTTTGTATCTGATATTTCTAACTCCTACGCTATAAAATCCCTGAAGATCCACTGAGAGAGGACATTGACAAAGTAATAAAAATGTTTTTGTTTTGTTTTCTTTGTTAATCATGCACTGTGCACAGCAGAGCTGTCTTGGAGCTGTTTGTATATTTTTGTCTCATTTAGTCTCAGCAGAGAATAGCTATGGCTAACTGACGCCAACTTGTCGATCCTAGACAAGGTGCAAAACCCCTTCTCTCTATTTGTTTCTAATTTCCCCAAAATAATTCATTCATCTGTATTGTTCTTCAGAGCACAGACTGAACATAGGTGCAAGGATAGATGTTTTAAATGTCATTCAGTTATACAAGGACAGTGAATAAACTTGATTTTGAATGACAGCTGTTAGCTTTCCTTAAAATTTAGCAGCTCTAGGAGCTTATCCTGTTACACAGATGTAAGCTAGATGTGAAAAGAAAGTTTTGATAGGTCCCAGACAGAAGTTTACTATGGAGCAAAGTGAAATTGATCAAGTCAATAAAAATGTTAAAAATATTCAGTTCTTAAAGGAAAATTTGTGAAATACTTAACATTAAGGTCATTGTTCACACATCATATTCTTTTCTCTCTTTGCCTGTTAATTTTTTCTTTTTATCAGCCTAGATGCTAATACTGAAAGAATGAGAAACAAGGAAGAAGAGACAAAAGTATTAATTCGCAATTATCATTAACATTATAACTGAATTGACATAACAGAGATTTGTGGAATAACTTGACAGGAATAATACTATAAAAGAAGGAACATATAAAAGGGAAGATTTATACTGCTCTATTATTCAAATATATGTATGCTTGGTATGGAGTTCAGAATGCAGAAGGAATGGGATCTGCTGAAATTCCATGGACAATAATTGAAGGAAAAACAATCAGGGGCATTATTGTGTTGATGCTACATGGTATACCCCCAGATTTGTAAGGACAGGTAGACAGTCCTTTCTAAGAGTGACTACAGACTGAAGCAAATCAGTGAATACTGCAGTAGGAAGCATTTCCCAGGAACCTTTTGTGGGGAGGTGTACTACAAGATGCTAACTGCCTATCAGATTTTTGATAATTTTGTTACAACTTCTTGGTGTACAAAGCTAAAACACAGCTCAGATGAATACCAGGTAGGGGGATTTAGTTGAGAATGTGGAAATGGAGGGCAACTTGAAGCTTATGAACTTGAAGCTGATGAAAAGAAGGGAACAACAACAACAACAAAACAAAACAAAACCAATGAACTTGAAGAAGACAGACTCCAGACTTCAGTGCAGTTAGCAAGCTGGTAGATGAAATTTCTTGTAATGCAAATTTAGGAGAAGTTAAGCTATGGCAGTGTAACAAAATGGGAACAGCAGCAAAGACTAATAGATTTAGTGAATGGCAACATGAAAATAAATGAAGCTATTTTTATTGTCCCCAAAACATCAAACATAGGTATGCTGCAGTGTAAAGTGATGTTGCAGAGAAAAGGAATACTGAGCATTAAGCAGGAATGGACACATGATACTTATATATGGGAAAAGTTATTTTCTATGTTTTAAACATACATGACAACATTGAAACCAATTTACCGTGAGCTTTTCTGTGTAATTCGGTTGTTTCCATAACAATGTGTACGTATTCGTATACTTCAGATTGAAAGGTTAGAAATATTTATGAAATTTTAAGGAATACTTTTCTTGAATTTAAGTATGCAAATATTTTGAAATCTGTCCATAAATTACAGCAGTTAGAGAACGTTTCCCTTTGGTTGCAATCTCTCCTTTGTATGACTGTCGAGGGTTTTTTCCTTTTATTGTACATAATAGAGCTGAATTAAAGGGTATCCCAGCATTCTGTTTAACATCTCATACACTGGAGAAGTGGCATTTTGATAATTTTTATAACTTTTGCCTAGGAAGAAATTGATGTATTATGAATATTTTTGTCTCAATTGTTAAAATGAGTATGCCGCCTAAATTGTGTGGTTTGTGACAGAAGTGGCATACTGAAAGGATTTTGAGCAATCCTTTGTTCCCAGGTTTTTAAATCTAAATATACAAAATTATCCATTCAGAAGTTCTGATCAATGCAGATTCTCTCATCTAGTTGGGAAAACATTTTCTTCTGGATGAGATGGTATCAGATGCTTTCTCACCTTCATCTGTTCTGCTTGAGCTGTGAATTAAATCCCTTCTGGATGTAAGTATTGCTGATTTTTATGGCCTCTCTTTAAGTGCTTCATGAAGTCATAGTCACACAAATTGTCTTAGTCATAGTCTAATTAAATAGAATGAGATCTGTGTTTGCATTTCAGAATTCTGTCTCCCACTCATCATAAATATAGCGAAATGTGTGTATTTTTGCACAGCCAAATATATGTGTGTATGCCTATATATGAAAACATGTAAAAATATAACACTCCTCACAGATCTGTTCCCAGACTGAGCTCTCAAAATAGAAAGCAGTAGGGTTCAAAACTAGTTTTTGATTAAAACTATGGGTTCTAGTGGTTATCTTGGCATTCCAAGTAAATGAAAAGCAACTGCAGATCTTTGTTACACTGCCTGGACTACCAGTTTAATGCTAGATAATGGAAAAATAGGCATACAGAATTAGTTTTGTAAGATGTTGATAATGCTGGACATGAAGACTGTTCAGAAAAGCTAAGTTTTTAGTGCACTGTTTATTTAATGATTACTGTAATAGTGGTTTGTAACACAGTCTTTGAAGAAAAGCTTGATGTTTAAGGAGAAATTTAAAGAAAGAAAGAAATCCTATTATTTTGATTGGTGGAAGAACAAAAAAAAACCCCTAACAAATCCCAAAATACTATTTATTGAACACTACGAATATTGTAGAAATTAATAGGAAAACGTAAATTTACAGATTTAAACTTCAATTTCACAATTGTACCAGGATAATTTCATCCAGTACTGAGCAGATGACATCTAATGAAGAATGTTAAATGTGGAGAATTATATTTGTTTACTTTCTAAAGATCCACTTAGGTTCCTAGAATGGGAAAACAAGTGTGGGTTTGTGCCTGACATAGACTTGATGACGTAATTTCCAATTTTTTCATTATTCAGACATAAAATTACAATTTTGGAAACTTTGACCACACATGTACTTGCATTTCTTATGTAAAATTCTGCAGTATTTCAGATTTGTCCTAATACTAAGAAATTTACCAGTATAAACTCATGAAATTTCTCTAATCTGGTGAAAATTCACACTTCTCAAATGTCAAGGACACAACAAACGGCAAATTCTTTTTTTGCAAGACATGCAGTGCTGCAGGTTTAACCAGCTGGTAAGGTCCTGGCCCAGTGGGCCTGGCCTTGCAGTCTGTATGTGATCGTCATGGTTATTGCTGTAGCCACAGTTCAAATGGGAACATATTCAGTTCAGAAGAGTAAACTTACAGAAATGTTGGCAGCATCATCTAGGTGCACTTAAAAGTAATTTTATTGAGTTGGTTGTGACTGCATTCTGCTATTTATTTATGTTTTTTTTCATTTTTCCTAACCTTTTCCTTATCTTTACACTGAAACAATTTAGCATTATCTCTGCTGTCAAATATGAGTAAGAATTTTAAGCCTTTAGTATGTAAATGCCAGGTCTTGTTACTTGTGTACCAGGGTCCATATAAAGGCCCAAAGTGCGGGTCCCTGTCTTTGGTTCCCTGCTGGTGTGTATGGAGTACCTAAATTTCACAAGTCTCCCTGTCAAATTGCTACTGGTGCCTTTTGCCATGAACTGGCACCACTGAAGAATTTGGCAGTTAATGCTTTTCATATCTAAATTTCCATATGGAACATTTAACTGGTATGTTGCCCATGGGGATTAATGTAGTAATCATTCTATGATTACGGGTTGGTGAACATGTTCTTGTGCAGTAAGCCAGCGGATGTACACATTCTGAATGTCAGGTTCTTGCTAAAAATTAAAAAGCATATTCTTAGAATCAGAGAATCATAGAATATGCTGAGTTGGAAGGCACCCATCAGAATCATCAATCCCAATTCCTGACTCTGTGCAGGACACACCAACAATCACACCATATGTCTGAGAGCATTGTCCAAACGCTTTTTGAACTGGGAAGCTGGGTGCTGTGACCACTTCCCTGGGGAGCCTGTTCCTGTGCTCAGCCACCTTCTGGGTGAAAAACCTCTTCCTGATATCCAGCTTAAACCTCCCCTGACTCAGCTTTGTGCTATTTCCTTGAGTCATGTCCCTGGTCATGGGGATAAAGAGATCAGTACCTGCTCCTCTCCTTCCCCTTACGAGGATATTGAAGAACACAGTGAGGTCTTCCCTCAATTTCCTCTTGCCCAGGCTGAACAGACCAAGTGACCTCAGCTGCTCTGCATATGGCTTCACTTCAAGACCTTCATCATCTTCACTGTCCTCCTTTGGACACTCTCTAGCAGTTTAATTTATTTCTTATAGTTGGGGGGCCAAAGCTGCCCNTCCTTTGGACACTCTCTAGCAGTTTAATTTATTTCTTATAGTTGGGGGCCCAAAGCTGCCCCCAGCACTGGAGGTGAGGCTGCCCCAGTGCAGAGCAGAGTGGGACAATTCCCTCCCTTGCCCAGCTGGTGATGCTGCGCTTGATGCCAGGCATGGATCCTGACCCCAGGACATGGATGTCCCTCCTGGCTGCCAGGGCACTGCTGGGTCATGTTCAACTTGCTGTTGACCCCCAGGTCCCTTTCTATAGTGCTGCTTTCCAGCCCTCTCACTTCCCACTCTGTCCATACATCCAGGGTTGCCATTGCAGGTGCAGAATCCAGCACCCGCCCTTTTTAAACTTCATATGGTTGGTGACTGCCCAGCCCTCTAATTTGTTGAGGTTTCTCTGTAGGGCCTCCCTGCCCCCGAGGGAGTCAACAGCTCCTCCCAGTTTAGTGTCATCATCAAACTTGCTTAGTATTCCTTCGAGTCCTGCGTCAAAGTCATTACGAAGATGTTGAAGTGAAGTGGGCCAAGGATGGAGCCCTGTGAAACCCCACTAGTGACAGGTCAGTAGTCTGATGTCACCCCATCCACTGTAACCTGTTGTACCCCACCCGGGAGCCATTGCATAACCCCCTCCAGCTGTGGGCTGGGCATTTTGTCCAGGAGAACACTGTGAGAGATGGTATCAAAAAATTTGCTGAATTCCAAAAAGATCACGTCTACTGGTTCCCTTGATCAGCTAGATGAGCTACCCTGTCTTAGGTTCAACAAGCAGGATTTTCCTCTCATGAAGCTGTGCTGGCTGTGACCAGCATTGTCCTTCAGGTCTCTTCCAACACTTCCCAGAATAATTTTTTCTGTGAATTTACCAGGCAGTGAACTGACACTGACAGGCCTGTAATTTCCAGGGTCCTCCTCCTTGCCCTTCTTGAAAACTGGGACAGTGTTTGCTGAATTCTAGTTAGTTGGGTCCTGTCAGGACTCCCAAAACCACTCAAAATCCATTGAGAGAGGCTTTGTGATCACATCAGCCAGCTCTATGAGGATTCTCAGATGAATCCCACAGGCCCCATAGATTTGGAGGGATCCATCTAGAGCAGCCGATACTGCACAGTTTCAGGGTCAGCTGGGAGTTGATCATTCTCATAGTCATGGTCCTCCAGTTCAGGGCACTGAGACCCCTTGGTTTGTCATCAGTGTTGAAGACAGAGGCAAAGAATGTGTTGAACACCTCTGCCTTGTTCATGCCCCTGTTTGTGAGGTGACCGTCCTCATCCTGTAATGGGTCAGTGGTATTTTTACACTGCCTTTTACTATTAATATATTTGAAAAAAACCCTCTTTTTATTGTCCCACACAGTTCTGGCAGCTTCAACTCCAGCTGAGCTTTGGCTGCATGAATTTTCTCCCTCCAGTGGTGAGCAGCATCTCTGTATTCTTCCCATGTCACCTGACCTTGCTTCCACTGGCCAGACACCTTCCTTTATTGCCTTATTTCCAAGAGAAGATCCCTGCTCAGCCAAGCTGGCCTTCTGGCTCACCTGCTTTACTTCCAGCATTTGGGAATTTCCTGTTCCTGTGCCCTAAGGAGGTGATATTTAAAAAGTGATCAGCACTGACAGACCTCAGCGCCTGCAGAAACTTCTTCCCAGGAGGACTTTACTTGTTAGTTCCCTGAGCATCCTGAAGTTTGCTCTCCTGATGTCCAGAACTGAGGTTTTGCTGGCACTTTTTCTCCTGTCAACAGAGATTTTAAACTCAATCTCTTCATGGCTGCTGTGGCCAAGATGGCGCCAGTCTCCACTTTGCTCATGAGATCCACCCCTTTGACAAGCAGCAGATCAAGGACAGTGTCTTTCTGACCTGGCTCCCTTAGGACTTGTTCCATAAAGTTGTCATCCAGGTCTTTAAGTAACCATCTGGCTCAGGTTGCATCGTCCAGCTGTGTGATCCTCCCGGTTTAATTCTGGCATGCTGAAGTCCCCCATGAGGACAAGGGCGGTTGACCTGGAAGGGTCTCTTCACTCCTCAAATAATAATTCATCGGTGCCATTGCCCTGGCCAGGAGGTCCACAGTAGACCAACGATGATATCCAAATTTTTTTTTTGCCCCTTGATTCCTATCCTCACTGGCTCTCAACAGTGTCATTGCCAGCTGTGCTATTGCCAACATTCTATCCCTTCCATTACATATAGTGCCACATCTCCACCTCTTCTGCCCTGCCCATCCCTCCCGAAATCCTTGTAAGAAACACAGCAAACCTGAGTCCTCTTTTCTTGAGGACTTTTATTTTTGAGTTTCTCAATCGCTCTGTTTCTTCTGCCAGAAGTGGGAGAAAAATCAGATCAAATAGAAGTATTTTTAGCCTTTCCTGAGTGCAGAGATAAAGTTTAGGTTTATCTTTCCTTATCTAAAATCAAATGCTTGTCCTGAAGTTGTTGTGGTCTAAAAGAGATCTTACGTACTGGGGATGATAAAAGTTATGACATCATGAAACTAGTGCCAGCTGTATCTGTGAAAGCTGTCCAGTTGGAGATAAAAAGCTAGGAAAATCCAAAATGCTAGACTGGACTTTGGACATGGACAAAACATCTCGGATTTCTCATTTGCAGTTGTTTGAGGCATATTTTGGGTTTTGTTTGTTTGTTTGTTTGTTTTTTAATATTCTTTCCCTTTCTTTTGCACTTCAAAGTACTTTTAAACCTTTTTGGCAACAGCAAATGAATTGCCTGTATATTCAGAAAGCTGTATTTTAGCTACACTGTGAAGATTCTTGTGTTACTGTTCTTGATCACATTAACTCCTCTTCCAAAAGGAAGTTGCCTTCCATTGACAGAATGTAAACATGATAAGCAGAAAATTAAACTTGCTTTGTAATAAAAATTTAGTATTTCTATTAAATTTATGTGTATTTTAAAATATTGAACATCATTTAAAACAAATTGATTTTGAGCTCCAATCTCCTTCAGTTAAATCCAGCCAAAGGAAGAATGGCATACATTTGTGTTTTATATGCCTTCCCAGTCTATTATCATATAATAATAACCTTTCAAATTGAGGTTTTTCAAACATAAGGACAGCTCAATTTCAGTCACCTGAAGTAATTTCAGAATAATGTGCTTCTCTTTTTTGTCATAATTTAAGTAAATGGTGTAAGATCATCAAAAGATAGATGTGTGTCTTATTTTATGAAAGCCAAGATCCTTGTTAATATATTTGTGTTTCCAGTTCAAAAACCAGAGATTAGCAATTCGACCTTGACAGTCATTGGTATTTTACAGGAACACAAAGCAGGAGGCTTATCTGGAGCAAGCATGTCCATGCTTTTTCTAGTCTACAAGATCTCCTAACTATGTACTTTCCTAATAGACAAAATAGTATTAAAACCATAGCCAATACAGTTGTTCCCTCAACTCAGATTTGCCAGCCCTAATTTTATTCCATCTCTTCTATAGCAAAGTTTATCCAAATATGAGATAGAAAATTATCATATGTAAAGGCTTTACTTCTAGCTTTTAACAAATCTCTTTATCTGTTCCCAGCCTTCACCTGCATGAAGAATCCTACTTGCAAACATCTGTCTTAAATGGCAGAACTGTTAGCCTAGCATAGCAAGTTTCAAGGGTTTGTCACTTGGATCACACAGCTCTCTTTAAACAGTCATTTGTATGCAGTGTGTCATATGTTTTGATACAAAGCCAAATTCAGAGCTCCAATGCCTTGCTACCACTTCAGTCTGGACCTGTTTCTCTGAAAGTGCCCTGAAATGATAATAGCATAAATTTGAGCAGCTTGGGGCAAAGGGATTAATTTTTAATAAACTTGAACTATGAACAATAGGAAATACACGCAGTAGCAAATGTGAACAGAAGGAGGAAAATTATGATGGGTTTTAGAAAAGCAGAAAGTGTGAAGAAATTGTAGTGCTTTGAGGCACAGGTGAAAGTTAGTGCTGCCTGTAAAAGAAACAAAACCCATTATACAGCCACTGAGTTGCTCTGTAAGATCATAATGTGAATGTATGTCATGATTTGAAGGGAGAAAGCAATTACTGATGCCTTATAGTAGTCAAAACATTTTTAAACTGAATAGCATATACCGGTTTTAAAATATATTTGTTTTTTAAGTTATCCAATATGAATTTTGTTTGCTAGAACTACATCAGTAAATGTTAAAAGTTGTAGTTATGGAAGAAAAGTAAAGGTGATTGCGTTATTTTGAAATGGTGTTATTGCTATCCTTTGTTCAAATGAGTATATGAAGAGATGGGGAAAGTGTGAACACTTCCAGAAAAGGATTTCAAAACTTGTATAAGTAATATTCCATCTTTGCAGTGGTATTCTCTCAAGTGCTTTCCATATTGCATGCAAAAATTCAAGAAGAAGCAGAGGGACAGCATTTCATCATGTGGATGAGAAAATCAAGAACAAGGGATTTATGCCTTTAGAACAGAACAATACTATTTAGAGGCATAGGCTTTATCTGAACCTCAAAGGAAGTAGGCAACATATCAAATCAAGAGATTGTACTAAGATTTTAAACCCTTTGAGGTTGAGTTATATCTGGGGTTTTAAATTCAAGATTTTGGGAAGGAAGGTAACTCTGAAATAACACATTTCAAAATGATGCATTCCCCTAGGTAATTTTTGTATCTCTAAAGAAAAGTAGAGCTAGAAAAATTTTATCAAATAGGAAATTGGAAGGGACAGAAAATAGTGACAGGATTATTAGACACAGTGAAGCAGAAAAATGACGTGGTTCTATAAAATTTATTTTTTGTGTGTGTAAAACTTGTAGAAGCCCAATAAAAACAACTGAGAGGATGTGATTATATAGTTTGCAATTTTTTGGAAGTGAAAGAAACCTGTCATGGGGAAGCAATAGGATAAAGACAGTCCTTTCAAAGACATCCTTCAAAAACATGAAGTTTTGCCCAAATGAGGAAAATAGAAAACATTTTAAAATTTGAAATATTACATATAAAAATCTAATGTGAAAGACCAAAAATGGGCAACAGAAACAAAGGTATAAAGATACAGCAGTCTGCTGAGAAGCCTCCTCCAGATCATGAAGTCAGCTAGAGAGATTGGAAGGACATAAGTATGATAAAAGGAACGTTTAACAAAGACGTAGTACAGGAGAACTTGCAAAGTTTCTTGTAATAGGCTTGTTTTTTCTTGCAAGAGACATCAAAATCTGCCCCAGTTTTAGGTAATACTAGAAGAACTTGTTAAATAAACAGGTAAAATGGGCAAGGACAATTGACAGAACACTTCTATAGAAGCCCAGGAATTAAACAGATGAATTACTAACTCTGAAATGTGAGCTTGCCAGGAAGCAGAGCTTTTTGCTGTTCTATGTGCTAAATAGGTTTTGGAAAGAAAAAAAATAATAATTTGGTGATGCCAAGCTATTCATGGCTTTAAAGACCACTGTGCAAAATTGAAAAAATGAAGAATGTGATAAAATAGCATTTAAAATCTAGAATGAAATGCAAAGTGATACACTCAGTGGGAGCAGGACGAGCTTGAACTTGCATGATAGACTTGGAATGAGCATCACTGTGTAGAAAAGGGTCTTTGGGCAAAAGAAAACAGTTGTATGAATATGCTAGCTTGATTCTCAGATGTCAAGGAGGAAGCTGAAATATTAGGTAGTGTGTGGAAACCAGCAGAATATGAAGTAGAGATTGTTATGCAGGTGAATATGTGCCAGGACAGCCTGTATGTTCATCAGTAAAGGACATTCTGGTCAGCCATCTAGAAGGGTACCCATTTTTGTTAAATAAATGTATCACCCATTCAGTGCTGGGAGAATAGGCATATTGGAGGACTTGCAGAAGATCACTGCTATTTTAAGCCAGCTCCTCCATTAAAAAGAATGCATTCTTGGAACAGTCATTGCCAAACAGGCATAAACCTGGGTCTAGCAGTGCCTGACCTCAGCAGTGCTGTTGTGTCATGAGTAGTGTCAGAACACACAGAGTGTTCTCTTGCGTGTGTAACAGTCAAAATGCTTGTGAGAGAACTTAACCTTGTGCATGCAATAGGACTGCATGTACTTCGGGGAAAGTCTGTGTTGTTTTGTTCAACAACAAATTGATACAATCTCTAGGACTGATTCAGACTCAGCCACTGGCTGAATTCTTAGTAAAATGCATAGAAGTGATGAATAAAATATTAGCAATTGGTCTATAAGCTTATAAACACAGTATCAAATATGCAGTCATAAGGAAAATATATTTGGTGGAAATACTCTTACTCCAAATTGCTTTCTCATTGCCCCATCCCCAGATTCAAAACCTGACTAACTTCCCCAGCTTACATCTCTCTATCTGTTCTAAGGCATTTTTCTGGAGTAAGTGCTGAACACTTACTCTGGGATGAATGGAAGTTACTTAAAAAGAAAGAAGAAAAGAGAAAAAAAAATGCACTAAGTGGACTTAAGCGTCTCTCTGGGGTCATGTTGTATTCTGCTAAAATCGTATTCCCTCTCTCCACAAAATGAGGTTTTATGACTTTATCAAAGGGAAGAAATAGAAAATATAACAATATAGCAGTATCTTTACATTCCTCAGTGCTTTATAACGTGTTACAGTAATTTTACTCCATCTTTTTTTTATTAAAAATTCAGCATCCTGCTGGGCAGTCCATTATCTAGTACACATCTGTGATTGATGATATTTCTAGTAGCAAGTCCTCCACATTGTCTGGCATTGATACTCGTGTTGCATCAATACATGTCTTCAAAAAACTTCTGGAAATACATTCTCCTTCTTGTGTTGGCTGCAGGAGTTTCCTGAAGAGTGGTTCTCATAACCTGTTATTTCGTGCTTTTCAACTGTTGGAAAAAACTTATGGGGAAGTAATTCTCCAGTGTTACTTAATGTTGTTCAATAACATCTTGGCAATTTACACGGTATTCCCAAAAGGTTACAGTACCTAACAATCAAGGGCTAACAGTAAAATTATTCAACTTTATTGTTAAAAAGGATAATGGTAAATACTATTCTACTTTGAAAAATTAAAGAAAAATGCTCCTGCAAGAGTGACAAAAGGTTATGTCTATTCTGCTGAATTTAAATGTTGATTTTACCTGGATCGATGTCAAAATTCCCATTTTCTCCACTGGAGACTGTTTACATATCATTCATGCCTACAGAAGAGGTTATTCTAGAAGAGGAAATGTTAAAAAAAAGCACTAAAATATTGAACAGCTATTATTTAATTCAGTCTAGTTGACAAGTTTAAAGGCCATTTTTATGCACTCTCCAGAGATGTTAATATTGCATATAGTATATTTCTTCATGTACCTTCAATATAGTTTTGAGACATTGGCTTTTATAGTAATGTTTTTAAATTTGGGAAGTATAAGGAAAGTAGAAATGATACAAACATGGTTTTTATATATATTTTTTTTTTCTCATACACCTATGACTTTTTTTGGTATGACATTCTTGCTTACTCTGCTTTTAGCCACATGTAAAGTGGAATGTTCACACTCATGCCGATTATAATTTTTTTAAAGGGAGTGTAAATGCTTTTTGAATATGGAATTGTTTTGAAAAATGCCTACAATGAGAAGCAAATGATATAGAAATTATATCCTTGAATTAAAGGAGGCAAAAGCTAGTCTAACCTGGCAAGTTTGACTGATTTCTGGGTTATGCTTTACAAGATATTTAAAGAAATAAAAGACCAGTATCATGATAGTAGGAATATATTTGGCTTTGAATATTCAAGTGTTTATTTGCACAGTTGTCTCTCAATAATAGATTTCTCATGTCTCAGCCTATCTATACAGGCTGTTTTTTCCTGCTCAGTCATAACTAGGAAAATACAGCGGCTTGCTTAGCGTAGGAGAGAACATGTACTGATGAAGCTTTTGCCTTTCTTTCACATCTGTTCCGGTTGTCTAGGTCTTTCACAGCCTGTTGCTTTTGAAAATTTCTTCAATGCAGCTTAACAGATTCATTGGAGTGTCTTTGCTCTTTTGTTTTGCCTTTTTTTTCATGCTTTTTTCTTTTTTTCTTTTGTATGTGCTTGTGCTAGGGAAACAAGTCCAACTAAAATTATACAAAACACATTGAAGTGTTCCAGAAGTGGTTCTGGACACTGAATGAGTCATACACTGCAGATATAAGCTCAGGCCTTTTGGATCTTTATCTTCGGTTGTTGTAAAGTGAACATGCTTTTCTTGGCTCTGCGATTAAAATCTGTAAACAACACATTTTTTCAGAGAAATGTCAGTTTTCTTACGGTGGATTGGAGAGACAGAAGATCATTCAAGAGCTCTCTGTCCTGTGTGATAATGTGTTTTTTCCCTATCTGTTTAACTGAAAGAAATTTGGCTACCTTACCAGCCCAGAACTGCTCAGAAATAGAGACATGTCAGAAATAATCAGTATGAGTTCTTCATCTCACTTGTGTAAATGGATGTCGGGTGGCAACGTGAAGTAAGCTGTATCTCAGATCTTTGTTGCAACTTTTATAGAAAGATTTTAGGCAGTGATTGGCAACCCAAATCACCATTGGAAATCTTTCTAGATCATGAATATTTCCAAATGATTAAGTTTAACATTTGTATAGTTGTCAATCAGAAAGGAGGAGAAAACTCCTAAGTTTAGTGTTGTATTTTATTAAACACAGCTCTGATGCAGGCATAGGTGACCCTAGAGTCAGACTTAGTAAAATAATTAGCAGTACCATAATCTTGCCAGCTGCCTGTGGTCTGCTCCCCAAAAGTACTTAATTCTACGCTGATATATTGAAACACCTTTGCTCAGGTTTTAGATAGGTACCTAAGGTACCTTAGATAGGTACCTAAGATAAGCTGCCTTAAACTCTGTATGTAAGAGTGAGCAAACATTATGCAAGCATGCTGAGTGTCAGTTCCTGATGGAAGAAAATGTCTTCACCTTAATTTCTCTTTGCTAAATGCCTGTTAGAGGGTGGATGGACAGCTGTTGCACACAAGAGAGATTGTTCAAGGTTAAGTCATACGTGATAAAACAGCATAAGAGTTTCCCAGCTAGTTTGATACATTCCTGTGCAGATTTTGGGGAGTTTTTAAAAAACAAATACAGTTAAAGAAATGTAAGGTTATCTAACAAGGAGCACAAGTCCATCAAATTGTGCAGCAACTAGTATTTTGCAGTGTTCTGTAACTCTCTTTAAAGAAAATACGCTTCTTCTGTAAAGCACAGACATGTGTACAAACAAATAAACAACAATATTGTCCGGATGTCACAGGAACTTAAACCTCCTGATTTACTGTGGAATCTGCTCAAGCGGTCTGTCAGAATTTTTTGTTGTTTTTCATTCCTCCTCTTACAATATTTCTCTAGTATTTTTTTAAAAACTTCTTAGGACCTGAAGTGATTTATAATATTTTGCTTTGTATGAATATGCCACTTTGCTCAATGGATCTTCTGACCCTGAAAATATCTTTGTTGCAAGATGTAGTTGAAAGAGTAGTGAAAACTAGAGCTAGAAACAGATCATAAAGGACAAGTAATTTTTTCATCTCTTAATAACCTGTTCATAAAAATAAAAAAAAAATTGTAATTGACCTACCAGCTCAATGGAAGCATTTACATATTCATTGTCCTCTATAATTTAGAAGATAAGCAATATCAGAAAAATCTTCAATTTGAAGTCACTAGCTTTTCTGTTAGCCTTTGTTGTGCTTACAGTTTTTATAGAAATTGTTATTGTTAAGGCTTAATGACTAAGGTGATGAAATAAAAGTTTATATATTTTCTACTTGTAGTCCAAAATGAGTCTCTTCTGTTTGCACCATTTCTTTGGCTGATATTTTGGACATACTATGTTCTACAGGAATAAAATCCATAATACTTTAATGAAAACTTGGAAAGCTTGTAAGGTCTGGTAGAAGGGCATCTGTCTGTATGACTCATGTCCCTGTTATAATAAATGGCTGGAAGTACTTCTGGGCTAGTTCAATGAGGTCTATTCTTGTGGTGTCATGTGTAAATACTAGGTATTGCATCCACAGAAAAATAGTGATTAGGGAATGTTCTTCAGTCTCTTTGATTAAATGCACACGGGACAAGAAGTTACCTCTTCAGAATTCATCCTAGTACTGAATAGCCTGCATTATTCTCCTTTATTCTAAGATTTTAACAGCTCTACTCTCCTGCTTTCTGGCTGTGATATGGACTTATGTTTATGGTTGTTAATAGAAACATGCCTGAAAGTGTTTGGGGCAGAAAGTCATGCAATATGTGAAACAAATATTTGATTCCCATTTAATGTGCTACTATTGCTTTCCTTAGTTAAAGCCATGAACTTGTACCTTGATTTCATAGTTCTAGACATTTTATTAGCCTTCTATGAATTTTGCTAAATGCATTAAGCAGTTTAATTAATTAAGTATATTTCTCTCTCTTGTGTTTTCCAAATGTATCTGGAATAGATTGAGCAATGATTCATGTACTTCTGTGTGTGTTGAAAAAGTTATGTGGTGATACTTCTGCAGATACTGCTTTTTGCTGATATAATCAATGTTATATTAGGAGATTTTACTGTAGCATCTCCGTTGGTCAGAAATTGCACTTTATCTCCTCTTTGGCTAGTTGAGCTAAGGAAAAAATATGCGCAGAGATGTATCTGGGTCAAATGCAAATATAAATCTTTTAACTACCTATCTCAGTTTGAGACAAGTTTAGGAGGAAAACGCTCTGGAACGAGCATCCCCCAAAGACAGGTTTGCGGCACTCCCTCCCCCACCGATGTGAAAGGAGTTTCTTGGATGAAAGTGAAAAACTATTTATTTAGCAAACAAAGTGCTTGCAAGGCACAGGAAAAAATGAATAATGTTAGATATTAAACCTCCTCGTTGCAGAGAAAGATGGTGGATTTAGAGTTCCCTCTGTGGCTGGCTTGGCCCCTCCTGAGGTCCAAGGCTGGGATGCGATGTCCCTGCAGCCTCCCCGCCGGTCCACGGGGTCCAATGATCTGGTCCTTGGATCACAGCTAGGCCGACTGGTTCCAGAAGGGGAAGAAGTTGTTACTGGAGGGTTTTGGTATACAGTCCTGGGAAAATTTTTTGCCTCAGCTCACAAGCTGGCTACAAGCAGGAATCTACTCTCTCCCGCTGCAAGCAGAGCCGAGCAACACGGGGGAGTGTGTGTGAGTCCTTGAACACAAACCCACTGAGGAATTTTCCCAGCTTCCCACCAGTCTTCCCTCAGATCCAGCTTAAAACAGAGTGACCCATTTCTGGGCAACGAGCAGATGATAGGGGAATACAGTATTATCATAAAATCACCCCAAGACACTGCCTGATCTCAGAGCACCTGAATTTCCCTTTAATTCCACTCTTCCATGATTTTGACTATGCATGTAGCCAGAGGCTGAAAAATGCTGCTTTTCAAAGCTGTGATGCCACGCCATCATCAGTTGCTAGGGTTTTTTTTGCTTAGTTATTGTATTACTACAAAGGCAAATTTGTCAAATTCTGACAACTGTATGAAAGTACCTCACTGCTGGTTCTAGCATTCTTAGGCTTCTGTATTTGAAAATTACTCTAGCTGACCTTCTTTCCCCGAATTTTTAGCATATGTCATGGTCTGAATAGCATATAAGTTGAATGATGCCCTTTAGACTAAGAAACTGTATAAAAATATCCAAGAAGGTTTATTTCATAATTACAAACAATACTGCCAATACATAGTTAAATATAATTGTAGCAAAAAGCCCATAATCAGAAGCCTGTAATATTTTCCAATTTTTTGAGTTGGTATGCATTTGTTATTGACTGGAAAGCATGATCTGTTCACAGATATGCTTGCTGTATGGTTCAGGGTAACTATGTGTTGAATGATTTAGTGATACAAGAAACATTTGCTCTGGTGGATCTTAGAATGCTTGTAGCTTTTATTCACTGACGAAGTGTCTTATGCTTGAATGTTGTGCAACTTCAAAGGCCTTTGTTTTAATGATATAAATTCATTTCCTTTCAGTATAGCAGCTATTTGGATGATCCAGGGATAAAATCCCGCCTTTGACTTGCAAAACACTCCGGATTAATCACCATGAATACGAATACCTGTAGTCTACATGGGAAGTGCAAGAGTGTAAGTAGAAGATTTTCTTTTTCTCTCTTTTTTATTTAATATCAGTATTCTTCCGCACAACTTCTGTGTTGTATTCGCCTTTCAAATGCCACTTTCTGAGACAGAATGATAAAGTCATTGTTACTTGTACCCTATTCTTATATCTGTAGCCTAAATAAATATGCATGTCTTCGACACCCAGAGATAAGATTATTGAATGATAGTATGGTCTGAGTGACATTCTTCTTTTTTTTTTTGTAATTGACACATTCATTTTCGACAGTTTATTTTTAAAAAAGTTATTAGAAGTTAGATTTTTTGTGAGCATTCATTGATATATAAGATTATACCATCTCTACAAGGTGCTCAGTTGTAAATGTATGCACCTGCACTGATACCAGGGAATGCACTTGATTTGATACGAAGTGTTGACTGTGAAATGTTCCAGGAGATCAATGAGAAAATAAGCTAATGGTAGATAGATTTAGATAATGCTAATTTTGTTTATTTTCTAGTCTTTGCCATGTGTTTTATCCTATATATATATGTGTGTGTCTCTGTATCCAAGAGTATTACTGAAACAGAGAGGTTTGGACATTTCAGACTCTGAATGAGATATTTTAATCTGCAAAATAAACTTCCTTATTTTGGTGTTAAATCCTAGCATATTTTGCTCTGTGAACTTAATTGGAACCATCTGTAATTATTTCTTCTTTGAACGGGGTACACAGAATATTTCCTACTGTTTGTTGTTTTGAAATTGTGAAATACATAATCCGTGAGAAATTATTTTAAGCTGTGTGGTGTCCTGCTACTTAAATAATTTTTTGACTATTGCTTGTAGGGGAATAGTGAAACTATTTGAGCTATTTGAACAAAAGTGACTTTGGAGAGGCCTCATTAGACTTGTTGAGCACAGCCAAAGATTTCACATCACATATGAAACCGTCCATCATTTTACATGCCTGTCAATTTGAATTTTCATTGTCACGATCATCCCTGGTCTGCCAGACCAGTCATTTCATCAAAAGACCAACTGGTGAATAAGTAAAAATATTATTCATTTGAACTGAATAATCTTAAAAAGAAAGATGGGATATGACTTTTATTTATATTTCATGGAATGTTGTCACATATCTTCCAAGGAAGTTTTTATTCTTTTAGGAAGCAAGAGAGTCAAAGTGTTGGTTCAGTGGTTTTAGATGTCAGTAAACATAATTTACTTAATATAGAGATTAACCCGCAGATACGTGTGAACATTTGGGTATTTTCACCAAATATAGAACTCACTGTGCACCATGAGCTAACTAAAGCTTAGTTTAACAGTGTAGCATGATAGAAACTGCTGGTAGAAAGTAATTAAATATTTCCATTGCTTTTCTGACAATACGTCTAATACAGTTAAAATAATTTTCAAGTGATCTTGTAATTAAAAATGTGTGGTTAATATTTATTAACTGTACTTCTTCAATAGATTTTTTCATTCCATTGTTTGAACTCTCCTCAGATGGCGCAATGTGTCTAGTCCTGCTAGACCTTCACTCTCTCCCTGATGGTTTGCACAGTATTGCTGTGCATTCTTTTGCTGGTAGCCTATGGAGTTGCATTTAACTGTGTTTCTGAAAAGGGTTTATATAGTAGTAATTTCTTTCTTTCAGTCTTGCTCACAGCATTCAGTGAGGATGTCAGCATCCATGTCCTTTCAGTCTATGTGTACTGTTCGTCTAGTACCTTTCCTTAGGTATCCTCAGGTAGCTCTTTACTTCTTTTACAACTTTTCCTCTTAAATTATTTCCTCCTTTCCTTTTTTTTTTTGTTCCTCTTTTTCCAGCATTTTGACATTCTTAGAATATTCTAGGTGGTGTAATGCTTATAATTCCATGATTTACCACCTGCTACTTCTGAAAAGACAGATAAATATTTGTCTCTCCCTGTCTCCTTCCCTTTCTCCCTACCTGTAATATTTTTCCCTGTCCTTTTCTACCCTTCCCCACCACAAAATGACATCTAATAAAGAATGAAGTTTTAGTTAGTACTGATCAACCACTGAATGATACATCTTTTAAAATACGTTTTATAATAAAACAGTGAACTTCATTTATTTTTTCTGTTTCAGAAGAGCTTTATATTATTTTTATAACTGCATAAGCAAGGTGAAGTATTTCTACACACTATTTCTACAGCTGTACATATATGATTATAATTTGTTCATGATCAAAAAGAATGATGAAATATATTTATTGGCATTTTCAAAATCAGCCTTCCAGTCTATCTTCAATGAAACTAGCGTAGCTTTACTGACAGTACACCCTTGACAGCAAATAACTTTTCAACTAAGTATGGTAATAACTAGATTTCTATGGGGGTATACTGGAGCATATTTGGCCAGCTAAAGGAAGACTCTACTTTCAGGTGATGAGAGTGCTAGTATCAGGAATGAAGTCTGAATGTCACACTGTGTGGGATTTTATCTTGGAACATTGTGTCAGAAGTGAGTCAATTCTTGTGAAATCAGAAAGTAGCTATATTGCAAGAAAATGAACCAAGAAAGAGGATATATTTAGCAACTGGGTCCACTTAAACTGTGGCATTTCAACAGCTTCAACAACAACAAAAGAAAAGGAGTAGGGGGCAGAAAGCAAAATTAGAACTTTAGCAGTATTTTGTCTGCCTTTCAGTTTATGATTATCTATAAGAGCCTGGAAATGCAAGACTTCTGAATTCATAAATATAAAAAGTATATTTTCAACAACGATGGCTTCAGGATAAATTACGGATACCTAATAGGAGAAAAAATGGCTGACATTTTATGATCAAAATTTTAAAATCTAAGTTTTGACCAGTGGGTTCAAAAAATGGTGGACTTCAAAATGGAATGCTCTCCAAAGAGAGGTTGCAGGAAAGACTCTGAAAGCTTAGCTGCATGCAGAAGTTGTGGGTGGGGGGAGGTGGTGGTGATGGTGGTGGTGGCAAATCATGCAAATGCAAAGCAGGCGTGGAGCACCCATAGGGAAGTGCAAAGGAGGGCAGAGAGCTATTTGCAAACAGCTGACTCACAGAGATGTTTTCATCCAGAGGTCTTAGGGCTAGATTGTCATAACCTTTGCTTATGATGTGGGGGAGTGAAGAGAAGTTAAACACTTCTTTTATTCCTGTGCTCATTTCTCCTTAGATTATGAGTCACAGAGAAAACAAGGGCCAAGGGCCAGTGTCTGCCATTCCTTCTGTAGGGAGAGGGAATGTCATCCTGTCCACCCCAGACAAATGCACTACACTCCTCTGCTCACCAGCTAGAATAGCTATTCAGCAACAGCGTAAGACACCCAATACCAAAAAGTAGAGTGATGTAGTTCTCCACTGACAGTGTGAAGGAATTGCAAATAAGTTCAGTTCCAGGCCCTTTTCTGGCACAACACAGTTCTATCAGACAGAAATTCTTGCTTTAGGTCAATAGTTCTAAGTAACCAATTTGTCAACAGACAAACTTGCAATGTTCCAGAAGCATTTTTCATAATAAATTTGCATTACTTACAAATAAATTGATTTTTCTCTCATCACCAATGGTTAAGTCCATTTGTTATCTGATAGAAGTATACTTAGAGGGAGATTGCTTGGACTAACCATTCTTACTTAATGGGAAGCAATTACATTACATATTCTTTGCCTTCTTCCACCTCTCCATCTGTATTACAGCCTTTGCAAAGGAAAAAAGGGATAGAAAAGGCAAAGGTGGGACATTGCTAAAGGGCAAACTGAAATTCATACAGTGGTGCTATTTTTTCCCTTAATGTCACTGTGGTTGACTGGAAAAATGGACATTTTAGGCAGCATGTTTCCTTATGTAAAGCAGCATCTTATGTGCAGAGAATGACTGAAGAGAGAGTAAGTAATGCCTGGAGCAGCTTTCATCTTTTTTTCCTAACATTTTTCTACAGGGGCTAGTAATTAATGCCTATTGTGAGAGTTCAGTCTGAGAAACAATAGCTGGATTTGGATCCCATTAAATTAATTATTTTATGTTAATTTACTGTACTCACATGTGTGCCTTTGATAATCCCCTTTTAGTTGTGGTTTTATCTTTTGGAAAGAGAGGAAAGGTTCTATAGCAGGAATACAAAGTTTATTCCTGACAAAGAAATTGCATGTGTTCGTTTCCACCCACTCATTCTGTAGTACTTTATTTCAGTCTTTCACCCTCTCCAGTTTTTCATGGAAGTTCTGACTAATGTTTCCAGCTACCCTATTCTGACCAGACCTCAAAATCTGTTCTCCATGATTTTCTTCCTTCTGTCTGTGATATTTCTGAGATTAATAGACATGCTTTTGTCATAAATCTCTCTTTTCTTCTCTTAACTCTTCTCCTAGTTAATCTCCTTCCTACATTCCTAATTAAGTTCCAGCCTTTTTGAGGCAAGTCTTACCTCCTTATCTAGGGCCTGGGCAGTACTTAGAATTTTGAGACATAACTGCACCATTTTGGACCATGAAAATACTCCCACCCGTATGCTAACAGACATAAAAATTCTAATCTGTAACTCCAATGTCATCCACTATTATGCAGATTTAAAAAAATAATCAATGGGGCAATGACATTTATTTGGTCCAAATGACATCAACAGAAAAAAAATCTGATTTGTGTGGGTCTGACAAAGAGCTTTATAGCTCAGCTAACCTAGCAAACCCTTGAATTACACCTAGGTCTCTACTTTTTGGAGTTCTTGCCCATTTGTATCATTGACATCCCTTGTCCCAGTTCTTCCTTTCTGCAGTCATAATTGTCTTCTTGGAGGTTAAATCTTCCCAGCAACACATTTATGCTCTCAATTTTTCCACCCAGTGCTTGATTTCTGGCTGTCTTGAAGAGGGGCAGTGTATGGTTCAGGCCCTCTTCATGGGAAGGACTGGGAGGTGTCAGCCATTTGTATCAGAATTGTACCTACTCCTGTGTTTTACTCAGAAATCTGACCCCAGATCCAGACCTCTTGTTTTTACTGTTTGATAGAAACTTCTCCTGCCTTTGGAATAATTTACTACAGTGGTGAAAATAAGACCCTGAGGATCTCATTCTGTGACTATAAGAAAATATGCTTAACTTAAAGAATGTAAACTTAAATGAAATAGATGTTAAAAAGTTAGAAAAGGAAAACATGGATAGATTACTGAGTCCTGAAGTAGGCAAATTAGGAATAAAAACATTTAAGATCAGGACTTTATACATTGCACTTCATGCTGAAGGCAGCTAGTGGTCAGGGAGGAGTAAAGGAAAGGCATGAAGGTGGTGAATGATGTAATTAAAACAAGTAATATTAATGATTTAATGGTCTCCCTACATTTGCTTCCCACTTACATATTACAGTCTATTTCTAACCCATGGCTGAGTTTCTGGACAGTCTTCTCTCTTTAAATATAAAGGTAGTCTTTCTGGCTCTTCAGTTTGCAAACACTGCATCTTTTGATTCCATCTTTCAGACCAAATTTTGAAATGGTGCCTAGGAGAAAGCTGACGCTAAAAGAGTGAGGGATACAGGAGGAGAATGAGCATGTAACTGATGCACATTATATATGGAGGGAAATGCCATATTGTGGACTTCTTTTTTTTTTAATGTAAATTCTGTTCTTATTTGTCTTTCACTTGTCATTTTAAATTGCAGGTAGTTATTGTCAGTATCTATGCATCTTTCAGAGTGCAATGGAAGAACTGGTTCTCCAGCATTACAAAGTTCTTGACACAATTATAATATAAATAATAAAAATTTTAAACAGA
>VWZQ01008303.1:580447-593772 GCA_013397015.1 Myiagra hebetior | reverse complement strand
GATATCTTTGCTGAAAATGGAAATGGTTTCATACTAGCTCTTAAGAAAAAAACAGACAATTCCCTGGCCAGGATTACTGTTCTTTGGCCACTGACAGCAACAGGAGACATGAAGAATTAAAAACAATGAACAGCTGAGTAGTATTAAAGTTTGAGTGGGTAGACGAGAGCAGTATATTCCAGAATTAAGACTGCCCTTCAGCTCTTAGATGGTGGTGTCTACTGGAGTTTTGCAATTTCTGTTTTGTTTCTTTAGCAATGGCTTCAGAAACTGCTGTGACTGTACGTGAAAATCGAGATTTTAAAAAAAATATTATACAGTTTTTCCCTTGTGACACATGCAGTATATCTTGTCTTTTATCTGTGTATGCATATATGACTGCACACATAAATATACAGCCTAGAAATGCAGAAAGCATATGCTATGTATGTCCATTAGGAAGCCCTTAATGAAGAAAGAACATGGTCAGATTTCCTTAAATGAACAAATAGTTCCATTAAAAAAAATCAAATTGAGTTCTGAAAAGAGCCAATATCAAACTTGCTTTTCTATAAAATATGAGGCTTCTCTCACAGAGCTCGAGTTAGTTACCTTACATAGGAGCTCAGCTGGAACTCTGCAAACTGCCTGTGAATAGTGAAACTGCATAATCTGTAGCCCCTGAGCAGATGCGTCTAGTGGCTTGAGGCTGGAAAACCTAATAATATCCATGAAAGGGCTGGTGAAATCTTAATGTTTTCACCTATTTCCTTCAGCACTGCAGAATGTGGGAATATCTGTTCTGTCTGTTTCTTTTCTTTCTCTCTTCTTTTTAAACATTATTATAATTTGGACCAGAACCCAGCTAAAGAAAAGAAAGAATAGGTTGAAGATGTGGGGAATTTCTGCTTTTCATTGAATCCTATGAGTCTATGATTCAATGCAGTTTGAGAACACAGTTAACAGAAAGAGGCAAGCAGCATTATCTCTAGCCAAGTCTGTGCAGCAAAAGTCCCCATAAAGTGCTTCTTTCAGAACTGGGACTGGATTCATGTAAATATTTTGATTTTCTTAGTAGAGAAAAACCTGTTTCCAAGATTTTTGATGAAATTTTTTAATCAGTTGCAACTGAATATTTGGGGATAGATCTTAAATAACGTTCCCAAAAGATGAAATGAGACCTATGAGGTATTTGTTTAATGTCTCTATAAAGACAGAGGTCAAAGAAAACAAATTTTGCAGTTTGTCCTTCCATATTACACTTCTGCTATTTGTAATTTTCACATTTAAATATGCAAAATAACTAGAAATTTTCCAAGTCCTCCCTTTGTCTCTTCATAGAACCAGTTAGTATTGTCCCACACTTTCAAGAAGTCCTAAGAAAGATGGCTTATTATTTTGAAACCTCTGAAAGACTGAATTACTGCCTCTGCCCTGTCAGTCGTAATGTGAAAAAATAAAGGAGGCTCAGACTTGCTCTAGGGCTAGTATTCATATCTCATATCTCAGACCCTGTGTTCTAGAAAATGATTTGATTTTGATTTTTCAGTTCTATCTGCTTTTTTTGCTCCTGCACTTCTGTTCTCCTTTCCCCCCCACCCCTGCCTTTATTTTTAAAGTCAGGATAACTTGCCTAGAGGCTTAATTTTATTTATCACTTCATCTTTTCTTTATAAGACTATGGAATAATGGAAACCTTTACATGTGATGGACTTCCACTGTGATTTTTGGCCCTCCTAAATACAAGGCATTCTTTGGTGTAACTTCTAATCTTTACTCTTTTTTTGGGTTCCTACCTGTTAGCTTTCACCTATGCTTTTGACACAAATTTATAGCTTTTTCATGGTCATATCTGCTGTTTTAGAGCATTTTCTATGTCTCTGAGAGGATGCTAGACCACCCATCTTCCTTTCCTATTTAAGATCCAGAAAGAAATGAAGGCAATGGTGGAATGTCCAAAATAATTAGTCTGTTATAATGTGCAAACCAAGCCAATTTCTGTTAGCTCTTCCACAAATATTAGAGATTAGGATGTTGCAACACCGCATCTGGACATTTTGCTGTAAAATATAATGAAAAAACCAGAATTGAAAACAAATTAGGACTCACCTTAAAAAGTCAGTGCAACAATATCAAAGAAACACTTAGGTAATTTGCACGCTCTTAAATAAGTAAAAACTACAACTGATTGCAACATAATTTTAAAAAGTGAATTAACATCAATAATATTTTTGGCTAAAGGATTGAAAAAAACATCAAATTTTGTATGAGACGGGGATTTTTTTTTAATGACCGTGTTATGCTTCTTACACATTTTAAATTACCATGCCTTGAGAAAATCGATTTCAAAACATACATGAAATTTTGAATATACTTAAAGGCAATAATGCCCAATTCCTCCATTAGGTAAATGAACTACAGTTTTCTACCTATGAAATTTGAAACTTAGATAAAGGCTATCACACTCTTATCTGCATCCTTTTCTGTGAGTGCTGTTCATAAATAGTGGCAATTAATCGCAAACTTTCATCTCTTTCTGGAGAGGAGCATTGCATATCATTGATTTCCTACCAGGGATCAATATCTGCATTACATGACACATGTCAAGACCTAGATTTTGCTTAGTAACAGTAGTCTCTGAATGATAAAGTAAGAACAAATGAATTAGGGTGGGAAGGGAAATTTAGATAGATAGTTAGGAAAAACTTACATTAAATTGTTATATTTCTACAAGTATCTACTTTTGGCCTTGTTTTTGGTGTCTTTGCTTCAGGAGATAAAATGCTAGAACTTTTATTGATGTCCTTGAAAATTTTGCATAACAATTTTCACTTATTCTCTTCATTAGAAACCAGCTCAGTGTCACAATCTAGAGACTAAAAGATCAGGGGATTTGCTATGCTCTTTTCAAAATAAAACAATCACCTCAGTGCAAATATACTTACTTAATGATCCTCTCTTGAGAGAGCAAATTAGGATTTCTGTGTTCCTCTTTTGAAACAGCAGCTCCTCCGTTACAGGAGGGGGTTGTTTTAAGAAAGAAAAAAGAGAAACTATTTTGGAAAATAAGATTAGATAAAGCATTGAAAAATAATAATTTTAGAGACTGTGTGGTTTTCTAATATAAAACCTGTGAGAGGAGGTGTGTGAGAGACCATCACAAAAACAGTGGGCTTGTATGGCTGCACCCAGACCTTCATCCTCATTGCTTTGCAGGCTGTTCTCTCTATGTGTTAGCTACCATTTTTTTTTTCTTTCTTGCACCTTCAATTGCATCTTACTTCGAAAACTAAACTGACGTAAAGGAGAGACAACAAAGATAACTGCCACTTACCCGTTTAATTACTCTTATAGATCTGTTCCATCCTGTGCCTTTTGGGGTCACTTCTGAGTGAAAAAATCTCAGCTCATAAAATTATATGAAAATAGGAGTCTTTTATATTCTTTTTGCATTTTATCTTGGTCAAATAAAAAATTATTGTCTTGCTACCTAGATTGGTATATAATAGTAGCAGATAAAAAATAATTGGAGCACTTTAACAACATTTGAGCCTCATTATAGAAGCTGCCATAGATACCTTCATGTTTTCCAAAGTACCCTCTCTTTGGTTTCTTTGGTTGCACAGCACCATGTGTAGTGAAGCAGTCCCAGTTAACCATTTACATTTTCTTAATCAGGAATGCATCAGAAGTCTGATCAGAACTGTTGCTATTTTACAAGCATCTGCTATTTTCATGATTGTGTCTTCCTCTTCATCTGCACTTCGGTACAAAGATTTAATTAAAGTAGTTAAAATAAGAGACAACAGATGTGATCTACTCAACTACAAGTCAGCAGTTTGAGATTCCTCTGTGGATGAACAGAAATTAAAACAATTAAAATTCTGTAATTTATTTCAATTACTTTGTGTACCAAGTTTAGTTAAACACTGTTGTCTTGAAACATCGCTTTCCAATAGCTAATAACATGGAATTCTTAAGAACTGCCTACAGTCTTCACAAAATATTTTTTGGAGATAGGGCATTCCTGCCTTTTTTCTGATTTCCTAATGAGAGTGTACCTTATTATTTCTCTAATTCCTGGGGGTTTTTTACATTAAATAAGCCACAACACTATGCTCTTGTATGAGTTAGCAGCAGCAGAGGTAGAGATTAGACTTTAAATCTTATATATTGTCATAGAAAGATAATCAGTCTCAAGTGTGCTGCACAGTGAATGAAGTGTGGCTTGCATAATTCCTTGGGAAAGCTGTGCTTTGATTGTTTCAATTGCAAGCTGGGTGTTCAATTGTGGCTGGGTAAGCCTCAAGCCTTCACTTGTTTTCTTCGACTATAGGATTTTGTATTTGTAGAAAATTGTCTGCATATAGAATCAGAAAAGAAATAATGACTTTTTTTTTCCTCTAAAAGAGTCTTAACTAGAATTAAATATATATTAATTAATTAGCTTGTGCTGACCATAATGTTATAAGTTATTGAGTTGCTGTCTAACAGACTTCATCACTCATCAGAATAATCAAGATAAAATTGGATGCAAATTAGGAAATAAATCTATTGGATGTTTATTCCCTAATCATGCCTTCCCCTTCTTCCCCCCAGTGTTCACAAGTACTAGGTCTCTGTTCATTACTTTCTTTAGTTAACCATATGTTCTTTTTCTGTTACTCAATGTATAAAAATTCCTTCTACTCTTCTAGTTTCTCTTTGTGGTTCCATTTTAACTTTAACCTCTCTTCTGGCTGTGTTTCTCCACTAATAATCCCTCTTAATGGTAAATGCAAAATAACGAAAAAAAAAAAATTCCACTATATTGTTCTAGGGTTGAATCAATGAGTAGAGATGTAATAGAGAAGCCACAGTAAGAGTAATGAGTTTGGGAGAGAATATTATTCTGTCTGTCAAAACATTGCAGACTAGCTGTGGTGCATAAAGTGAAAGAATTAATATGATATTAATATGATAGAATTCATCCATCACTGCCTCACAAAAAAGCAGGAAAAAACAACAAAAAATAGTGCAGTAAAATATCATATGGTTAAGTAGACCAAAGTTCTACTTTCACAGAGCTGAAAGATATTCTTTCCCCTGGAACAAAGCTACTCTCTCAAGAAAAGCATCTATTGGTTTAGCAATATTCCTTGAAGCTTTGCCAAAGCATCCTCAGAGCTTGGTAGAGTGCAATTTAAAATATGTTTAAAATTTATTTATTACTTTTGCCACAGTTGTGGTAAGGTACCCTATGATATATGATACCTTAGGATATAAGGATGGTGTCCCTTTCACACTTACCTTTGGTTTTTTATCTTTTTTAATCATTATGCTTTACCTAAAATGAGTTCCTGCATGCTGGCTTTCAGTCAACAGCAGTCTCAGTTAAAGAATGAGTGTTGGGACCACATGCAGTTACTAAAAGAAGATACAGAACAGACAACCATATCTAAGTGCTGTCCACACAGTAGTATCTTTTCCGCTACCAGCCTCATCTATGAGGCAATAAGAAAGGGGTAATGTTGGTAAAAGTTAAATTTTAAAATGGTTGTGTGAGAGCAGAGACGTAAGTAAAACTATCTTTTCAGGCAGAGACCACAGATTTGTTAATGACACATTGACAGTATTTTCATAGAACTGTTTGAGTTGGAAAGATTCTTAAGTATCATCTAGTTCCAACCTCCAGCCATAAGCCAGAACACCTGCCACTAGATCAGGGCCCAAAAGCCCATTCAGCCTGGCCTTGACCTGAGGATGGGGCATCCACAACTTCTCTGGGCACTGTGTTCCAGTCCCTCATCAGTCTCACAATAAAAAATTTCTTTGTAATATCTACTCTAAATCTACCATCTCTCAAGTTAAAACCATCCCCTCTTGTCCTGTTAATGCCTTTGTAAAAAGTCCCTCTACATCTTCCTTCCAGGCTCCATTCAGGTACTGGAATGCTGCAATTAGGTTACCCCAAAGCCTTCTCTTTTCCAGTCTGAACAATCCCAATTCTCTCAGGCATTCCTTGTATGGAGGTGCTCCACCCCTCTGATTATCTTGGTGGCCTCTTCTGCACTCACTCCAACAGGTTGGTGACCTTCCTGTGCTGGGGACCTCAGAGCTGGATGCAGCACTGCAGGTGGGGTTTTACGTGAGCATAGTTTGAAGACAATTGATGAACCAAGAAGAAAACTGCTGCATTACAAGGAGAATTTGCATCACGTTCTTTGGATCCTTTTCAGTCTGAAAAAGCTGGAGTTGTTGTGATTGTTTCAGTGTTCAATATTCTCTCCCTACTTCCAGGAACAAGAACCAGGGAAAATAAAAGAATGCTGGTATAGCAGTATAGCAACTCTTGAATTATCCCATAGTGAACAACAATTTGCTAAGACACTCTCATTTCCAATACACTGGTGTATACTCCAGGCTGTGTGTCAAGGATACTGACAATTGCTTCAAGCATTAGCACTCCATTTTGCCTTTTTCTGTCCATGACAGTGCATGGCTGCCTCCCCCAAGCAGCTTCTTCTGGAGTTTTGAAATAAACACTTGTGTTACAGAAGTGTTTTCAGAGGGGAAATTATCAAGGGAAGGAAGGAAGGAAACAATTGCCCAGTTTGCCTTTTTTGATGTGAAGGTGAAAAGTTTGGGGTTACAACTCAGGTGAAAAGTTTGGGTAGACTTACAGGTGATAAAAGTTTGTTAGAATTACAGGTAATAAAAACTTGCTTATACAAAGCTCATCAAAATGCTATTTTGGTGTTCTTCCCTTACAGCAGTCTGTCAGAGAGGTCCAGCATTATTAAAAACAAAATCTACTTCTAATGTAAGAATCTATTTTATGGGTGCTAAAGTTCATTAATAACATCACCAGGGGAACTCAGAAATAACACTGTTAGCATGCTTTCTTTAGAGGTGTGAGAAACTGAAATTATGGACATTACAATAGCTGCAGCAGATGTGTTTGAAGGTGCCTATTCTTTAGTTGGTGCTCAGAGGTTACAGGGCTGCCCAATAGGATGATTGTGTAGGAAAGACTTTAATTTGTTTCCTGGGTTAGTAAACAGAAACAGGGAACTACTCAAACAAGAAACTATTTCTAACCATTTCTCTATTCATGAAGCACTAAAGAGTGCACATTTGTCAAAGTACAGAACAGAATTGTCTTGGGGTGACTCTCTGATGTGTATCCCCTATCACGGCTCTGTGCCAGAAAATTAGTTTTGTGCCTTTAAACTGAGCGTGAGAGGGGAGGAAAAAATGAACTTTTCAAAGCAAGTTCCCAAGGAAGCTGTGTTCTCAGTGAAGCCAGAAAAGGTAAGATACATGGCTTAGTACAGCATTTGATAAGCAGAAGAGTGGGGGAAAATGTTTGAAAGTTGGGAGTTCTTATTAGAATATAAATATGAAACAAACAGTCTAAATATATGAAAAGAACAACCTAAATAACAAAAAATTTCTTTATAAGCTCAGGACTTCCAGAGTTATGGCTGTTTGTTGACATTCCTCTGCTGGAGTAAAAATGCAGAATTATTCCTCTTGCTGTGTAATTTTTTTAGAGAACTGCTCCTCAACATTTTTAGCTGTACATAAATGGATACATAAGATTTTCTAAGAGTTTAATTTCTGAAAGCTTGCATACTATTGCCAGAGAAGTCTTAAATTTTGTAAAAGGACAATATTTTTAGTTATATGACTGAGTTTGTATGTGCCAGTTTCAGAGTATGTGAAAAGTTTGTCCATATATGGAGGACTTGTATGGACAGAGATAAGCAATTTGTCTATCTTGAGCTCTGCAATATGGCACTACAAATCCTGTCCAGATTTTGTACATTTTTATCTCTCACACCTATCCAAATGGTAAACCATCAAACTCCTCCTCCTCTCCCCACAGTACATAGGGGTTTTCTATAATTTTTTTTTGAAAATAATGAATCTCTACAAAAAATAAATTTGTAACACCATTGTATGAACTGGCTACAATGGGTGTAAATTAGATTATATTTGTAAGCACATTTATTTATTGTCTGTGAGAAATTGCGTGTTAGCTGTTAATTGCCAGATTCTCAGGTGAACACAGCATTCTTAGGAAATGTTCCTGCCCACGTGTTGAGCTACTTTTTATGTCAGTACAGCACTGTTGTGCCAGGAATGTGCTACTCTGTGATCGTCCCTGCTCCGGGAGACTCAGAGCTCAAGCAGTAAATCTGTGTTTTAAGAGTTGCAGAAAATTTTATAAGTAGACACAAGGAGTGTGGATTTTATTGATGCTCAACAGCAGAAACCTTTGTACATATGCCTACAATCTTTTTTCCACGCTGTTGCACTTTCACTGTATCACCCATAGAGATCTATATTTTTAAAATTTAATAGTTCTTTATTCAAAGATCTGTGTATGACCAGCGAGAATGGTGGCATAAAGAAGAATGGAGAGCAGTAAGGGAAATGTCTAGGATTTGAATTGATTCGACAGTTTTGATGAAGTCTTATATTTTGGTATCATAACACCATTTTTATGCTGGTTATTCCAGGAGAAAACAAATTGAGTAAATCAATCTGATTTTTTTTTTTTCTTTGAAGGAAATGCCTTATGGAAGTTTTGTTGAAGATGATTAGAGTAAAATCTCCTTGCTGCTTGGAAACTAAGAGACATTGAATTTAAAAACATGCAAAATGGTTGGTTATGACGCCATAATTCATGTCTCATTTTGTTTTTTATTTTTTACTTTTTAAACAGAGGAAGAATCTTGGATGATAGCAGCAATATTATGGCCCCAATTCTTTCCTCTTCAGATCAAGTTTTCCATTTTTACACTTTTAATATTTGTAGAAAGGAATCTATTATGGCAGCCATTTGGAAATTCGGTTTTGGAGCAGGCCTCCCTTGTGTCAGACCTTAGGATAAATTGCTGGCATGCCAGTGCCAAATTCAGCACAGGTTGCAGCTATTCCTGCTTGAGCAGCTGTTATTAAAGGTGACAGGTAACGAAGTCTGAAAATAATCAAAGCCTTATGTTGACATAGGAGGGCATTTCAGCTCTCATGACATCTACCTGTGTTTTGTTTTCCTTTGTTTCATTATGTAGTTAATGTAAAGTTTGAAAGTGATAGAAAATACTATTCATCAGTAGAGTGGTACACTTACAGTGGTCTGAGAAACTCTGCAACAGTTAGATTTTTAGGTACCCTATGCTAGACTGAGTAGATGGAACTATCAGTCTCTCTCCTTTCACTGCTGGGATGAGAAGTAGGAGAATATTATTGCTTGTGTAAGAAATGGGCAGTCAGTAACGCTTGAACCTCATGCAGTTTGAAAAAGGTTACTAAAGAGAAGAGTTTAATTTGTAGTTTGATACTGACAATTTATTCATTGATGTTAAATCACCCATCAAAAAAGCATGGATTTAAGCCTGCTGCGTGCACTGCATGTGTTGCAATCGATTATGTAATTTTGCTGTCATAATTTTATTAAACAAATACTATTACGAAGCAGCATAATTTAACATAAATATGCATTAGTTAACTCCTGAGTCTTACTTTTTCACCTCATAAATGTGACTCTAAAGAAATTTTCCCTAGGAAATCTATTAACAGGATCGCATTTTGAATTTAAAAGTCCACTGAAATACCTTTCAATCAAAAGATCACTTTGGAGAAGTGGCCATTCTTATTAACATGTAATTAAAATTGCGTATTACTCTGTAACTCATTGTAAGGCTCAGACTGGCCAGTGCCATTTAATTAAGTATCTTCCTCACAGCTATCAGAGAGCTGTGGTTTTTTTGTCCACCTGAAATCTAAGACTTGGTTTAAAACCTGACCACTTTAAAATTGTGGGGTAATATAATTGTTTCTCTTGGACTGCCTTCTCTAAAACAAAATCGGATTGGAATGAAGGATTTGGAACACCTGTGAGTGACAAAAATGGAAACTAAATATGTGTGATATTATACATAGTGTTGTTGGTAAATTTATATTTTAACTTTAAAGCAAATTGTATTTCAAACACAATTTATCCATATCAGAGTAGAAATTGACTGTTCTAGAGATGTACTATCGTCAAACTACCCCGAAAATAAAAAAGGTCCTACAAAGCAATGTCTAAATGGAGTTTCTGTGGAATGTATTCATTATTAACTTGAGGTAAAATTCCTAAGGAGCTATTGTTATGAATTCCTATCATTGAGATCAGCCTAGGAATTTTCAAGTTAAGCTTGTGTACAAACATGCTCAAAGAGGGAAATATGTAGCAGTAGCATGCAAAGAGTGCTATGATGTATTGGAACACTTATGAAAAGCAGTGAAAAGGAGTACCTAAGTATATTTTTATAGTTTTTTGGATGTAAAATTTTTGTATAGGTCATAAAATGTCTGAATTGTAAAAAGGGGCTATTATTAATGAATTCTTGCAAGAAAATTTTATTTCAGCTGAATCAGGAAATGGTAAATAATGAAGAATATTGTTGAATGGAAAAAAACCCCATAAAAGTATTTCAAATTTTGAATGAAAATAATCTTTTAGAATAAAATCCCTACAGAATAATTTCAGATAGTTTGAAGTGCATAAAAATGCAGCATCATACCTCTAATTTCTTATCATATTCTTCCTTCTTGTCATGTCTGAGAAATAGTTCTGGCCAAAATGAATGTATTTTTGTCTTTTTAAACAAGATACTTTTGCTTTCTGTGCATGCAATTTTTGTCCCTTATGAATTATGGCTTTAAAAAGGTTATTAGTTGCTTACTATCATTTAGGGTGGGGCTACTAAGGGATCCAGAAGTTCATCGAACATGCTTCAAATTGTAATTTAAAAAATACAAGTTTTAAGCTGGAATAACTTTAAAATGCATCACTGTTTCACAATAGGATGCTTTAACGTAATTATTTAATTTCATTTTATAGATAACAAAATGCAATGGCTTTAATACAGTCAGACTTTGTTGGAACATTTGATATGACATCCCAAATGCACTGATTAGTTTGTGTGAATAACACAATGATCAGTTTAAGAATCGAAGGTGGGACAAAGAATTATCTAAAGGACATGCAGCAGGTTTTATTGAAGTGATATCTACAATGTTAGTGGGAGGTTACACAAAGATTTCCTTTGTGGTTTGGTCAACTTGATTTATTTCAAGTCATGAGGCATCATCTATAAATGGAAGTCTGTGATTATCTCCTGTGAAGACGTTACCAGCTTAGTAGTCTAGCTGAAATATAAAGAAATTTAAAAACTTGAAAGAAAAGTCACACACATAGGGGACTTAATTACAAATATTTCTGCTATAAGTTGAAGGCCTACTAACTTCAAAGTAAAGAAGACAAGTCAGTCTCTTAGCAGGGTACAGATGGAATAAGTGTTAACAACATGAGGCTGCTGTGAAAAATAAAATGGGATTCTAGAACACATAAGGTAAGCTCTTTCTACTACTGAAAGAATACTGTTGTATTGTATAAGGGAGAACCATCCAACTGGAATATATTATACATTTCTCATTACTCGAGTTAGTGAAAGGTTTATCCGTATTGGGAGAAATATAATGTGGGCTAATAAGATGTTGTGCTGCTGAGTACTCTAAGTGAGGGACATTAGCAGCGATAGAAACGAATAAATAAAGTCTGGGAGCCAGGAATAAATAAGATCTTGATTAAACTGAAGGAAATATCAGTACCAAACCCAAAAAGAATGGAGTGGCTATAAAGAAATTTAGATATTCAGGTGTAAGATACAAGGGAAGTGAGATTTCAAAGCAGACTTCCAACTGGGTGAGTTGGAACAAATCCTCTTGATTACTTTGTGAGAGGAATTATATGGCAGCAGTGGTACTAGAAGGCTTAATTTGGTGACAGAGTAAGTTTATAGAATTTTTAACAGCAAGATAAAATTAAGGAGCCTTTTATACTTTGTGGTCAGTGGATGGACAGTTGGGCCTTCCAGGTTTACAGACTATGTAGTTGATAGGCTTCTTAATAACATTTTGTCAGCCTGACAAGCTAGTTACAATTTCCGATGAAGTAAATTTTCTAAATGATAGAAATTTTTTTGTGGCTTCCAGATAAAGAGAAATTTCAGGTATCAAAAAATAGTTTCTTGGGATACCTTCACTTTTGGAATATGAAAAGGGTCATTGTCAATCATACCAGATGTACTCTGCTCATGTCCCAGACTTGTACTCTGCTCATGTCCCAGAATGGGAGCTGTGTTTCCCTCTGATTAGGAAACGTCCAGGGCAATTCAGAATATCTAAGATGGGAGTGTGCCCCTTTCTCTGCTGACCAGGTAAAGAATCTCAGTTCCTGACTGAAGTTACATTTAATCATTCAGACAATGAATATCCACAACTTGATCCTGACTTTTGTGTTAGCCTGTCTTTCCTATTCAGTGCCTTAGATTTTGATTCTTTCCACCTGAGCCTTTATTTTCAAGTGCTTGAGAAGCTACGTGGAGGAAAGAGGAGGAAAACAAGTGATATGAATGCAGGAGGAAGAGGTAGGGGAAATTAACTGATATTAGCACAGCAACAGACTTTTTTTGCCTACTTGAACACTTGGCTTTCCAGCGATCTGCACATTCAGATTTTAGATGTTGTGGAGAAAAATGTATCGACCGAATATGTTTGCTTTTATATAAGTCTGTGTAGCTGTTCTAATAAAATCAAGCCTTGGGGGAGGAAGTATCTTGAAACTAGAAAAACAATGTGATCTCATGTCTTTATTCTGAAAAAAAAATCTTAATCTAATAAATTGAAAATAATAATTTAGTTTATGAGAGGGAAATGTACATGCTCTGGCTTTTAGGATATTCACTCCTGCTTTTAGTGAAATTTCGTGATTTACTTTTGGAAATCTGTAGGTGACTCCTAATCCATTATTTACTTTCTCTGCTGGGATTTGTGTTTGGTTTTATATGAAACCTCCTTTCAGTAATGTTTGGCCTGAAATGATGTAATTCATGATGACTGATGCAATGAAAGCATGGAGCTCTTAGAATCCATTGTGTGAAGCATTTTAACATAGTTCAAACATCTTTGGTAGAAGATACGTCTCTACTCTGTTTCAAAAGAGATATATTTGGCATACCTTTCAACCAAGTGAAAACAGGACAATGTAACAAAATCTTTCTCTTTAGGAAAAGAGATTTATATTTGAATGTGTTTTTACCTCTGCCAGATTTTTCATGTTTCTGCCCTCTGAGTTATTCAACATTTTTTTTCACTCAGGATAAAAATGAACATAAAACCCCACCCCGGCCCCATTTCACCAAAAACCTCAAACCAACCAACCAACCAACCAACCAACCAACCAACCAACCAACCAACAAAAAAAAAACCTCGCAAAGCCAAAAAACCCCCACAAAAACAAACAAGCA
>VWZQ01008303.1:565086-580372 GCA_013397015.1 Myiagra hebetior | reverse complement strand
CCCCCCCCCCCCCCCCCCCCCAGCCAAGAGTATCTTTCCATCTTGGAACTAATTTTTGGTCCAGCAAGTTTTAGAATTGCTTAAAGTTGATAAAAATAAAACATTATGGGAAGTTTAATCACATTTTAATGTGAAATTCAAATAGCTTTTTATACTCTTAATATTCAAAATGTCAATACCCAGCTCAGGAAATGTAACCACTATGGGTATTATAAATATAACCACTATGGGTATTACATATCATTCATGGACTCTCCACAATGTAGTGGTTTCTCTCCAGCTACAGCTGCTCCTCCAGCATCGCCTTTCCCTGTGTGTATGCTATTTTCTTGCTTAATATGCAATATTTGATGAGTTTTTCAGGATTTTTTATCTAAAATAAAATAACTATTAATGGCATCCCTCATAAAAGCAGACATGTCAGTTTTAGAAGTTATGGTACATTCATATTTTTCATGTTGACTTTTGACAAGATGGTTTTAGCTACAGCTTTCAACTTCAAGGTCTGTTTCCTTTTAGGAAGCCACGCAAACAGGAAAATTTCTCTGAAATGGCAAATTACGGTCTTCAATTTTGATTTTTTTTTTTCTTTTTTTGATTGAGGTGTTTATCTTTTTTCCATTCCCCTTCCACACTGATGAATTTAAACTCTGGAGTCAGTTGATACAAGTTATGAGACAGGACATTTGGAACAATTTATAATGATCAACAAAATATACCGAGGAGAAGTTTAGTATCAAATGAGTTTAGTGCTGCAGATAGCCAGTAAGTGCACCGGTAGAGGTGTTCGGGGAGATTTTAGGAGCACTTTGAACGTAACAAGGTAGCATTAATCACTAATGTTCGACTGCTGAGATCTGCTTTCATATCAGCATGAGGTCTAGCACTCTTGAACGGGCTTCCTGCCCATCAGAACCATTATGTGAAATGCCTCCTGAGCCCTGATGGTTTTTCTACAAATCTTCACTTGCCTGCAGGAGATGATGCTTTGGGTCTTTGGCCAGCATAGGTGAGTTTGTCAGAGGCAGATTTAAGAATCCTGATTTTTAAAACTGTGAAGAATTTTTTTTGATACACAATTGTGTAAACAAGTTCTGGGTAGGGAGATGCGTTATCATTGCATAGAGCTAATAAAGAGAAAAACTGATCTGAAAAATTGGAACCTACAGATCACCATCAACTGTGGTTATGCATTACCAAAACTGTAGGTTGAAAGAGCATTGATGTAAGAATAGCTGTGTCAGGAGAGAACATAGGATCATTTAGCCAATATCATATCTTCTAAACTTTCATTAGGAAGCTTCACTGGATTACCCTTCTGTGAGTGGATATTCCGAACACACATAAAAATTTACAATCTGCAATAGTCTCAGCAAGAGTTCCACAGTTGAGCCAACTGCATGGAGACCTCTGTTCCTTTGTCTGCTTTGAACCTCACTCCTGCCATCTTCATTTGTTGATTCCTCACTACAATTTCTATATTTATTTTATATACAAAAGATATTGTCAAAGATGATCCAGTTCACTGGCTTTCACTGGTTTTGACCGGGTATGAAGAAACCATTTTCCATTAATTTACATTTACTTTCATTTCTTGCAGTCTGACAAATCAAGGAGTAAATATAGATGAATATTTTAAAATGAAGTCACCAGTCTACACAGTTCAGTAATGCAGAAGGGCTCTCTGTGCTCAGAACTGATAGACCTATGAAACTATGTGATTGTACAGCAAGAAGTCAAATAATAATTTACTCAGAATTAGGAATAAGATAAGAACAAAAATTGTACAATTTCCATGACAATAGTGCCCTGCAGAAACATTTCTTTCATTTAATTTCTGTTTATTTTTAAAATAAGAACCTTTGTTCAGATTTAAAACTCCTTCAGACACTTTCCCCAAGCACTTTCAATAGATAATTCTGTAAATTCTGGAGAGAAGGTATTTCAGTGCATGTCTTCAAGGGCCTTGTATTCAGCCTCACTCTGCTCTCCTCTGTAACCCTTTGTCTAATATAACTCCTGGCTCCTGATTTATACAAGTTTTGTTTTTATTATTTTTACAGTTAATCATGACAGCACTAGGAGCTTTTCACCAAGATAGATTTTCTGAGGCACAGAATTTGATTAGAGTAATGGAAAAATAGCTGGTTTTAAATAAGAACAACATAATCAGTGTTAGCAGGGGTTTATTTAACTATTCTTTTAAAAGAAACTTGTGATTTTTATTTCCTTACTATAAACGTAGCTCTAGATTTTCCTTTCTAGACCACCAGGTTCCTATCACTTGGCACACTCCTGCTGGTATGAATATACACCTTTGTTTAGCATTAAATGGTAATTCCTAAATTAAAGTTAGTATACAGAATGCATCTGTAGAGAATTATTTTGTCAAATTTAGAATTGTTAACACAGTATGCTTTGTCTACAGTGTGCTATGGATGTCAAACCTTTTCTTTTGAATAAAGAAGTGGTAAGGATACTAAGTAACAAAATCAAGTTATAGACTGTTTAAAAGATGTGCTCACTGGAAATTGATTTCTTCCTCATGAAGTAGAACTATCTGTTTTGAACATTATGAAATAAAAAAGCAAATTACATTCCTTGCTGAAGTGTTTTCAGCAGGCCAAAGGCTGTGTCTGGAATCTGCTACACTGTAAACCCCATAGCATGGAATATTATAGTGAAAATCCCCCAGATTTTTAAATTATTCCTTTAAATCCGTATAGACAAACCCAAACAGAATTATTTCACAAGATGAAATCATTAATATGCATAGATTGTTTGTCATACCTTTTTGTTTGGGAAATCCTTTTGTGATTGTGATATGTCTCAAGCAGAGAAGCCACATCTTATTCCTAATATTGGAAGATCCAATACCTGTATCATTTATACTGCAGTGCATGGCTATAAACGAAATTTCTTTTTAAAACAATTCCTGAAATATTCATAGACACTGACATATATGTAATTTCCCTCATTCCCACATTTGCCCTATATGAGCATTTCCCTCATTTAAACAGTTGCAGCAAGGTTTTAAAAGGACTTGCTCATCAAATCTGTCATGTATACTGTTCTTCCTGAAAAAAACGATGGGGAAGAAGGAATTTCCAACTGCTAGGAATTTGTTTCTCAGATCTTTGGCCTTCTGTCTTCAAAATACTAAGTGAGTTTGGTTAATTTCTGTTTTACAAAGACAATTAATTTGTTTCGAGTATTGTGTTAAAATTCTGACAAGGTTGAGAGGAGATGGACTTCTTTCCATTGGCGCCAATGGGAGGACATTAAATGACATACTCTGTACTGCAATATATTTGAGTTCTGGATCTTAGATTTGTTTCTCAGTGCAGAGTTTTGGGAGATTATTAATTATCTTACTGGTCTTATTTTTTACTTATTGATTTCAAATGGGTAAATGATCTAAGTCATACAATTCAGTTTTGGAGATAAGATTTACCCCTGGTGTGGTAAATATTACTAGAACTTAGCAAAAAAGGGTTAATGTAATTGCTGACTAACTGAGGGGGAATCTTCTTTTCGTTGAGTCTGGAGAATGAAGAGAGAGTGAATACTGGGCAAGACCCAGGAAAGGCCAGCTGTGCAAAGTTTTTCCAACCACTCACCCACAGAATCAGAACCACCAGAAACGTACAGAGGATGTTACCAGGTGGAGACTCCTTGCTGAGAAGTACTCAGCCAGAAGTGTCCATTTGTCACCCCAACAGTATCTCTAGAGGTTTGCTGCCTCCCAAGAGGTTGCATCCGTCGTATAACAGAAAAGCTGCTGAGCCTGTGGACTCATTCCTTTTTGTCAAAGCAGGATCTAATAATGCTGCAACGAAGTGACCCTGAAATATCAAGAGACTTTAAGTCCCTTGGAACAGTCCATTGGCCATTGTTCTCCTCTACCCTCCCAGTCAGAGAAGTGGATTTGAGAAAAAGGAGATGGATTGAACAGGTGAATGGCTATCTTAATAGCTGGTGTCATGCTAAGAGTCTCAGCCTCTGTGATCTTTGCACACTTTTGAGAAATTTGACCTGTTTACAGCTGATAGAAGCTCAAGTGTCCAAGTGTGAGCAAGAATGTCAAGGGCAATAAACGGTCTGAACTTACAAACAGAGAATTAAACTAGATTTAATATGGAAGAAGAATGATGTTCTAAGAACTCAAGAGCCAAAGGCTGCTGAGGCGTTAGGAAGCAACAGTGAAACCAGTGTGAACTCCCTCAAGACAATTAGGGTAAGTTCCTCTAAAGAGGGCATGGAGCCAACAGTCCAAGCAAATGCATCTATACCAGGGCATGCAGAATGTAGCATGGGAAACAAACAGGAGGAGCTGGGAGATTCTACTCAGGTGAAAAACTATGAGCTGATTGCTATCCCAGGAACTCAGTGGGATGAATTGTATGATTGGAGTGCTGTGATAGGCTATAAAGTATCCAGAAGTGACTGGCAAAGAAGGAGAGGTAAGTGAGTGGCTCTCTATTCTCAAACTGGGATTGATTGCATGAAGGTATCTCTGATGAAGAGAAATGCACAGGTCAAGAGTTCATGGGTGAAAAATGCCAACAAAGAAAAATCTGTTCTCTATAAACAGACATAAAAATGCAGCCAATGATGCCATTGTATTTTAATTATTTTACTTCCTTTTAATAGTTTATTTATTGTAAATGTGAGACACACTCTTTGGTTTGGTTTGGTTTGGTTTTCAATTTTTTTCCCCTCAAGTTGTCATTACCAGTGCTATGCCAAGATATGTTATGGCAGGTTATGATGCTCTTCCTTCTCATTTTGCTAGAAAGAACAAAAAGGGCAGTGTGGCAGTTGTTCCACTCACTGCACATTTCCTGCTTGACAGGAGAATCTGATATTCATTGGATCATTGCACTGCTTTGCACAGCAGTACTATTGTTCTGGCTGCAGCATCTATTTCAGGCCTGTATTCAATTTTAGGATAAAGGCTAAAGAGGGGAAAAATGTGGAATAAATCAAACTGTAGCAGTCTTACACATGGTTTACCATCTGATTCTTCAGGCACTGTATCCTATTTCAGCACAATTTGCAACTCAGAGTCATGTTTTCCTATATATTGTAATGGTCTTTGAAAAGGCTGCGTGGTATCAGTCACCAGTTTTTCACCTCAAACATAACAGTAGAAAAGTGCATCATTTATGCTACTGTGGACCATTCTTGATACTTATGTATTTGATTGTGAATATTAAGTTTATTTTGTTCCTTTATCAAATCCTTGTCTAAACTCAGTGAAACAGATTCTGTACTCCCCAGTTTTATGTCAATGCGATTTTCTACAACCTTAGAGTTCTTTTTATTCTGAGGTCAGAATCTGGTGTTATCCTTCACAGCTACTGATTTCAACTCAGCCAGTAATCAGGGGTCTGCATAGTGACAGTTTTCAGTGATTTTACATACACGTTGACACAGTTGGTGGTTCGGCCAGATTCAGTAGTTCCAACGCCTAGAGATTTTCCTCCATACCATTATTAGTATTTGATAGTATTGTTAGACTAGAGTTCTTTAAAAACAAACAAACCAACACAGGTTTAATATGCAAAAATATTCATAATACAAGTCACCACTGTTTGTGTATTCTGTACTTAATCTGACATATGCACTAGATATGTAGCAGAGCAACTGTAAACAGACAAGCACTGTTTTACAGAGTTTGTAATTTAGCATAATGCAATGAATAAGAGTAACTAATAAGAAGAGGAGAGGATACATAATGTGTAAAAGAATTTTGTTTTTTTTTTTTTATGATTAGGTGCCAGAGTTTGAGGACCCCTTTCACAGAATCAAACGGAATCATTTAGGTTGGACAAGACCTCTATGATTATCAAGTCCAGCCTTTGGCAAATCACCACCTTGTCAACTAGGTGCCACATCTACCCTGAGATTGTTTAGGTGATACATCAAGAAATGTAAAGCCAAATAAAAGAACTAAGTCCCCTTTTCAAATAGATACTGCAGTGAAATTTTGCATTGTATAGATTGCAGTCTAAAATTCACTTTTGATGAATGTGTAACGTTTTATTTCTTAAAACATTAGTTTTAATTGGACCTGAATATTATTGCTCTTGGGATTTTTTTCAAACATACTTTTATAATTATTTACATGCTTGTCTTTTGCTTTTTATTTAATATATAACTGATAACTAATCCTCTTTTTCATATTTTTGTCATATCTATGACCATTTAGATAGGATATAGGCACTGGCTTCTTTAGCACAGATGCAAAGAAGTGAATACTGCTAAATTCACTACACCATTGTTGCCCATTGCAATTCAAAGTTACTGCCCAGGATAACATAATACATTAAGTTTAGTTTTAAGGCAGTACAATAAGTCAGGGTCACTAGAGTTTGGTTTCCTGTATCTATTACTGAGATCAGAGTGTTTGTAGCTGCTGCTGCAACTTTTGCTAATTTGCTGTTATTCTAAAAAAGCTATTTTAACAGTGTGACAATGTGTCTTCTTATGACATTAGAATAAGCCTATGGTAAGAATAGAAAATTATGTTCATGAATATAATTTCTGAATTGATGGGGGATCCATGTTTAAGCCTACCCAGTGGAAGAGGAATAAGGACAAAATGGAGAGAGTCCAGCAGAGGAAGGCCACTGGTGTGGCCAGGGGCTGGAGCAAATGGCATTCAAAGAGGAGGCTGAGGTAGATGGGATGGTTTGGCCTGGAGAAGAGAAGGCTCAGGCATGGAGGAAACACAGGTCAGACTACCACAGTCTAGAGGGTGATAGTAGAGGGAGGTAGACTGATTCTTCCCAAGGGTGCCCAGTGAAATGTCAAAAAGCAACAATAATAAATGGCACCAAGGGATTTGTTGGGCAAAAAAGAGAAATTCTTCCTGTGTGGGTGGTCCACCACTTGCAAGAGCTGTGCATAGAGTCTGGAGGATATACAAAAAGAGGTAGTGCACCAAATCGACCTGAACAACCAGACACAACTTTGAAGCCAGCCCTGATGGGAGAAGGATCTCATAATAGATAACCTGTAGATATGCTCTCCAATTTTTTTTTTTTCATAGGGATCACAAGTGCAACCTTAACTATTCATTTAAGAAAACATTGCTTCTGGGACTGTGGGTAGGAGGTATAGTGTGTGTGTCTGTCTCACCCCTTAATCCCCTTCTGACGGCCTGAAGTCACCAAGCAGAATTTCATATTGGAGGCTGTACTTGAGTACCTTTCTTTTCTCTTAAGGCTTGTGATAATTTCTACCTTGCCCCACCCCTGTAAGTGGTAGGTACAGCTTGGGACAGCACTTGAAAGGTGAAGTGCCACTGGGCACAAAGAGCAGGTGAGTAACTTCCTGTAACTTGGTAACTTCCTGAAGTATCTCAGCTGCTGTTTCAGGTCGCACTGTCTCAGCACTGAGCAGGGGGAAAATACAGCTAGGTCTTAGTATATGGGATAGTACCTGGGAAACAAGGCTGAATGGACTTTAGATAGGAATGTTTCTAATGAAGGCACAATTTAGTTCTAGGAAGGTTACCACTGTTTTTTTCTCAGACAAAGAAGAAAACCAACTCCATCTAAGAAGAGAGTGACACACAATGTATTTTTTCAAAAATGTTTCTATCTGTTAGTGTGTTAGAGGGAAAGCTAAAGGTGGATCCACTGATCCTGTCACAGCAAAGAGTAAGAAGGGAAAGGCAGACAGCCAGTCTGTGGGCCCAGAAATATTGCAGGATAAGTTCTTCCAGTGCAGCCAAATTCTTCCTGGAGGTCCCAGCCATGAAATGACCTTGTTCCTCAACTGTTGCGTAACTTATATATTGGGCTGAATCTACCTTGGAAAATATCAATCCTCTCCTTAGGAGTTTTGATAGGAGTGACAGAAAGATAATTACAGCATTTAATGGACTGTCAGGTTTGTGTGTATTATTTATGTATACTGAACTCTCAAGGACAAAATCAGAAATTATTGTCAATGTATGCCATTTGAAAGAATACAATGAATTTTCAGTCTTATAAAATTGAATTATAGAAGAAATGTTCTTTAAATAAAGTTGTATTTCAACAACTTTTAATTCCCAAACTATTTGTAAGCAGCATTTTGTAGAGATTTCAAGATCATATCATGTCATTCAGTGGTAGCACAAAACGGCAAGGCTTGCGCTGGAATGCTGTTTTCATGCTTGATGAAGCCTGAAGAATTTAAGCTTTTCTGTTGAGTGCTGAAAGCCAGTTCAATACAGCCCTTAATACCTGGAACAGAGTGAGGAGATGAGGGAATAAAGTTTCTCTTCCTTATCACCACTAAAAAAGACAGTTTTCTCAGATAAGTTCAGTAATTTATTTTTTTTACTAGCACATTCTACGTGACTAGAAATTGTTAAGACAGGTCTAATAACATTTTATATTCTTGGAAGACTATTGGATACAGAGACTTTCAGCTCCAGCTCACTAGCATGAATCCAGTCAAGGCGGAGCTTCAGTGTTGCCTTCCAATGAAAATAAGTGTCTAAACTGAGCTGAACTGATTGTTGTGGATTAGTGACTAATGTACAGTTTTTGTGTAGCAGAACTCATAACTATGCTGAGAAGGTGATATTGCTTCTGATGCCTGGGGTGGCCACCTAAAACACAGAGACTAGACAAGAATAAGAGAATAAAGGTAGGTATTTATTTGAAGGGCCTTCAAGGCACACCCTGGGCGGTCAAAAGGTTACACCCGAGATGGACCCCCAGGTCACGAGTTCTTCACACATAAGTTTGGTCCATTTGCATATCAGGGTTAGTTTTCCAATTATAACTTTAGTTAATGATGTAATTTCCCCAAGTTTACCCCCCCTTCTTAAGATTTTAGTTTACACATTTTGGGCCTAGGACAATCTAGGTGTCCTTGGAGAGCAAACTTAGAGAGATTTGTTGTGTCTAACCAGTATGAGAGAACAGCAGCTAACAGGCCACAAGAAACTTCAAAGTTACACACTAGGCAGTACAGGATTTGAAAAACATAAAAGTTAAAACCTAAGGCATCATTTCCACTTTGCAAACAAAGAAGCTGGAAGATAATAATTCTTTTGGAATCTTGGTTGCCATCCAGGAAGATTAATCCCAGTCCTATTTTGGAATATATTATGCTACTCTCTTCAATTTTCCTTCCTTGAACATAATGACCTTGAATCTGCATAAACAGTAACAGGTTTTATACCTGTTCCTCCAGTAATAATGGGAAAGTTTACTTGAGTGGTTTGATTTTTGTTTGTGGTTTTTTTGTTTCCTTGCAAATTGAAAGCATCTTTATTTGGGTCAAGTATAATGAAAAAAAATAAAAATAGGAAGAGCAGTTATCAAATGCTGAATGGTATTTCAGTGTTCTTGAAAGCAGGTGTCCATAAAATGGCAAATCATAAATTAAGGACAAAATGTATGGTGCGAAAATGAAATTTTACTTGTAGTGGCTAACGTATTTGTAAAAGTAATTTTTATGGTTATTTCATTTATCTTTTTCATAGGTCTGTTTGTGTGCATGTAGCCTTATTAATAATATTTAGATGTCCAAGCTGGAGTACACAGTAGGCTATGCGTACTGAATGTTGCAGGTGTGCCCATTGTGTCTTTCCCTGGATTAGTTACCACAGAAATGTATAAATGAAAAATTGCTACATTTGTTATTATTAAAGGAATAGATGTAGGATACTGCCATTAATATTGTGTAGGTGAAGTTGAAATAACCTGTGCAGTACTTGTAGAAGAATTCTGCTGCCATCCATGCTATCTGATTAGTTGCTCCTGGTTGCTGCCTGCATTTAAGTATTATGACTGGTTTATCAGAACAAAACTATTTGTTATCTTGAAGTGGTGCTAATAGCCATGGAGATAGATTGCATTTCTCTACTTTCTGCTAAATCTGTCTTTCTTGCATATGTATGATGTCAATAAAACAGTAGACTAGTACAGCTGATTTAATTTATATAACTTCTTCTGGCTTAGCCTGAAACGACACCAGAGGTGTCTCTGTTCAGCAAAGAAAAATAAACTACCAGAAGGGTTCAGAAATTTTGCTTTTTTTTTGGTCCTTTTGCCTGCTTCTGCAGCATCCACAGAGAGTGAATACATCATTGCTTACTTCACTGATAGTGAGTGCTTCAGTGGACTGCTAATTCTTCTCTTGCTTCCTTTATAAGAGAATTCAAGAGGGGAAAGCATGAAAAAAAATCTTTGAAAAGCCCTAAGGAGTTTTGAATTTTTTCACTTTCTTTTTTAATATTGCAATACAAACCAAAACATTTCAAAACTATATGAAAAATGTAATTTTTAAACCATTTGGTTTATGTTCTTCAGTTAGGCAACAATAGGAGTATTAATTGGTGGTTTACAAACCTATTTTAAATATTTCACTGGATAATCTTTTTGTTACTGGGCAGGCCTGTACAAGATTGCCTTTTTATGACTGACCTCATGTTTTAACTCCAGCTGACAATTAAGTGCCACACAGCTGTTTGCTCACTTCTCCCCATACTCCAGTGCTGTGGGGAGGAGAATCAGAAAAATATGACCTGTGGGTCAAGAAAATAACAGGTTAGTAATTTAAATAAACTAGTATATACTACTAGCAGTAATGAAAAGGGACATAGCAAAGAGACAGAGAGGAATAACACCCCAGAGAAACAAGTGATAGGCAACTCAAGATCTCACCACCGGCTGACTGATGCCCAGCCCATACCCCAGCAGTGCTTGGCTCCTCCTGGCCAGCTCCCCCCAGTTTATATACTGGGCATGATGTTCTGTGGTATGGAATATCTCTTTGTCCAGTTCATGTCAGCTTCCTCGGCCATGCTCCCACCCGGCTTCTTGTGTATCTGCTCACAGGCAGAGCATGGGACACTGAAAAGTCCATGATTTAGGGTAAGTGTTAATTAGCAACAAATAAAATGTCAGTGTGTTATCAACACTATTCTCATATTAATTCCAAAACACAGTAGTAGTACCACCTACTACTCAGAAAATGCACTGTGTAAGTCTATAGGTCAGCCCTATAAAACGTCCTTTGGTTCCTTCCATTGAGTGACTTTGGGCTCCAACTGCCTTAGCAGTCTTTCAGAAAAAATTGTTTACGGGGTTAGAATATTGCATGCAGGAGCCAATTTTGATTCCATCACTACTGTGCTAGTCCAGTTTCACCTAAGTTCATCCTTCCTTAATCTGGGTGATTTTTACAGTAATACTCTTGATACCTTGACCAGAAGTGAGGTGGGCTTAGATCCCCACTTCTGTTGTGGTGGACCAGGATGCCTGTAGCTCCAAGAGAATTGATAATATATGATATTTTATATTAATTAACAGAATACAATTTAATTCATTTGGTATTCTCATCCGAAATCAATTCTCTTTGGGGTACACAATTGACTTCCCCATTCTTCCACATTACCCATGAAGTGCATCCATGTCCTTAAATAAAAGTAGTTCCACAAATTGATTTGCCTTTGCCTGAGTCAGGAATAACGCAGAGTGACTTTCTCAGAATATATTTTTAAGTGCACTACAGGAACTATAGTATATAAAAGTTTAGATTGGGCAGGGCCAGCTCACTCACCAATCCCCAAGAGTTGACTAGCCCGGCACCTTTTACTCAATGTGTATCCTGGCATTTGAAGATCCTACCTCCCATTGTTCTCAGTGTAGTTTTTAGCAGTCCATGCAGTGTTTGATTTTTCTGGAGGCTGGAGAACGATAGGGAATGTGATATATCCCCTCAACCCTATGTTCTTTGGCTCAGGGTTCTATGAGGTTGTTTCAGAAACAAGTCCCATTGTCTGACTCAGTTCTTTCTGGGGTACTGTGCCAATATAAGACACGCTTTCCAAGGCCTAGGATAGTGTTCTGGGCAGTGGCATGGGGCATGGGGTATGTTTCCAGACAGACAGACATTGTTTTATTTCTTCCACCCTTGCCAGCACACAGCACTTGGTTGGTGGGTTTGAGGGAGTGTTACAGTCACTCTGCAAGACATCCCCATATTTACATTTCAGCCATCATTCTCCATACAATAGGGGCTTTAACTGCTTGACTTGCTTAATTGCAGCATCTGTTCTGCATTCGTGAGTAGCCTGTGCAATAGTGCCCATGGCTAAGTTCACCTCTTGACCATGAGCCCACATATATGCTGCATCCCTTCCCTGATGGCCTGAAGTATCACGGACTCACCAACCTAAAAATTATTCAACCTTATGTTGCCAATCCAGATCCACCTGAGACAGTTTAATCCTAGCTGTCTGATTCACCTGTTGGTTATTTCAATATTTTTCAGCTCTGTGTACACGAGCATGCAGTGTACATTCACATAGGCTTTTCACAGGGGCAGGAACATTTTGCCGTAATGAGGTCCTTTAAAAACTTATCTTTCTTACCCTCACTACTTTAACTGCTAGAAAATTTGTCTACTCAAGCAGACCTCTATTAGTTTGGTATTCTTTCCAGTGCACAGACTAAGTCACTATTCTGAAAGGTTTTTCTTTAGTTATACACTATGAGAAAATTCTACAAAATAAAGTTCTCCTCCTTATAATAATGCTACATTTTTTTTTCTGATTTCATAGAACATGCATTAAATAATCTTCTGTCCAAATATTTTGTAATGTCATGTTTAAAAAAGGAAATAAAATTGATCTGATTTGCAAACCAGCAGAAAGTTGGAGATGGTAAATAAAAACTTAACATAGGGAAAAAGTCTGCAAAACATATTAGTTATTTTAACTATTGCTATTAACCTATAAAAGAACTGTGTAAACACACAGATAATACAGTTCACTTATCACAGATATGAGTTTGCAAGTTTCAGTCAATAACAATAGAATAATATTCTAATCATAATAGAGTTATGAAGGTTGCACTACAGAAGACCTGACATTTGCTAACAAAAAAGAAGGAAATTTGATATAATCAAGTAGGCAGATGAATGAACACTTATGAACACTTACTGAAGCTTTTTTAACAAATACCTGCATTCAAGTTATTTTTTAAAATCTGATAGTGAAGAAGGGAAATATGAAGTGAATTGCAAGCAATTAGAGTAAAAAGTATTGATGGAGCCAGTAACTGAAGCATCTAGTCACAAAAAAAGTGATTCTAGTCATTAATCAGGACAAAATTTCAACATCCCGTTGCCATGCATCTGATTTTCTGATAATAAGGAATGTAGAAGAGTGTCAGAAAAATACCAAATGAGAAAAGGAAAATGGCAATTAAGATACTCAATATGTCATGGAACAGAGACCTATTAAAATAGTAATATTTTAGTGTGAAGTATGTGGGCACAATGTTACCTCTTGTCTGTAACACTGAGAGTGTCATGAACGATTGCCAGGCAGACTTCAGTTCAGTCCATCTGAATAACTGTGGGTTCAACGAGATGTGATAGACACAGATTAGCTGCTACAGTGTGCTATTTACATTATTTTTCACCAGTCAGGTCAAGAGTCGTAAGTAGCTGATAGCTGTGATAATACCAGAACCCTAGCGAAAAGGTCTAATGTTTAATTTAATGATCTTGATTCTTGCACTATTCAGTGAGATTAAAGAAATGGTAACTACCAATTCAGTAGGTAGTCATAAATGTTCTTTTCTAGACTAATAATATGTAATTCTCTTCTAAAGGTAATTACTTATTACAGAAAGTCTTCACTGAAACTTTACAGTATAAAATGGCTCAAAAAGAAAATATCTCAAGAGTAGCATTAAATAATGATGAAAGTGTCCCATAGGGTTCAGATGCATAAGCTGATTAAAAATTTTCTGATAATTAAGGTCATTGATCTCAGGTTTTTCTATCTACATTGAGAAAAAACAAGCAGAGTTTTAAGACTAGGAAATCAAATGTGGAACACTTTTAAAGTCTAAGCTTCAGACTAGGCTTGTCTTTCAAAACATGATTTGGAGGAGGACTTGTTACAGTGCATTGATAAAAAATAATGAGTGATTCAAAGATGAAATCAGAAGTTATAGGTGTTTCTAGCCTTACTGGATTTCCCAACGAGTTCTGAAATTCAAAGCTTTAAAAATCCCCTAACTCCCATTCACAGACCTTGCAAGTGCTGGATGTCCTCCTGGGGAGCTTCTCACTTTTGCCCAACAAATTACTCCTTGGTGCAATTTATTATTGCTGCCTTTTGACCTTTCACTGGGCACTCCTGGGAAGAGTCAGTCTACCTCTGCTCTCAGCCACTCTCAAGATTGGTTGTCTGAAGTCTGTGGAAGTTGTGTGAAGTCAGTGGAAGTCTGAAGTTAGTTTCCCCCGTGCCTGAGACTTTTCCAGGCCAAACCAGCCTCCTCTTTGAATGCCATTTGCTCCAGCCCCTGGCCACACCAGTGGCCATTCCTCTGCTGGACTCTCTCCATTTTGTCCTTATTCCTCTTGCACTGGGTAGGCTTAAAGCTGAATCCAGCATATTTCATGTCCATGAGTACCGAGAAATAGTCACTTTCCTTCATTGAGTTCCTGCAGCCTAGTATTTGTTTGAAGTCAGTTCCAAGAAACATCAATACCTCATCAATACATCATGTTTTTCATAAGATAATGTGCATTAAAAATTCTCTATGGGGAAGAAATACAGAATATGTTTGCTAATGCTTACAAAACCAATGTTTTCTGTATGTTGTGATATTTGGTGTTTACTTTAGAGCTGTTAGGAATGCGGAGTTCTTTGTACTATTGTAACAAAAACATAAAATAATAGACCAGGAGAGAAAAAAAAATCTTTGGCCTGTGTCAAAATATCATGAGGATAAACTAAGTACATTTTCCAATAATATTGATCATTTTTGCAAGCATGACAAATATTTGTCCAATATTACATTAATTACCATAGTAATATGTAAAATTTGCCAAAGAAGATAATCCAGCTAGGCAATCTATCTGGTTTTCCAGGCTTCCTAGGATAAAAATAAGAGGTAAGCAAAGTTGTTCAATTAATTTCAATTAATTTCTTTCTTTCAGTTAATATCCTCTGGAAATATGCCTATTTGGGTAAATGAAAAAACCTATTTCTAGCTTTTGGAATACACTCCTTGTTTTTATTTATTCTATAAACAATTCCTAATTTCATACTATAACATCATTTTTACTGCAAGATAGGTCTTCTAGTTTTTCATTGATTTGAAAAGAATAGACAAATCATTAACTCAGTACCACAAATAACATTCTATGCATATACTCTGTTAAAAGTATACCAAAAAGAGAGCCTTATAAAACTCTTACCTACTTGCTTTATAGGAGGGATCTGAGAATTTAGTTTTTCCTTTTTTTTTTT
>VWZQ01008303.1:555050-565079 GCA_013397015.1 Myiagra hebetior | reverse complement strand
TTTTCCTTTTTTTTTTTTTTTTTTTAATGCTGAACCAATGAAAAGATTTTTTGGTGATTTTTAGAAATTTTGTTCCATAAATGTAGAGTGAAGAAATAAGACATTCATCAAAGCCCAAATTTTCATTTTTGGACTATTTAAAGTAGTGACCAGTGGTCTAGAACTTAAGATTATTGATTGTAGTTGTACTTGTTCTGGCTAGTATGTACTCTATAAGGTACTATTGATACCGAGATGCTTCCAGTGTGCAGCTGCTTCTATGATTAGAAAAAACTCTCAGTTGCCTAAAGTTGATTAAAATAAGAAGTTTACATCCTGACTTCCAATTAACATCATTGCCAGAAAATTAAAAGCCATCTGGTCTGCAAGGCCTGACTGGAATCTTACACTTGAATTGCCTTATCATGCTGTACAAATTAATTTTTCATTTTTTTCAAGCCCTTCATGGAGAAAATTAAAATTATAAGAAAAAGAATGTTTGCCTCCATTTCAGAGTTCTTGTTTCAGTAGAAAATGAGGCAACTTATACTGTATAAAGGATTCATTCTGTGTTCTTAAAAAACATAGTCACTTTCATGCCTCTGTAAAAATGAGACAGATATTTATGCCTGTGTTAGTAGGAAACAACAGATAATACAGACGTTTATTTACAGTGAAATAAAACTAGCATATTTAAAGATATTAAAATGTTAACATTTCCAAAAAGGAATTTAACATGCTTTATAGTCACTTCACCTACAGTTCAAGTTACAAATACAAGTGCTGACTGTGAATTGCATCTGTATTGAGCATTGATCCAATGTATCTTCACAATTACTCGGTATGTAATTTTTTTCACTGAGTAACTTGAAAAATATAGTCTAGTCTAAGAAATTTTTAAGTATGGATTTTCATGAAAATCTTATTACTGTTTTCTTCCCCTGCTTTTTTTGCTCAAACTTATTTCTACTAGGCCACTTGCCAGCATATTCCTAGCGACAGGATTTTATTGCACCCATTCATTAAATCCCTCTCTCTTATTTAGAGAGAAGGATGTTGGGGGAGACTGTGTCCAAGGCTTCATAGAAGTCCAGGTAAATGACATTTGTAACCATTCCCTTGTTTGCTGATTTGGTCAGGGTACCATGGGTTGGTCACGCAGGACTTTCCCTTGGTGAAGCCATCCTGGCTGTCTCAAATCACCTCCCTGTCCTCCGTTTGCCTTAGCACAGCTTCTAGGAGGATCAGTTCCATGATATTCCCAGGCACAGATATGAGGCTGACAGGTCAGAAGTTCTCAGGGTCTTCCTTTCAACCTTTTTAAAAATGGGTGCAATGTTTCCCCTTTTCAAGTCACCTGGGACTTCACTTAACTGCCAAGATTTGTCAAATTTCATGGAGAGTGGCTTGGCACCTACATCAGCCATTTCCCTCAGAACACTGGGATGCACCTCACCGGGTCCCGTTGACCTATGTACATTCAGGTTCCTCAGGGGGTCATGAACCTGATCTTTACTTTCAGTGGGAGGAATTTTGCTTCCCCATCCCTACCTTGAAGTTCACCCATTCAAGAGGTGTGGGAAGAGATATTTTTCAGTACCTCAGCTTTCTCCTCCTTTATTTTTACCAGTTTGCCAGCAGTGTTCATCAGAAGGGTACACTTTCTTTGACCTGCCTTTTCTGGCTGACACACCTGTAGAAGCCTTCCTTGTTCTCTTGTACCTCATCAAGCTCAGCCCCAGGTGCGCCTTGGTCTTGCTGACCCCATCCCTACACACGCAGGCAGCATTCCTATACTCTTCCCAGGTTACCTGTACTGTCTGGTGAATTCTTGACCCTTAGTTTAACCAGCAGGTCTTGACTCATCCATGCCATTCTTTTCCCTTCCTTTCCTGATTTCTTACTGTGCATCAAGACCTGCTGTGCTTTTTGGACACTATCTTGAAAGATCTGCCAGCTTTGTTTTGCTCCCTTGTCCCTGAGGCAGCTTCCGAGGTCATCCTACTGACTAATTCCTTGAGCAGCCAGAGTTTGCTTTCCTAAAATTCAGGGTCCTGACTATACTTTTCACCTGTCCCACATTCCTCAGGACTGCAGGCTCCACCAGTGATGTTCACTGCAGCCCTGGCTGCCTCCAACCTTGACGTCACCCATGAGCTCACTTGCACTGGTGACCATCAGCTCCAGTAACAGATGCCCTCTGTCAGGGCTGTCCATTTCCTGGATTAAAAGTTGTCCTCCGGGCATTCCAGCAGTGCCCTGGACTGCCTACAGCTCACAGTGCTTCTTTTCCAGCAGATGTGCCCAGCAGGATGAGATCTGGTGAGTTCAGTGGCTCCTGTGGCTGGAGCAAGAAGGTGTTGTTGTCAACAGGCTCCCCTTAATCAGGTGGCCTCAAACAGACACCATCCTCAAGGTTCCCTTTGTTACCTCAGTCTCTGATTCCCACCCATGAACTTTGGACCTGTTTGTGGCTGTTCTTCAGAGAGAGCCCTTCACAATCCATTCATTTCTTGATGTAGAGGGCAGCCCACAGAGGGCTTTGCCATCAACAGCTACACACCAGTCATGGGATTCATCCCACCAGCTTTCAGATATGGCAACATGTTCATAGCCTTTTAGCAGCACAGTGTCTTCCAGGTCCTCCTGTTTGTTGTCCATGATGCATCCACTGGTGTAGAAGCACTTCACCTGTGCTGTTGGCCATATCACCTTTTTAGAAGAATACACCTTAACTACTCCCTTGAAGTATTTCAGTGGTGTTCACCTATTGGCTCCTCAGAAGCCCATGGCCCACCTCTGTAAGACAAGTGCACTTTTATGCCCAGCACAAGGATTAGTTTTATAAAATTTAAATTATTAATTCTAAGGTCCATCAGTCTATAATGAACCATGACTTAAACCCTAAATTCTGCACTGAAGCAACTTGTGTGCCAACACAAATTCTATTCTGCTGATATGTCAGTGTTGTGAGTAGCAACCTCAGCAAACAGGATGTAAAGAGAAATAATACTTTTAACTACTGGCAGCTATTTCTTCTTTGGATACCTGTCCAAGTGTTTTTTAAATTTGTAAGACATGTAGCCAGCTTTGTCATCCAATTTGTCACTACTCTGCCTGCCTGCCCTAGCCTGAACCTAGCCACCTACCATAAACTCAGCATATTCTGCAGTTGAAGGGAGGCTGAACCAATGTAAATATTCTGCCATAGCATTTCTCTAGGAAGGCACTAATTTCATCATTTCAGATTTTGGGGTGCCTTTTTTTTCCCCTTCTGCTTCAGATATATGTAAACTTTGCTATCTGAAAAGAGGAGTTTCTCAGGTAATCCTGTTGATTCTAATGAGCAGTGCTAAAGCTTTTGTCTTTTTTATAAAGATTGTTCAACTGGGGATGGTTTTTAATTTATATATTTTCATTAATTAAGGTGGGGAAGTGATGATGGTGTTTTCAAAATGCACCAGTGGAATGAACCTTTCTGTTGTGCATTGTGTTTATCTTCAAAATTTATTATTAAGTATTTTTGGTAATCTTCATTTTGTCATGTTCTCAGACAGCAAGACGCGAAATTTTATCTCTTTTGCTAAACATGAAAAGATCTTTCATCAGAGTTAATTGTAAATGTATAATAAAAACATACTAAATATCTTTAAAAACACCACAAAGCAATTTTCAAGTAGTTGATATTGGATAAGAAGAAATTTTTCAATGAGGAATATTTTTAGTGCATCAAGTATGTATTGAACACATGGAAGCACTTATTGAAATATTTTTATCCCTTACTGGTTAGAGTACTTTTGACTGCCTAGATTGTTAGGGTTGCATCAGAGAAGTTAAGGAGGTTATATTATTTTTAGGGAGGTTATATTATTTTTCATGTTTAACTTTTTTTTGGTCAGATGGTTGTGCAAAAGAAAAGTGTACCCTGTGAGTATCAATGTGTTGCTAATTAGATTAATGATTCACAGACTGCTGACTGTTTTCTGTGTCTGTAAGTGTGGCATAAATCCTGGTCTCAATGCACCTGCTCAAATGATACACTAATTGGTGTGATAGAATTATGCTTATTTCCCATAAAAATTAATTTGCTGTTAAAAAAACCCAAGTAGACATCTCATTCACTTGATAACATGAGCTAGTCTATTTCAAAGCAATTTATTTCTGTAAGTCAGGTAACAAAATACACTGAAGTGTTTAATTTTGAAGGGAAAGAATAAAGATGTAAGTTTTGTGAGATCCTCAGGGATAAACGGCCTGGGATTTTTGATGGTCTTTGGTGTATTTCTATCTGTAGAAAGTTATCTTGTTGTTTTTGCTATATTTTTGGTATACAATGGTGCTGCTATGCTGAAATAGACATGTTCAGAGTAAGGAATTCAAATCAATTTAAACTACATCACGGAATCCCAGAATGGGTAAGGTTGGAGGGGACCACAGTGGGTCATCTGGGCCAATCTCCCTGGTCAAGCAGGGCCATCCTAGAGTACATGGCACAGGATTGCATCCAGATAGTTCTTGAGTAACTACAGTGATGGAGACTCCACAAGATCTCTGGGAAATCTGTACCAGTGCCTGGTCACCTGCACAGTAAAGAAGCTGTTCCTCATGTTCAGGTGGAACTTCTGTGTCTCAGTTTCTGCCCATTGCCTCTTGTCCTATTTCTCAGCACCACTGACAAGAGCCTGGTCCATCCTGTTGACACCCTCCTGTCCGATACTGATAGACGTTGATCAGGATGTAAAGAGAAATAATACCTTTGCTCTCAGTCTCTTCTCAAGATGGAACAGACCCAGCTCTCTCAGCCTTCCCCAATAAGAGATATGCTTAAGTCCCCCTGTCATCTTTGTTGTCCCTTACTGGATATGATCGAGGAGCTCCATGTCTCTCTTGGCCTGAGGAGTCCAGAACTGGACACAGCACTCCAGGTGAGGCCTCACCAGGGCTGAGTACAGGGGCAGGATCACCTTCCATGACCTGCTGGCAATGCTCTTCCTAATGCCCCTCAGGATACCATTGGCCTTCTTGACCACCAGGACACTCTGCTGGCTCATGGGCAGCTTGTTGTGCACCAGGACCCCCAGGTCCTTCTCTGCAGAGCTGCTCTCCAGCAGGTCAGCCCCAGCCTGTGCTGGTGCCTGGGCTTGTTCCTCCCCAGGTGCAGGGCCTGGCACTTGCCCTTGCTGAATTTCAGATGGTTCCTCTCTGCCCATCTCTCCATCCTGTTGAGGTCCTTCAGAAAGGCTGCACAGCCCTCTGGGGTATCCACCACTGCTCCCAGGTTTGTGTCAGCAGCAAACTTGCTGAGGGGGCATTTGTCCCTTCATCCAAGTCACTGGTGAGTAAGTTAAACAGTACTGGGCCCGGTATTGAACCTTGGGGGGCACCACCAGTGGCAGACCTTCAGTTGAACCCTGTGCTACTGATTACAGCCTTTGGGTTCTGCCATTCAGCCAGTTCTCAATGCATCTCACTGTCCACTCATCCAGTCCACACTCCTGAGTTTTCCTACAAGGACCTTGTGAGAGACAGTGTCAAAAGCCTTGCTGAAGCTGAGGTTCCACTGCTGTCCCCTCCTCCATCCAGGGAGTTGTTTCATCATAGAAGTCAATCAGGTTGGTCAAGCATGATCTGTCTTCAGTGAATCCATGCTGACTACTCCTGATCACATTGTCATCCACGGGCATTTCCAGGAATTGAGGTGAGGATGACTGAAATTGGGCCCCTCTGTCCTCCTTCTTGCTCTTTTGGGGTGATATTTGCTTTCTTCCAGGCCTCAGGAACCTCTTCTGATTGCCACAACCTTTCAAAGGTGACAATGAATAGCCTTGCTATGGTGTGCACCAGTTCTTCAGCACTTGCGGCTGCAACCTGTCAGGGTCCATGGACTTGATGATCTCTAGTTTGCTCAGGTGATGTCAGAATCCATCCTTCTTGACCAAGGGAAAGCCTTCCTTCCAATATTCCTTTACCCTGGATTTGTGAGTCAGAGAGACCAAGGCAAATATCTTAGGACTGGTATTGCCAGTGAAGACTGATGAAAAGAAGACGTACAGTAACCCTGCCTTCTCTGTGTCCTCTGTTACCAGGTTACTTTCCCCCCCAAGTAACAGGCCCACATAACCCTCGTTTTCTCTTTGTTATTGCTGTATTTGAAAAAGCCCTTGTTGTCACTGACAATTTTGGCCACCAATGTATATTCTGCAATTTTAACTGAAGTAGTCTGCAGATTTTCATAAATTTACTAATGGATTTTTAATAATATCAAAACTCTTGATAAGAGTGTGAAGCAGTGCTCATTTGCATCAATCTAATGTTCCATGAAAGCACAAATACTTGGTTGATTTTGAGTTCTCACTTTGGCTGCTACAGAAATTGATCTATTAGGCAAGATTCATTTAACTTTGAAAATATTTGGTATTAGAAATAAAATATTTTCAGTATTTGAAAACAATATTTCTATAATTACTATATAATTTTAGCTTTCACATTTTTAAATATTGTTTTTACAGCATAGGCAAGAAGAAGAATCTGCATATTGAAGTTGTTCATAAATACATGCTTCTACTCCACCAAATCTCTCTACAAATCCAGAAGTCTTTTCCACACTTTTAAGGGCATAGTTGCAATTTCTGCTCCTTTGCTCCTCATTTCTACCATGGTGATAGACAGAGATCCATACAACATAATTGGCTTTTGAGTATTATTATACTCAAGTATGAAATTGAGACACAACAGTAACAGGAAAATATATAATTAAGTTACGTAGGTTATACAGGTAGGGAAGGGAAAAGGGAATACAGAAATTAAAGATGACTTCAAATAGGACATAAATTGATTGGACAGTGAATGAAAAGCTAATACAAAACAAGTGTTACAAATCAGATTGGCTCATTTAATATAACAAATATATCAAAGATTAAGTATGTATGGACATGTTGTTCACATATGTTGATCTGTGATCTTTCTGTAATACAAGGTTATGAACATGAAATGTTTTATAAAACCATAGGCTTATGATTCATCAGCTGAGCAGGTTAATTTTGTCTGGCCACCAGAGACAGGAGCCCAGAGCTCATCACATAAAAACTCAATGTTCTGCTAGGAATTTCCTGTGCTGAAGCTTCTTCAATAGCAGAAACTGTTACCAGCTAAATTCTAAATTCTACATTCAAGTACCATTATGCCCAGGTGCTATTCCCACAAGAATTGTTACACACCCACTATATATATATATATATACAAATACAACATAAATTTGATTGCATTACTTAGCATGGCAGTCACTAAAGAAAATTTACTAGCTATGATTCCAAGAGACTGCTTTTCACATCTTTAGAATGAAGACAAGGTATTATAAGTGAAGCTTTTCAGCAGGAGGAGTGGATGTAAGGGGAGGAGTGATAACTTTTGTTAGATACTTTTTTCCAGTTCTACAAACTGGTGGTCCAATTTTCCCTCTGCATCATAAGAAATACGAAGAGTATCTTCCACAGCTTGTTACCTTACTGTATGGTGTTGCATCAGTGCATATTATTTGAGGGTTAGTAATGAGCTCATACCACACTCTTTCAAAGAGACATTAAAAAAGTCATTCTAAAACTCAGATGAACAATATCCACCCCAGTGTTGCCCCCTGCCCCATTTTCTGCAGTAAGTAAAATAAAAGCAAATTCATATAATACAACTATATTAAATGGGTTGGAGTCTAAATTGCATCCATTTCTAGTACTCACTCATTTGAAGAGAGTGACAGAAGCTAAATTCAACTTTTCATAGCTGTGGGATTGTGGCAAAATATGTATTGTGGAACAGAGCATGTTCTCTGAAGAAGCAGAAATTATGACTTCTTTGGATGTATTTTAAGAGTGGAAGGATAAAAAAAAAAGAGCCCCACAAGTCCAAAGAATCGTTGTGAATATTGGGCAATGTGGAATTTTTTTGCCTTTTCCATTGACCAGGAATGGGTGACCATTTTGAAGAGAGCTCTTCCTACATAGATATGATTTGGAAAGAAAGCATAAATATATTGATTTTAACATGTGCATTACAGAATTACGGAATATTCTGAGTTGGAAGGGACCCATCAGGATCATAAATTCAGCTTTAAAGTAAAAGGCCCATATGGGGAATAAACCCACAACCACGGCAATGTTAGCACCATGCTCTGACCAGCTGAGAGCTCTTGGGCAGCTTCAGCTGATTCTCTGAAATAACAGAATAAACTAGGATTTTGCTTAGCTCATTTTACTTCAGGGGAATAATTCTAGAGATTAATTTGTCCCTCTAACTTCATTACTTTATCCTTCTATGGAATTTTTGCTTCATCTGAACTAATATTTCATTTGGCCTACCTAAAATTTCAGGGCTACCTTGGACATGATTTATCCATTATAGTAATTTTGTTTCCACTTGGTTCTGTCCTACTGAGATTCCATCTGCCTTGGACTGCTCTCAGTGCTTTTAGGATTTGATGCCATGTTGTGGGACTCCACTTTTCAACTGTTCTGTACACCTTTCTTCACAGTACTTTATCAAGTATTTTAGGCTACCCTTGATTATATGCACCTATACCACCTATATCCTAGGTACACTGGTCTTAAAGCTACTCTAGAACAAAGGCTAAGTTCTGTAAATGTTGCTTCTGAAGTTTTGAGATAGATGAGTGTATTTTCTACTTGCACTTTTCCTACTGTAAAAGCACTGACTTTTATTTTTTTAAGTGTTGTGTTTTGTTGCTGGATTTTGATTTTTTAAAAAGACAGTTGCTTAATTTAAAGCTATTGTCTTTCTAGCTTCTGTAATTGAAGAGAAGGAAATTTCAGTGTTGTCTCCTATTAAATTCAGGAAGCATAAGAAGGTAAGGACAGTAAATACATCTTTGTAATATCAAGTTGTAACAAGAGGAACAGTTAAATCTTCAAACAGTGTGAATTCAGCCTTAAGTGTGCAGGATGTAGGTATGAGTGCTCAGATGTGTTATTTTGTGGTTGGTAGTATTTCTTGGGAGGGTAGAGTACATGATCTTAGTGTACAGAGGGAAAAACATCTGTGGAGTCTGAGGATATCTTGATAAGCATTACATTCACATTATTTTATCCCCCTCTGCTCTGGGTTGCCTGCATATGGAACAGTGGGCTTTCCTTCAAGTATTTACCATTCATTACTGGTGTGCGAAATTGAAAAGAAACAAGGATCAGAAAAGCATACTCAGAAAATTAACTGGCAGAAATGTCTACTAACTTGGCAGAGCAGTCAAAAAAGGGGAGGCATTTAGTGTAAAAACACACAACAGTTCGTTTCAGTTCATGCTATATAGAAGCCAAGGAATTACACCTTGCTTTTTATTTCACTAGTATTTGGCAAAGAAAATCTGTACTCAGTGGAAATGAAAATAAGTAATCTTTCTACCTTAGTCTGCAATCAGTGCTTTGTGGCAACTGTCTGTTGTTTCTTTTTAATGAATGACTCAGAGCATGATAGACATTTTAGCAGCAACTTGTCTTAAATTTATGGGTGGGGGGTGTTGATGGGTGTCCTTAGCACTCATTTGCAGGTATTCAAGCGTGACCTCCCCAGGCAGACCAGGCAGGTATACAAGCATGACCTCCCCAGGCAGACCTGCTCTTGAGCTGGAAGGTGAAGGTCTTCTTAGAATGAAAAAAAACCAGAACAATTCTTGACCAAAGCACTCCGTTCATGCCTCATAAGCAAATTTCTGTCTACTAAGTTACTTGACATTCTGGTTCTGCAAGATTTCTTTTTCTGGGAGAGATACAAAACACATACTTTACTACTAGTTGGTGGAAGCATTAAAAACAGGTTTCTAATTACCATATAATGAAAACAATTTGGGGATTGTTTTTCTTGTTTACTGTTGCACTTTAAAGATTGTTACATTTTTTAAACAGATGCAAATCCTTCTGTGTGATATATTATTTTAATTTGTGTTAGAAAAATAATCATGGCCTTTAACTTTCTAATTCTTCATCAACTGGCTACTTGTAATGTTTTAGTCAGAATAGTAATATTTTTAATTTAAAACCTGATTGC
>VWZQ01008303.1:514042-554992 GCA_013397015.1 Myiagra hebetior | reverse complement strand
TTAAGTGTAGTGGGATAATTTTGCCATGTTTGACAGCAATTGTGCAGGATATACTAAACAAAAATTAAATCAATCTGTCATTGCACCTGCTCAAACAGATTTTATTAAGAAGCTGAAGTTCAGTACCATTTTATGAATGACCTTGAAAAAAATATTTTGAAGAAACATACATTATAATTGTTGTGCTAAAAATTCCACACTTGAGTTCTCTTTTCATCTTTAATGGTTGCCTACAAGAATTGAAATAAACCTTTGGGGTAGGAAAATGTAAATACGAGGTTTAGTTTTTGCATCTAACTTGAATGTACATACTTTCTGCAAATGTTATCACTTCAGGATAAAAGCCAACATTATAAAATTGATAATTTATAAAAACTTTGGAAGCAAGAAAAGGTGGATGGAAGACAGAAAATTTTATAATATTCATAAAAGAGCTGAAATGATTAATTGACAAGAAGTACTGAATATCAGTGGTTTGCTTTAGTCTTAAGACATGCATTGTCTTTTTGCAGGGCTACATTCTGAAAAATGCTGAAATCATGTCATTAGCCAGTGGAATCCATGTCANTTCTGGGGGAGATACAAAAGACATACTTTACTACTAGTTGGTGGAAGCATTAAAAACAGGTTTCTAATTACCATATAATGAAAACAATTTGGGGATTGTTTTTCTTGTTTACTGTTGCACTTTAAAGATTGTTACATTTTTTAAACAGATGCAAATCCTTCTGTGTGATATATTATTTTAATTTGTGTTAGAAAAATAATCATGGCCTTTAACTTTCTAATTCTTCATCAACTGGCTACTTGTAATGTTTTAGTCAGAATAGTAATATTTTTAATTTAAAACCTGATTGCATTTTTAGTTATTTAATGAATGAATAAATGAATTAAAATTTTAAGTGTCACGGGATAATTTTGCCATGTTTGACAGCAATTGTGCAGGATATACTAAACAAAAATTAAATCAATCTGTCATTGCACCTGCTCAAACAGATTTTATTAAGAAGCTGAAGTTCAGTACCATTTTATGAATGACCTTGAAAAAAATATTTTGAAGAAACATACATTATAATTGTTGTGCTAAAAATTCCACACTTGAGTTCTCTTTTCATCTTTAATGGTTGCCTACAAGAATTGAAATAAACCTTTGGGGTAGGAAAATGTAAATACGAGGTTTAGTTTTTGCATCTAACTTGAATGTACATACTTTCTGCAAATGTTATCACTTCAGGATAAAAGCCAACATTATAAAATTGATAATTTATAAAAACTTTGGAAGCAAGAAAAGGTGGATGGAAGACAGAAAATTTTATAATATTCATAAAAGAGCTGAAATGATTAATTGACAAGAAGTACTGAATATCAGTGGTTTGCTTTAGTCTTAAGACATGCATTGTCTTTTTGCAGGGCTACATTCTGAAAAATGCTGAAATCATGTCATTAGCCAGTGGAATCCATGTCAAGACTATCTGAACTTGTTTTCAAGAATTCTTCACACTCATATCTTAGCAATGTCCTATAGCTGCACAAATGCTGGCTAATAGACTTAGCTGCAGTGTCTATGTCTGGTTATAACTTGAGTAGTTATAAAGTATAGAGGGAGAGGTTAAAATAGCCCAACACTCACATTTTAGATGGAGAAGTGAGCAGTTGCTCACCATGTCCGCAAGACTTGACTGCGATTGGGTGTGGATTGAACATCTCCCTAAAGGAACATGAGGCCAGGTGGAGGACTGTGGTTTTAAACAGCTACTAAAGATTCACATGTGGCTGCTAAATTATGTTATTACCCAGTAGGATGTATCATACATTTAATAATCTTGTCACAACATTCAGTTGCAATGTGGTAGTACAGCGAAGAGGATTCATACAAGGTATAACTCATATAAAGAAGAGGGCCCAAGTGACTCTTATTCATATGAAGTTTAATGGTAAATGCTGAGTTGTGGACCTGCGATGGGGCGGCCCTGGATGAATACATCCAGGGAAATGAGACAGAATGGGGAATGAGAGGCTGGAGAGCAGTGCCATGGAAAGGGCCCTGGGGTTCCTGGTCAGAGGCAAGTTGGACATGAGCCAGCAGTGCCCTGGCAGCCAGGAGGGCCCAGCGTGTCCTGGGGGGCATCAGGCACAGCATCGGCAGCCGGGCAAGGGAGGGGATTGTCCTGCTCTGCTCTGCACTGTGGGGAGTTTTGGGTGCCTTGAGTTCTGGGGACAGTTTTGGGTACCACAATATAAGAAAGACATTAAACTAAAGTTTCCTCTCATCTGCAAACATACACTTAAAGTAAGCATTTTACTTAATGGTGACACATCCTGTAAAATGATAATGTAGTTCTATCTGTGAAGTAGTACGTAGATTATTTCTGTTTTGTGTATTATATGAAGTAGAAAACAAGGGTCTAGTTTTGCCAATACTGATAAACAGTAGTAGCTAAAAATTAGTATCTTTACTGCTGCGTATTTGTACAAACACATTTTTGTTTTGTACAGAAGCTAAGCATAACTTTCATATGTTCATTCTAAACTACTTGGGTTTTTTGCATCAATTTCATAATTACTTCTATTTTTTCTGAACTTTTAGTATGTCACAGAAAAAAGAGACAGAAACATTTTTTTACATCAGTAGTTTCTCCATGTGTAGCAGGCCTTTTTGAAGAAATAAGTGTAAAGAAAATCTATGCCAGTAGAAATTACAGGTTTCTTTTTTCCACAGGCTTTGTGTTCATCTAAGTAGAAAAGAACTTTGTTTTATATCCTGATGTTGCAGAACCCTACTCCCAGCTTTGGACTTGCACCCCCTCATCCTTAGGCTTCTAATACAAACTTTCTTTCTTTCCAGAAGGCAATAAAACAAAAAAACTACATGTCCTGTTGATTAGTAAAAGGATTTTTTTCTTCCCCATTTCCAACAAAAAACCACTCCCTCACTCAAAGAAAACATTCTCTGGCAATATAAGATTACCTTTGGCATAAGTCCTTGTGGTACATGGACGTAAAGAGCAAAGGCAGAACCTTAGATCTCCTCTCTGAATTGGAATATGATAGAACAGGAACAGTTCAATTAGAAGAGACTTACAATGATCATCCAGTCCAACTGCCTGACCCCTTCAGGGCTGACCAAAAGCTACAGCATGTTGCTAGAGGCAACACGCCCTTAGCATTTGTTGTCCAAATGCCTCTTAAGCACTGACAGGCTGGGGGCATTGGCCTCCTCTCTAGGAATGGGTTCCTGGGTTTTAACATCCTCTTGGTGAATAAATGCTTTTTAATGTCTGGTCTAAACCTCCCCTGCCTCGGCTTTGAACCATTCCTATGTGTACCATCACTGGATACCAGGGAGATGAGATCAGCACCTCCTTTTCCACCTCTCCTCCTCAGGAAGCTGCAGAGAGCCATGAGGTCACCCCTCAGCCTCCTTCTCTCCAAACAGACAAACTCCAGATCCTGAACTGCTCCTCAAGGGACATACCTTCTAGCCCTTTCACCAGCTTCAGTTCACTAGAATTGAAGAGCTGCTTGCAGGATCAATTTTTGTTTAACAGTACAAATACTGATATACTTAGTTGTTCTGTCTTGCTCTAAGATATTTTTAATAATTTTTTTCGTTGTTGGATCGCATCGTATGACTACAAGATGATACGGTGCAGTCTGAGAGCCCAGTGCTGGTTTGAACATCTTGGCGGGTGACTGAGAGCATATGAGAACCTTATTATCCCATGCAAAAATGGAGGAAAAAGAAGTTACTGTGTAAAATGTGTGTATGTATTGTGACCTATGCCTATCCTGCAACACACAAATCCAATACTTCTCACGATACATGGAAAGTGCTATAGACACTATGCAGGTAAAAACTGAGGTGAATTCTGATTCGTTTTTGATGCCATAAAGGTTTTTGCATGAGGGAACTGAAAATTAAAAAGGGGAAATATGCATAGGGAAGAAATTAAGCTCTATAGTATATTTTTATACACCCATTAATTTGATCAAAATGGTGTGTTTTCTGTAATGCAGACATTGTCTTTTGGAGGTGAGGTATATACTTTGTGATGTTTTTTCAGCCAAAAGACCTTTTATTTGCAGAGGTTAGTCTATCAATCATTGTAAATTATAAATTTTCAGTGAAAATCTTATTGTTTTTGTAATAAAAGTAGCAAGTAATAAAATTGCTGATCATTCATTTAGAAATAGTTTAACATTGAGAATGTATGAGAACCTCACTTATCCCATAGATGAGGAAAAGCAGATTACATAGAGCCAAGTATTTTTAGTCAGATACAGGATACCCATCCCAAGCCTCAAACTTCAAGATCTTGAGACTGAAAATGAAAACATAGATGTTAACTTCTTGCACTGTTAGCTTTACTAATGATACAGTTCTCTGCGGGGGACCTCACAGCAGAGGATGATTCGACATGCCAAATAAACTTTAATGCTCAGATACAAAGTAAATGTTCAGCACCCTGGGACTTCTGTGTTTGATAGAGTCTTGTTATTGTTTTATCACGGCTATCATTTTCTGTGTGAACTTCTATTATTTCTTTGTGAACTTCATAGGAATTTATAGGAAACCTGTGATATAGCCATAGATTGACAGAATTATTCCATAAAAAGACATCTTGTTCCAGTTCATGAATTTAATACTAAATTATGTAGTTAGCATTAAGGGATTTTATACAGGGTTATTAACTCCTGTGGTCCTATCTTCACAACAGGAGACTCCTTAGGTGGAAGTATCTGATTTTTTCCTAAGGCATTTTATTTCCTCTGGAGTGATGCTTGCTATTAAAGTCTATTTTCCTCCAGTATTTCATTAGCTTAAGTTTACTGAAGTACTTAGAGAGCTTAGAGGGCTCTAAATAATTACATGAACATCTAAGAAAAGCAATTGGGGCATTACTGATTAACATTTTTCTCTCTTATTGTGGATGACACCAGGAAATGAGTGCTAATTCATGAATGGGCTTTCCCAAAAACGCTACATGCTGGTTTACACTTAGAGTGCAGTGAGGTAATTTTTATCTAGTGAAATAGAATCACAGAATCATTAAGGATAAACCGTGTCCCTAAGCACTACATCTACATGGTTTTTGAATGCTTCCAGAGACAAGGATTTCCCCACTTGCCTGGTCAGCTTGTTCCACCCTCTTTTCAATGCAGATTTTTTTTTCTAATATTTATTCTAAACCTCTCCAGGTGCAACTGCAGGCTATTTACTCTTGTCCTATCACTTGTTACCTAGGATAAAATACAGACCAACACCTCACTGCACTCTCCTTCCTTCAGGTAGTTGCAGAGAAGAATTAGATCCCCTCTGGGCCTCCTTTTCTCCAGACTAAGTAACCCCAGCTCCCTCAGATGCTCCTCATAAACATTGTTCTCCAAATAGTATGGCAAAGGTGTCGAGAATACAGCAAAATCATGCAAAGGGCATGGTAACTGTCAAAACTATTCCTGAAAATTTGGCAGGCCAGCAGACTCTTCAGGAGTGTTTCCAGCTTGGGTTCCATGGCAGTGCAATCCAGTGAGCCAGTCTACAACTTTAACATTTCTCATGATTCCTATGAAAATAGAATACTTTAAAAATGAATTCATAGCCTTCCAATATCATTCTAAATTTAAACGTCATTAGAAACATAACATTTGTCTTGGGCTAGTAATACTTGTGACTGTACAGATCTATTAAAAATATTAGTGTTATCTGAGATCTTGTCCAGATCCTCTTGTCAGGACCTATGATTTGAACTATTGATTAGCTCATGTCCTAAGAGATATTAAAGAACTGAGACTTGCATTACAAAAGTATAATGAACACAGACTGGATCAAAAAAAACCCAACAGGAATTTGGTATTGAATACATGAACATAATATGTAATTAATTGTCATAATATTCTGTTACCACAGACTTTACATACTTGGATTATAAATGGATAATTTTGTATATAGATCTGGAATAATATCTGAAATTAGAACAATTAATGCTGAAGAAATAGAATGAAAGAAAACTTTGGAAGGATAAAAACTTCATGTTTCTGTGTTTAAGATTTTTTTTTAGTAGGATTAGGTAAAGCTTTATAGGGATAGGTTTTCTTTGCCCTCAGTTTTACAAGGGTTTTTTTCTACCTGCTTCTGATACATTTTCTTTTTGCTGCTCACTAACCAAGGCTGCAATAGTTAGCTGTAAGTCTGGTCTAATGTAGAAATTACACTAATTCATTTATCTGATAAATGTAGTATGGATTTTTCTTTAAGGAAATGATTCTAGCAACATATGCTTTCTTTTGCTTTTGTTTTCTATTTTTTCTCTCTGTGTGTGTATGTAGATGTATGAATTATAGACGATTCACCATCACCAGTGAAGGAGAATTTACAAATATATGAGCAGCTACAGTCAAACTCTTAGGCTACACAATAGGAAAATGATATTTTTATGTCCCAGTGTTTTTCAATTAATCTTTAATTTATATAATCTCCCTCACCAATTCCCAGATGAGCCTAGAAAAAATACCTTGCTATTATTTGAACATAATCTTCCTCTTGATTTATTTTTGTTCTAACTGAAATGACTCTTAATGTACTGTTATTACTGTGAGGAACAAAATTCTCACAGAGCTACAGGAGTTATGCTTCAAAATATGCTTAAAGAAGATAGAAACATAAAATAATTTTGGTTGCAAAATACCTTTAAGGCCATTAGGTCAAACGGTAAACTTAACACTACCAAATTCATCTCCAACCAATGTCTTAAGTGCCACATTTAAACATCTTTTAACTACCTCCATTGATTGTGACTCTACTGCTTCCCTGAGCAGCCTGGTCCAATGCTTGACAAGCCCTTTCCATGAAGAAATCTTTCCTGATATCCAATCTAAAACTCTTCTGGCACAACTTGAGGCCATTTACTCTTGTCCTATTGTTTGTTACTTGGGAGAAAAGACCAACCCCCACCTGGGCACAACCTCCTTTCAGGCAGTTGTAGAGTGATGAGGTCTCCCTTGAACCTCCTTTTCCCCAGGCTAAACACCCCCAGCTCCCTCAGCTGCTCCTCACAGGACCTGTGCTCCAGACCCTTCCCCAGCTCCACTGCCCTTCTCTGGACTCCCTCCAGCACCTCAATGTCTTTCTTGCAGTGAGGGGCCCAGAACTGGACACAGCACTCGAAGTGTGGCCTCACAGTGCCAAGTACAGGGGGACAATCCCTGCCCTGGTCCTGCTGGCCACACCATTGCTGATCCAGTCCAGGATGCCATTGGCCTTCTTGGCCACCTGGGCACACCCTGGCTCATGCTCAGTTGCTTTCACCAGCACCCCCAGGTCCTTTTCTGCTGGGCAGCTTTCCAGCTATGCTGCCCCAATCTTGTAGTGCTGCATATGGTGAAGCAGCAGGATCCAGCACTTCATTTTGTTAAAGGTAAGTGCTCTTCTTCTACTATATTTAAAACTGACTTTTTGTTTCTCCTGTGAGTCACAGGTCTTATAGAGAAATCAGTAAAAGCAGTGCCAGGAATAAATGATTTGGTTTTAAAGATTTTTCCACAGTAAGTTTTTACTACTAGTGTTTTAAAATACATAAGTGATGGAAGTACACACGGTTAGACTAATGATAAGAACTGGCAGGGTTTGGAAAAGATTTAAGGGATAAATGTTTTAAATTAAAAATCGGTAACCCTTGCTGCGTCTTCTTCTCAAGAAAGACTAAAAATAAAAATTCATCAGGTTTCAACCTCTTCTTCATGAAAATGTCCCCAGTAACATAAATATGCCATTGAATCTAGAACAAGGAATGTTTATTATAATGTGAAATTATCAATTCAGCATTTGGAGATGCTTTGGGGAGTCCCACATTGTCATAATTTGTATGGAAGCAGTCTGAGGATGAGAGGTTGCAGAACAAGTTAAGACCTAAAAAGTACACTGAAATAGTTAGACAAAATTAATTTGACCACTTTAAACATATTAAATAATTATTAAAAGTATTTCAGAAATGATTGGGTCTATAATGAGTTAACATTATTGCACAGGAAATAAAAGAACGATTATGATGTGTTGAGGTGACTGAACCAGCAATTGTGATGGCTGAGGGGCCAAGGAGCCCTGAAATAGCAGAGGCCTGCTGGTGGACTGATTCCAAGGCTCAAGAACAACCCCTGACCTCATGGTGAGAAAGGAAAGGCCTCTGCCATCAGGCTTTGTGGTGCCATTCAGACTTGGTCTGTCTGATTGACTTGTTACCCTGCAAGCCCCCAGACCCTCCCCATCGGCGCCCTGCCCTGGTGCTGCCTTTGTGCCTTCTCCATGTCCTCAGACCATTGGTCTCTGATGCTTGCCCACTCCTGTACATAAACCCTGGGACTGCTTGGTTCGCTCTCTTGTGTGTCTGGTCTCCCGTTGTGGCAGGATGCAATAAACCTCGTCCGTGGAATTACCAAATGGGAGAGCCCTCCTGACTGTTTGTCTCTGGTAGTGCTGAGCAATCTGGCTGGAGTGTGAGTGTGTGAGATCCACACCAACAGCTGTGCCAGTGAAAGGAGTGAGCTTGCTGGAGTGCCATATTGCACCCACCAGGACGATCCTTAGCCACGGATGTTTCAGGGAAATGCAGCTGCTCTTCATGAGCCCCTGCCTTGCGTTAATGATGTTTAGTTCTCTTACTATGAACGATGTGGCAGTTGTCCATTTGAAACCAAGCAAAGAGCAAACATGAAAATTTATAAATCATAAGTTGCATAACCTTGAGGGAGTGAAATGATGAAGAAATAAAGTTTTCACTGAAGATAATAGTGAAAAGAAATTATTTTTTGAAATGTCAGAAATTTCAAACAGTGTCAATGAGGCGTAATTTTGCTAATTTTAGGGATTCACTGATATATGACAAAATAATTCTGGGTGTATAAGACTTACTCCCACAAGAATATTTACTATGGAACTGGGAAGAAAAATCTAGCAGGTCTCTAAAGCAGTGCAGGTGGAGAAGAAATGTCATTTATTTTTACACAAGACAAGGGACAGAGGGAGAAGAATCTGAAAAAATACTTTTATTCTTTTATATGCTGTTAAATCAAGATCAGGAAATTCAAGTTTATGGGGGTTTTATTTGCATATAAAAAGCAATATTCAACAAATTCACAAAAAGAAGGGTGCTTGTATACTGTAGCAGTTTTAGAACAAAACAGACAGTTCTCCATAAAAAAAGCCAATAGATGAACATGAATTCAAAAGAAACAGCAGGATCACCTAATGCTATGGGTATCCTGTGAGTACTGCATCCTGAATGCATTCAAAATATGAATGCAGGTGAATAATTTGGCTTTTATGTATAAACTTTAGACATTAGTGTCACTAAACTATCGTAGTTTAATAATGAAAATAGAAAAAAATTAATTAGAAATAATTCAAAACATGAATTAAGATTAAATGGGAGGTAGTGTGAATTTCTAATAAAGAACCTCAAAATTCAATAAGTGAATAGATGAAAATGACTGATAGCCAATGGTGAGTCATCTGTTACATTGCTTTCAGAATTCAGAGCACCAGAACAAGAAATAATGTGAAGAAAGAGACTTGTAGTAGAGAAAAATTGTACACGTTTTCAGCAGGGACAGGCTGATTCATTTTAGTTTTAAGGGTTCTCAGAAGAAAATATGAAGTAGAAACAAAGAGAAGCATGACATACACAGGGGTGCCTAAGGAGATAGTCTAATATAATTTTTATGCAACTCCAAAGAAATGAATGAGATTATTCAGAAAATAACTATAAATGATCTTTAAAAAGTGCAGTACTTTTGCTAGAGGATACTAAGAGATCAAAAAGCATTTTTGTAGTCTAATATAAAATATTAAAGTATTATAACCTAAAATGGTGATAAATTTTCATACCTTGATATGACAGAGCAGCAGTATTACTTGGATTCATATTGAGCTGAATCATGTAGTCTAATATGTAAAAGCTCAACCTTTTTTTCACTTGAGGATTCCTGAGGCTCTGCTCTGATGCATGATTACCTATGACATTGAGAAATCCCTTCTACCCCATACCTTTTCCACTCCTGAGTTAATAAGCAAGGTTCGAAGGCAGTGAAGGGGTGCTGGAAGTGAAGGATTCCCTACCACGAGTCAGCCAGCCATCACCAAGCTGCATGAAACTCCAGCAATTATGTATCCTCTTTGCTGCCCCTTCTTTATTTCCTCTCCATGTTTTGGCCTCTAAAAACTGCATTATATCAAGATAGAGACTGGGCTTATTGGTGCCTGCAAATGTGTACGCTGGTCCAGCTCATTCCATCCAGTCTTGTCTGGACTGTGATGAAAGTTGCACTTTTGTGACCATGCTATTTTTTTCTGCTGCCGTAGTAGAAGGAACTGACTGGATTTTCCCGCCATAATGATACTCAGTGATCCCTGTATCACCGTATTCCTCTATCACACCTCCTGCATCCAAACATTCTGGATGATCACCTCCTACAGTGCATTCTAGTATGAACCAAATTTTGTGGGGTCTTTTTATACTGAAATTCAGTACATCAGAACTTCAAAGTGTTGTACACCAAGTTAGGACAAATTAAGCAGATTATCAGAGTTGCTTTCTTCTCCTAGTCTATGCAGCAGTATAGCATTCTTCATCATGGAATTCTACTAAAAACCAAAGAAAAAATAAGTGTTTTTCTTTGTAGAAATTACATTGCAGCGAGCAGCTGCTGAAATACCACCTCTAGTGAGTCTTCCTGTAGTTCCTGTTGCTTTGTACAACATTTTGGAGACTACCCCTCTCTTTCTGTGTTGTTGCAGGCTAGTTCAAAATGGGTTAACACACTCTGCATCAGAGCATGTCCTGCATTATGACACCCTGTTCCATTATTGCAGAACATTGACAGTATCAGCTTGTATTTTCAGTGTCCCATAACATGTGTGTGGTGGGATTTTTAATTTATTTTTATCATTAGAAAAGAAAACAATTTGTGGAGACTGAAACTTCCCAGACAAATGTAGATGAAAACTGATGAGTCATTCACTGAAGATTATCTTGGACACAAAACTGGATTTCTCATCAGAATAATTCAATTCCTTGCTTTTCTCTCCACATGCATTGTGTAATTCTGTAAATTTATATTTCATTTGAACAAGAACTAGTCTGTTAACTTAACTATGTAGATGAAGAGTAAGTCTCTTCCCACCCACCTCAGAAGTAATTAGTTGTAGGTAATGATCTGTTTCAATAGGAGAAATTGAAAGGCCTACCCCTGTACAGCCAATACTTTAGTGAAATCTTTCTTAGAGAACAGCAGGGGAGTGAAGTCCTGGTGTTTTATGACTGGAGCGCTGCGATGGATCGATGCTGGCTCTTTAAGAAGGAAAGCGAGGAGGAAAGCTGCCTTTCATTTAGGAGAGCAGCAGGAACAAAGCAAAGGAGCTCTGCATATAGTGAGGTGATAAGCCAGCTGAGAACTTACGGATTGGGGTTTGTGGTCAGCCCAATATCACTGGTGTTGTGGTAGAGGTCTTCTTCAGATGTCCTCGTCAGGAGGTCGTAGATCAAAGATGAACTGAAAGAAGCCTCACATTACAGGTCTTAGTCCTGTGGAAGGACCCCATAACAAGGCACATGCAACCTAGGAGACTTCTGGAGTGCTTTGATGACAACTTCTGATGCAGGTAATCAACGGGCCAACAAGGAGAAACTCTCAAGTGGACCTGATATTTAAACAAGGAGACTTGTAGAGGAGTTGAATGTGGGTGTCAGTCTTGACTACAAAGACTGTTGGATGTGTGGAATTCAGGATCATGAGAGGAGGGAAAAGAGAAATAACAAGATCACAGCTACTAGACAGTAGGCTTTGGCTTGTTAAAGGATTTCCTAGGAGTGGGATACAGTCCTGGTGAGAAGAGTGGACCAGGACAGATGGTTGATTTTCATGTGTCACTTTCTCTAAGCTTGAGAACAGTACATGCCAACAAAGGGGAAATTGAATAGCTGTTGGAGGAGGCCTGCATGTAATAAAGAATTCCAGAACTCCTGTTAAAGCTCAAATATTAAAAGGAAGCATACAAGAAGGAAAGGCAGGGGCAAATGACCCAGGTGAGATATAGAAATGCTGTTTGAGCATACAAGGATGGGGTTATGAAAACAAAGTTAATGTTCAGTTGAATCTGGAGAAAGATATAAAGGGCACCAGGAAAAGCTTCTACAGGTTCGTCAGCAATGAGAGGAAGACTAGGGAAAATGTGGGTCTGTTGCTGAATGGGTCAAACGAACAAGAGGGAAAACATCAAACTTTTCAAAGTACACACTGGAGATTGCCATCTCAAAAGAAGATGGGCAGAAAAGTATCTGGGCACCCTGGTGAACAAGCTCAGCACAAGCCAGCAGTATGTCTCTGCAGCAAAAAAGGCTAAGAGGATGCTGGACAGCATTAGTAAAAGTGTTACTAATTTGTCAAGCAGAGCTTTGCTTTTGCTCTACTCAGCCCTAGTGAAAGCGTATCTGGAGTGCTGTGTTATGTTCTGGGTGCCCCACTACAAGAAAATAATAAAATTCTTAAATGAGTGCAGCAAAGAATTGTGAAGATGATTAAGGAAACTGAGCTTGTGATGTACAGAAGAAGGCTGAGAGCTGGGACTGTTTAGCCTGGAGAGGAGAAGGCTCTGGGGTGAGGTTATCAATGTGTATAAATGCCTCTTGGGGGAGTAGTAATAATGGAACCAGTTTCTTCTTAGTAGTGCTCAGTGACGTGGCAAAAAGCAATGAGCATATATTAACTATTAAAACGTGAAATTTTATCTGAATACAACAAAACACCTTTTAAATGTTCTTATTTTTTTCTTTATTTACTAATTATGTATATATATTTTTTTTCTCATTGAGAGAGTGCTCAAACACTGGACCAATTTGTCCAGAAAGACTGAGGAGTAGCCTATTGATAAGTCCAGAACCTGACTTAGACTGTCTGGACAAACTGCAGTCTGAGCTTGCTTGAAGAGAGCTTGAACTATAGGAGCTCCACAGAACCCTTCCAAGCTCACTGATTAGGTGATTCACTCTTGGTTGATTTGGTTTCCGGGAGGTTGTGGTGTCCTGGACTACTTGACTCTGAGGAGAAAGGTTGGAGAAAATATATGTCTTGAACTATGCTTTTTATGAAAATGTTCTTTTCATATTTAATGGAATAAGAAGATTTCTGAGATGGAACAGTTAGGCAATGTAAAAAACCAATTTCCTACTCAACTCTGATGGCATAAGATGTTCTTAGAAGAGAGTGTACTTGTGCAATATTATGTAAAATGTCATTATTATGGAACTGGTTTATACCAAGTTTTTACCTTGAGCTATGATTGAATTAAATGAAGCAATAGCAGTGACCTGTCGAAGCATGAACACAGAGAGGAAGCAGCCTTACCTGACCCCTCTGTAAGATTACAGTCTTGAATGCTAGTATAATTTGAATTTCTACCTACACCTTGGCAGTTCAAGTGATACGAGTTTAAATAAATCTTCTGCTGAGGTTTTTATGTGTAGATGGAAGTGCCAGAATTAAACTGTATTTAAACTTTACTTTGGTTTTCAAGAAGATAAGCATTTGTGAAGAGAAGATGGTTATAATAATAAATTTATACCATTGAGTTTATTCATAAAGAAATATATTTGGGTGGTTCTTTGGCTTTCTACTTCACAGTGTGATTTGCTTTAACACTTCCATTCATTCTCCTTCTTTCCTTTTTCATTTTCCTGTCTTCTTTGAGTATTTAGATGTGGCACTACCTTGTTAATTATCAAATATGTCTTTAGCAAAACTCTCCATATACATTTATTGACACAGTAGGTTGCATAGGCCTTTTTTTTTTTATGAAATCATGACTTACAAACACAAGAGGACTATCCTGAAATTATGACTTCTGTTGTGCACACTTTGTTTTACTTGCATTTGTCAAGTTATATTTTTTACAATTACATGCAATAAGAAGTGTTTCATTATTATTATTTAATAGAATATAAACATCTAACTTGAGCTGGATGGTCTCACTAGTTCGTGTTTCAGGAAACTGACAGGTACCGATGGCAATAAATTGCAATATTTTTAATAAATCACCATCAATTACAATTTATTTCCCTGTCTTCCTGCAACACCATTATTCAATAGGGAAATAGGCATTCTATTTCCCTATTAACCTGAGGATATAAAACAGAACACCTTTCTTTCTTTATAGTTTTCTTTTTTTTGAAAAATTAATCTGAACCAATAGATGCAAATGAAGATTCTTTGTCAGGGACTGTTCCAAAATATCTTTACCTGTAGATACCTGTTTGGAAGGTACTGAAATGTGTTGAAAAAGGAAAGCTAGTTCCTAATTTCCTAAAACAAAAAATTAAAATGCCTAAACCTAGTAATTCTACTGATTTAGTCTTAAGACCAGGCTGGATAGGGCTCTTGTCTGGTCTAGTGGTGGTTTCCCTGACCACGGCATGGGGGTTGAAACTGGATGATCTTTAAGGTTGCTTCCAACCCAAATAATTTTGTGGTTCTATGATTCTAGGATACTTTTGAAGATTCTATGCTTTACCTAGCAGTGTTGGCAAGTATCAAAAAATGTACATGTGAAATATAAAATTACTATAAGTATGTAGTAGAGGCTTTTTTAATGACCTATTTCAACTCAGAACTGAGTTGGACATTACTGTGGGTATTTATCTGTGAAAATCTAATCAATAGCCAGCAGTTGTTGAAAAGTCAAATAGAGTATTAGGTATTAACTAGAAAGGCATAGAGAACAAATATAATAACTGGCATCCATTTAAAAGCCAAGGGGACTATTTTTTTGAAGAAAGTGTTGAAATAAAAATTGCAAAATGTAAAAGGAAATTATATAAATGGGTTGAAAAAACCACATAAATTAATAGAGTTAACTGTGAGTTTCCAATTCTAAATGCAACAGTCCAAATGAAATTTCCATGTAAGAATATCTTAAACTCGATTTTAATAAAGGAATAGTAGCAAAGTGGAGTTGGATCACTTTTAGTCTTGGCCTTTTTCTAATACAATTTTCCTAACAATCTCTTTCAAAGTGCCATCAGATAGGAGACTGGGCTAGGTGTAGAATTAAAGGGAATGTATGGCCATCTCTCCCTGTGATGAAAAGGGTAAGGTGTTGTGCTCACAATTTTTTTAAAATTGTAGAACTAAAACTGGGTATATGTATTTATTCTAAAGAGAGACTCAAATATTTATTTGTTCTGAACAGAAACTTTCTGGTGTGGACTGCTTATTGCTGGTGGGCAAACACAACACCCTAGTAAGCCAACAGTAGTAAACAAATAATAACTAAAGTCTTGTTCATACAGTAGTTCAGTCTTGGTGAACTAAAAGGATATGGGTTCTGTAACTTGGGTTGCAATTTCAAAGTATATTATGAAGATTTCAGACCCTTCTGTAAAGTATTTGTTAGTGTAAAATACAAGCATATTTCTCTTGTACTGTTTTCTGATAAAGTGCGTAACATTTTCTTTAAGTAACAGTCATGTCTCCAAAATTGTATATAGTCAAGTTTAGTATTGTCCTGCTTATGAAGTTGGTTAGAAACAGCTTTAAATGCAAGAAATATATCCCAACAAGATGGATGAAGCTGTTTTCCCTTTTAAACCATAGCTGGATTGCTTTAAGGCAGCTCTGATCCCTGATCATATAAAGATCATATTAAAATAATACCTTGGAAAACGTGAAAAATAAAATTTTGATATATAGAAGCTTTTAGTTCAAATTTGTCTACTTGTAATACAGTTCCTGCCTGGCTCCGTGGGGTCCCGCATGCCCCACAGGTGCCTGGGCAGGTTCAGTATTAAGTCCGTGACAAAAGAGTCGGGAAGGATATCTGCTTGCATTCCAGCAGGAGCATTTATCGCATCTTTACTGTCGAAGGTTCAGAGGCAAATATGAATACAATGGCTAGCTCAGGGTTTTTCCCGGGTCCGGGGGAAAGGTGGGATCAGGGAGCGGGGACCAGTGGGAGAACCCCAGGGGAGTGACGAGGGGTAGAGGCTGACAGCCAACCGGGGAATTCAAACTAGAACAGATTAACTTAACACAGCCATGCACCCTGGGAAAAGCCTTTTGGTCACCTTAACACAGTATATGTTCACCGGCTACCACATACTTATAGTTTAGTGCCTGTCATGGTGTAACCCCAGCCAGCAAACAAGCACCATGAAGCTGCTTCTCACTCCCTCACTGGCAGGATGGGAAGGGGAATTGGAGGTAAAAGCTGGAAAACTCGTGGGTTGAGATAAAGACAGCTTAATAGAGAAAACCAAAGCCATACACACAAGCAAAGAAACACAAGGAATGATTCACTGTTTCCCATGGGCAGGCAGGTGTTCAGCCACCTCCAGGAGAGCAGGGCCCAATCAGACATAGTGGTGACTTGGGAAGACAAATGCCATCACTCCAAATGTCCCCCCTTCCTCCTTCTTCCCCCCACTTTATACACTGAGCATGGTGTCACAGGGTCTGGAATGTCCCTGTGGTCAGTTGGGGTCACCTGTCCTGGCTATGTCTCCTTCCAATGTCCCAGGCACCCTCCTCATCGTCACCAGTGTCGCAGTATGAGAAGCAGAAAAGGGCTTGGGACTGTCCAAGCTCCGCCCAGCAACAACAAAAACATCTCTATATTATCTACAGTGTGTTCAACACAAATCAAAAACACAGCCCCATGCCAGCCACCATGAAGAAAATTAACTCTACCCCAGCCAATAGCAGCACAACATCTTTCAGAAATACTTGTTTAAGTACAACAAGGAATAATTGCATTATTACAGAAGATTATATTCTGTTTTTTTGTTTTGTGTTGTTTTATTTAATTCAATTGGCTCTGATAGGCTTTTCTCTAATTAAATATTTCAGGTGAGGTAATGCTAGATAGCCATCTACTTGCCTAAAATTTGTTGTTTCTTGGTTTTTAAAATCTGNTAAGGATGAGATATTTTAATATCATTCCTATTTCTTTAAAATTTATTTTCCCTATGAGTTAGGAAGATTATTGTGTTATTCAGCTCCACTCACAGAGAGAGGATAAGGAGACAGGCTAATCCAGAGCTCAGCCTTTGAAAAATCTGTAGTCTCAGAACATTGAAAAAGAGCATTCTGGAAGTATGATACTGGGTGGGCTATATGCTTTTTTTCCTTCNACCATGAAGCTGCTTCTCACTCCCTCACTGGCAGGATGGGAAGGGGAATTGGAGGTAAAAGCTGGAAAACTCGTGGGTTGAGATAAAGACAGCTTAATAGAGAAAACCAAAGCCATACACACAAGCAAAGAAACACAAGGAATGATTCACTGTTTCCCATGGGCAGGCAGGTGTTCAGCCACCTCCAGGAGAGCAGGGCCCAATCAGACATAGTGGTGACTTGGGAAGACAAATGCCATCACTCCAAATGTCCCCCCTTCCTCCTTCTTCCCCCCACTTTATACACTGAGCATGGTGTCACAGGGTCTGGAATGTCCCTGTGGTCAGTTGGGGTCACCTGTCCTGGCTATGTCTCCTTCCAATGTCCCAGGCACCCTCCTCATCGTCACCAGTGTCGCAGTATGAGAAGCAGAAAAGGGCTTGGGACTGTCCAAGCTCCGCCCAGCAACAACAAAAACATCTCTATATTATCTACAGTGTGTTCAACACAAATCAAAAACACAGCCCCATGCCAGCCACCATGAAGAAAATTAACTCTACCCCAGCCAATAGCAGCACAACATCTTTCAGAAATACTTGTTTAAGTACAACAAGGAATAATTGCATTATTACAGAAGATTATATTCTGTTTTTTTGTTTTGTGTTGTTTTATTTAATTCAATTGGCTCTGATAGGCTTTTCTCTAATTAAATATTTCAGGTGAGGTAATGCTAGATAGCCATCTACTTGCCTAAAATTTGTTGTTTCTTGGTTTTTAAAATCTGGTGAAATTTATAAAATTCTAAAACTTTATGAAAGGGTATTTAAATTTGCAAGTTTCTAGAACATTATAAAAGCAAGAGTAGATACAGCTTAGCTTAATTACATTTAAATCAGAATCTCTTGGTGCAGCTTGAGATCTCTATTCAAACTGGTGATTTGTTTTGTTATNCTATATGCTTTTTTTCCTTCAGCTTGACAGAGACTTGCTCAGGTAAGTCACAAAACATATTCTGGTAAAACTCATTTACAGAAATGAATCTGTAGCTTTTCCACATGAAATGTTCTTTTTTTTCTCCCAGCAGCTAGGTTTCCTAAGCTTATCTTGCATGTAATCAACAGTCATGGAACTAACCTCAGTTTTTTTTTTACATTTTTTTACACATTTTTTCTACATCCAGACTTCCCCTGAACATGCTAATTTCTTATGCTAATGGAACTTTTTTGCAAAAATTATTTATTAGTTGTGGCAACAAGGAGGTTATAATGCTTTCAGATATATGAATATCCTGAAAAACTCAGTCATACAATATTTGTGTAGTAGAAGGATGATAAAAATGAACAAGAATAGTGTGTGTAGTAAAAAAAAGACAAAACTTACTTCAGTGATGTTAGTCTTCTTACTTCAGTGAGGTTAATCTGTTTCAGTTTGCATTTCTGAGAACGTAAGAGCATATATAAGCTTTGGCTGAGCCCCAGATATTTGACATATCTGGCATAAGGGATACCTGGTGGGATGAGTCCCTTGACTGGAGTGCCCTGCTGTATGGCTACGGGCTGCTCAGGAGGGATAGGCAGGGAAGAAGAGGAGGAGGGATGTATTAATTGAAGGGTTAAAATGCATGGAGCTCACATTTGGCAATGGCAGTTTAGGCAATATCTAAGTCTGAGAAATTTCAAAATATATACTGGAAATACAAAGAGGCCAAATCTGTACAAATCTGTATATGTACCTAAGTGATCATATGACCTGCTAGAAAACTCTGATTCTTAGACTGGAAAAATAGGAGGTACAGACTCATGGGTAAAGCTTTATACTCAGAGTTGCAATTGGACTGTCATTAAAAAATACAAGCTTCCTTTTTGGGAAAAAATTACCTACAAGGACCTCTGTACACTACTTTATTGTAGCCATGTCTTACAATAAAGCTCCACTACCAGGGGTTCACAACATTGTGTTATGTGTTTGTAATGTTATGACTCTCTTTTAGCATATTTATTGGGAAAAAATTTACAAATAAATAGCTTTATTTCCAGAAGTTGGATGAAATCAGTAAAAGGACTTCATTTCTGGCAATAAAGTCAGTTGTTTCAGGATCTGAAAGAAAAATGTTAACATAAATATTTCATCAGCTTCCTCTTGTCATAAAGGTGCATTTACAGCAATAGGTAAAGTATCTACTTCAAAGCTTTCACTTATCCTGACAGATTTGACATATGTGATGCCATACAACTCTTTTCATTAGGTAAAGGGATGGAAGAAGCTTTTTTCTGTATTAGGACCTTTATTATTTTGCACATGTGCATCTTGACTTCATTCCCATGCAGAGGCGAGTATACCTGAGTACACTTCACAGAACTCCAGATAACAGCAAACAAACTCATTTTTTAATAACAACAGTTACCTTACCATTAGGGCCAGTATGGGTGAGCCTTTGTTTCTTGATTTTTCAAGTATCAATAACAGGCTAAATCTTGTACTTGTAATTTTTGGAACATTATGACAAGTATGTAACTTAGTTATGAATTCCATAGGATTTGAGATTATTACTGAATGAGGTCCTCCTACACAAGGGATAACGCATGATGAAGCTGAAGTGAGTGTAGTTCTGCCTTACTGAAGCCCACAAAACCTAAGTCTGTATACCTACAGGTTTTTCATTATATGTGCATCAGAGAATGCAGTGTTCTTGGCATAATCTCTTATATTAATATATCTGAAATGCAAAACTGTCTCTATCATCAACATAACTTTGAATAACATGTTTCAGTTATTTTTTTCCTCACTTCTGGCATGATGTTTTCATTGCTGAGCATGTCCCTATCTGCAGACAATTTTCAAAAAACATAGTCAGAAGAATAGTCACTAGAGGTAAAAAAGAACAGCTGGTGGGAAATTTTCTGATTAAAGAAGTGCAAGACTAAGAAAGCTGTTTAATACATCAGTACCTGGGGTGAAGATGTCAGAAATGTACCAAAGTCCTGAGGCTGGAGCCTTGAATTTTAGGCCTCTGGGATAGGTACTTAATCTCTGAGATAGACCTACCCTATCTCTTTCCAGGAAACAAATGACAGGACAAGAGGAAAGAGCTTCAAGATGTACCACAAGAGGTTTGGATTGGACATTAGGAAAAATTTCTTCACTGAAGGTCTTGTCAAGCATTGGATCAGACTGCCCAGGAAAGTGGTTGAGTCTAATCAGAAGATGTAGATGTGTAGATGGGATGCTTAGTTATGTGGCTTACTGTTGGACTTGGTAGTGTTAGTTTTACTGTTGGACTCAATGATCTGAAAAACCTTTCCCAAACTCAATGATTCTATGATTCTTAAGAATGTAGCTCAGGATCAAGGAGTATTTACCAAGTTAGACCTCATTTTTCTGCTAAGCTGAGAATAACCTCATGCAGATGAGTCTGGGAACCTGAAAGTCTGGTAGCAAATCCCCAGGGTATCAGCCTCTATAGGCAGTAAGAAGACTTACTCGTATAGCATTATTGTTGTCATCGATTTCATGTTGGTGTGTTACAAAACTCTGTTGTATATACCACCAAAATGCCAATAGTTTGTTTGAGGAGATGTTTCCTATAAAGTCAAATTCACTGGATTCTTCTTACAGCTGTATAGTAATATGATTTATTTATTTCTGTGATATTGGTAGGTCCACTCTTCTGTTGGAATGAGTCCTTTTATTTGTTCTCTTAGAACAGTTGCTTTTGCACTTCTTTCAGATTTCCTGTGCTTCCTGGGATTTGTCATTCTAAATGGAGATAAAGGACCCTTTGTCATATTTTTTAGATTTTTCTGCCAATATAATTTTTTCTGTTGAATTAAAACAATTTTTTCCCTTAGAAAACTCTACATATTGATGGCCTGCAAAGTATTTCCTTTTCATTTGCCTTAAGTGTATAATTTTCATCCTTCTAGATACATAACAGGAATGAACATGGGTATTCCTTGCGCTATTAACAATTCCACTATTTCCATCTGATTAACTATATTGTTACTAAAAAATATTAATTTTTTAATGTAAATGAGTACTTAGTTTATGCTGAGATAATAATCACATTTTAAATGGTGTAATTATTTAAAACCACTTGAAGAAAAATATAGCAAAAAAAATTATTCTGAACACATGTAGAGGCTTTTTCACTAAAAATATTTGCATCATAAAAAAAAAAAAAAAGGAAAGAATTGCCTGACAGAATAAAAGTTAATTTTATTTAACTATGATTTTAGGAATATGAATCATCATTGTTTTCTCCTTTTCCATAGTGCAAGTAATGAATAGCAATAAATCTAGTCACAGTGAAATGCATCATTGAAATGGTTTGTGAATAATATATTCTCATTTACTTTTTAATAAAAATTAGAGAATCCAAGAGAAAGAACATTTAATGGTTTGATAGTTTCCTTGAGTTATATTTTCAAAGTATTTAAGTAGTTACTGGTGAGGAAGAAGTGAAGAGAATGTAGGAATGGAAAGTAGAGCATTGCTTGAAAGAAGAGTAGTGTGTTTAGTCTAGATCTAAAATAGCTATGCTATTTAGACTAAATCTAAAATAGTGGTAGTGTATCTCAAACACGCTCATAACTCGATGGGAATTGTATCAGTTCTCCAGGTATAGAAGCTAAGGTATGGTGATGGTGAAAGCATTGCCAGTCTAGCCATTTACATTCAGAGTAAAGCAGAAAAGAAAGTCCAGATAATAATACTATCAAGCCAGCACCTATTCTTTGTGTCCTGTAAATAAATTATTGGTATAAAACACTAAGTACCTAGTCACCATCTTTTTAGAGAAACTGTTTTGATGCCTGAAGTGGCCTCTTAAAAACAGAGACTAGACAAGAATAAGGGAATAAAGGTAGGTATTTATTGGAAGGGCCTTCCAAGGTACACCCTGGGCAGGCCGAAGACTACATCCAAGATGGACCCTGAGTCAGGAGTTCTTCACCCTTTTATAAGTTTGGTCTATTTGCATATCAGGGTCAATTCTCCAATTAAAACTTCAGTTAATGATGTAATTACCCCAAGTTTGCCCTCCTCTTAGTTTGCACATTTTGGGTCTAGGATAGTCTGAGTGTCCTTGGAGAGCAGGCCTGGAGAGTCTTCGTTATGCCCACCTAGCATGAGAGAGCAGAAGTTAACAGGCCTCAAAAAACTTGAGAGTTATACACTAGGCAGTACAGGATTTGAAAAATACAGAAGTTAAAACCTAAGGCATCAGTTTGAACATATTGCATTCATAAATAATAAATACTAAATATGTAAATACTGCTAGGTCATCTTTTAATAGAGCATAAAATCATTATTTCATATTCTAAGTAAAAGTATAAAATTAATATTTAGGTGTTTTCATCAAAATATTCTGTTGTAAATAAGAGAATTATTTTGTGCAGATGTAGGTAGAATTATTAGAGATTATTATTTTCTGACTCAAGCCAGTCTTGAGTCACAGAGCTGAGTCAATAAGTTGTTTTGTAGTTGAGATAGTAACAACCTTATTGTTCATTAGAAGAAATGGTGTCAAACCTCCGAAATGAGTTTTCATTGTAGCCTCTGGCTCCTTGGTACTCATCATGCCTCTGGGCTGCAGGTAAACAAACTGAGGTGATTACTTTAACCTATTTTTCAGATAACTGATGATTAAATCCTGCTATTGGACACGACATTGTAATTCAAGAACACACACAGAGGTTAAGGCGCTGTACCCTTTTTTTCCCCTGACTAGTATTCTTTTAAAGAGCACTGTGCTGGCATGTCAAAGCTGTTAGAAGAATAACTGCAGCACTAGGTTTTTTAAGTACTTAAAAGTTTGCCTATTTGTTCTTGGAAGAGAAAGGAAAAACTTTAGGATACCAGTAGTCATTTGATCCATGTGACAGATTGATCTTCAGTTGGAAAGCATGGGAAGGTGTGCTAGGTTGGGTTGCTTAGGGATGATTCAAGAACTGACACTACACAACTACTTTCTTAGAGATGTATACTGTGATGCTTTAAAAAATATTTTTAATGAAACGCTAAGGAAGGTGAGAAATAGATAATCTTGTTAAGTGTGTCAAGTGGTCTGCAGAGAAGTGGCAAAAAAACCAGTCTGAATTTCAGTGTCAGGACTCTTTACTTTTTGACTTCTCTCATGCTGTTTTTATTTTTCTGGTAAACTTGTGATATGTGGCTGACTTTTGTTCGTTAGGTTACAATGGCTTATTTTTGCACAAAAATCTATGCCTACTAATGAGCAATTACTGATAAGAACTAAGAAACATGCCTGCTAATTAGAAGGCTAGCAAACGATCCCTTGAGCATTAAGTTAACCAACTAGGAAAAAATGAAAAAAGAAAACAGACACTCTAAATGTCCCAGCCCAGAGCCTGCTCTAGACAAAAAGAGTTGAAGTAAGTTAATTGGTATCTGAAAGGTTGCCATGTTCTAGAATTCAGTTAATTGGTTACAGGGCAAGGATTAACAGAGAGTCTTCCAGACCTTTAAGGTAAAAAAGAAAGCCTAATATGTTGCATTTAACTGATTTAATGAACAGACATTTTACAGGAGCTTTCTTTTTCTTTTCTGCATTCTCAGAGATAAGAAATGTCAGGAGCAGAATTATTTCTTGGAGTTGTTTTCTTTTATCTGCAACAATGATCTTGGATCATTTCATGTAGCAGAAGACATACCTGCCATTCCAAGGCTTGGTTTTCCTTCTTAGTGAGTGGTTTTGTAGTAATGACAGCAATGACTTTTGCTATGCTTGCCCAACATTTTCATAATGGAATACTGGTATAAATTGCCTAAAATTCTGTTAACACATATAATGCTTCTTAAAACCATGCTCAAAAATTAGGCAAATCTACCAAAGAATGTTTTTCTTCTATTTGCCAAGATGGATAAAAATCATTATGATAAATATTTCCTGGTTTAGATGCCTGAGTATTTGTACTTGAATAGGTGGCCATTTTTTCAACAAATTGATTTAATTTTCACTCTCACTAAAATAAACATTAGGTGCCTATTATTTCATTTCTCCAAAGCCTGGCTTTAATACTTTTGTTGGAATTTTTCCATTTCTTTCTGGCTTTATTCAGATTAAATTTCTCTACCTCTCTAATTTTTGAATAGGAATTGAGGAAGCTGCCCAGTGAGTTCACTTTCTCAGTTCAACTATCTCATTCTGACTGTATCTGGCTGCAATTCAAGGATTTTTGTGGTGTTTGGAGTTGCCCCCAAAAACCCCAACTGGTGAAATGTATCAAATAACTTCATGTGATAGACTATTTTTAGCTTTGATGTCAGCATTTTTCATTTCTTGCAGAGCTATAATTAATTAAATTATTGTTTGTAATTTATTCAGCTGTCTTAAATATACACTATGCACACACTGAAAATACAAGCATGAAGTTAAACTTCTCCCTGGATGACTCTAACACATTAATTCTTGTCGTATTTTTACAGTGATTGATTTTACTGCTGATTTCCTTCAGAGTATTTGCATTAATGCATACTGTTTTATAATATTTGTTTTCTGAAACTATATTGCAGCTGAATTAAGAAAAATAGATAAATTATTAATTAAGATTTAATGATTGAAAATTGGAAATAATTTGCTTACAGCAACTGCTCAAGCTCCAAGTGCAAGTGGAGCTCATTAATGTTACTGTGGTGGGTTGACCTTGACAGGAGGGCAAGTGCCCACCAAAGCCACTCTGCCACTCCCCTTCTCAGCTAGACAGGGCACAGAAAGTGTGATGAGAGGCTTATGGGTCGAGATAAGTCTAGGAAGAGGTCACTCACCAGTTACCATCACAGGGAAAGCTGACTTGATCTCAGGAAGTTCAAAGTATTACCAATCAAATCAGAACAGATTAGCAAGAAAAAGAAAATTAAATCTTAAAATACTTTCCAACCACCCCTCCCTTCCTCCTGGCCTCCACTTCAGAACTCTCTACCTCCTCCTCACCAAGTGGAGCAGGACGATGGGGAATGAGGGCTGCATGTGCAGTTCATCATGTTGCGTCCACTGCTCTCTCCTCCACAGGGGGAGTNCAGGGCTGTAGCTCTCACATATTCTCATTCCTCTCTCTGGCTGCAACTGCTCAAGGGTTTTTTTCCCTTTCTGAAATTAGTTATCTCAGAGGTGCTACCACGAGTACAGATGGGCTGGGTAGTGTGTCCATCTTGCAGCTGGTTGGTATTGGCTTTGTCAGACATGGCAACAACTTCTGGCATGTTCTCACAGAAAACTCCCCCTTAGCCACCCCCTACCAAGCCTTCTCCAAAAAGTATATTTTTGGAGAATTTTCTCTCACAATGGTGAGCTGTTTGTTAAAAGTTTCTAAAACTTTCAGAACAATTTTTCCCCTTTAAATCATTACCAGTTGGAGCTTTCCTTACTGAATTATCTGTCATTCTTCTTTGACTCAGAGAATATTACCATAGCTTTAGATGATTAAATTGAAAATAATTTTTACTAATGCTTAAACAGAAGATTTAATTAGGTCTCACCTTCAGAGGCTTCTAAGATCTATGGTGGTTGCTTTAAATGCTCAACTCTTACTATTAGAATGAAATTACTGTGAGCAAGAAAGAAAGATGAGAGTTGGGACACCTGAGAAAATATAAGATGAAGTTTCTCCTGTTTTTATTCAAGAGGTATATAGTTTCAAATCTCTGATTACTAATTTTTAAAAAAAATTATTTTATTATCAGTATTTAGACCCTCAGGTCTTCCAAAAGGTAGATAACTTGTAGGGAAACACGCAGACTGTGGGAAAGAAATTATTTGAATGCAAAACTTTTTGTTCCCTATAGAGGTTTGAATAAATATTTTAGATAGCAGTGTGCTAATCTCATGATAAAAATACTTTCTCTTTGCTTTTAAAACCAGAAATTATTTAAATCCTTTAAACTTTTGACTATAATTTGTAAATTCTTTCAATTTTCTCAATAATTATATTAAAGTGCAAATAATATTTATTAGAAACTAAGTTATGGAAAGGAATTAAAAGAGTTATCAAATTAACATTATGAGTATTTTCTTAGATGGTGGGTATTTTTTTGCCTTCATCATAGGTTTCAGAAGAAGCTCTGCATCACAGCACTGAGGATGATGAGTCTTCCCAGGGAATGGAGCCCTATCTTGTGCGGAGATTATCATCCCGTAACATTCAGCTTCCCCCGCTGGCTTTCCGGCAGTTAGAACAGGCAGACTGGGATAAAAGGAATGATACTGAGACTATCCCAAGGCCCACGACCCTTCCACTAAGGATACCTCCTCTGATTGCCATTACAGCTGCTGAGTCCAGCAGGTAAGGTCCAGCACTTTGTTATTTATTTAACATTCCCTATGGCAGGTGCAGGGCTGCAGATGCTGCTTCTAGGAGAGAAGTCTATTTCTTTTCTGAATCCCCTAAATGAAAAAGTTGAATAAAATATCTATAAATTTGTGCCTCACACTTGGTAATAATACTTTTGGTCATATCTAGTAAGGCAAACTCTAGAAAACATTTTCTCTGACTGTTATTAATACTTTATATTCTGAAAGAAGGTTTCTGGAGGCTTGATTAACCATTCATGATGATGAAGAGGAGGAGGAGGTAGAGGATAGAAGCAGCTTTTTATACACAGAATTCTTTTTAAAATGATACAATTTCAAAACTAGTTTCACGAAATCTTGAGGGGATTTTGCCTGCCCTTGTATATCTACATTATTTGTACATAAAAGGCTTGAATTTATTTGGTTCTATGATTTCTATTGTAGTTTCTTCATATTACATCTGTGACTTTTTATATAATACATGTTTTCTAAAGTAAACTTTCCTGTTCTTAAATTTTTTGATAAATTTTTTTTTCTGTCCTTATTTTCTGTCCTTATTTTCCATAATATAAAGTGTTTATTATTAAATTTTTGCTTACGGTGGTGAAGGTAGTGCAGCTGTTTGGTAACATGATAATATATAAGGAAAAGGTAACATGAACACACCGAGAGCTAAAATGCAGTACTGAAGAATTTTGGAACAAGTGTCCTGAGAAAATACTATATTCTGAATAATCTAGTTATGAAAAGAATGTAGGACTTGTAGTACATGAGTAAACCCATAAATACTCATTACAGTGTTTAGCCAAAAAAACCAGCTAATATTAACATTGAATTTAATATCACTTCCCATATCTTATTTCCTCCTATATATCTTTATTTTTTGAAGAAGTTAGACCCATTCTTGAAATATGCTCACAGAAATGCAGACTACATCCATAAAAGCATGTAAACATTTAGATTGGTTACAAATGAAAATATTATTTGCAGAGTTAAATATAATGAAATTTAGTGATGTTTTGAAGGTAGATTGGTGTCTTGATTTTTTTGTCTTTATCCGTGGAGTCTGGAGAGAAGATTAAGTTATAGAAGGAAAATAAGTGCAATGCTTCTAGTTACACTGACTGGAAAAAAAAAGTGTGATCCTGATGTGATACATCAGAAAGATTAGAAATCAGAAAGAAAATCATTGTCTGATGAAAATGGCTCAGTGATTATACATTTCTGGAGATTCTGTTATTTTCTAGGCTCGAAGGTTCCTCAAATAACAGATCTAAAACATTGTGGTTATTATGCGTAGCTATCTGCTGTACTCAGAGAATGATTGCTTCTTTGAGAGGTTTCTCTGTGGGTATGAATCTCTCCTCAGCAGTAAGAGATGGCTTTGTACCCTGTCTATGCCATTTATTCCTGTGGTTGGTAGGAATGTGTCTTGAAGCCGGACAAAACAAGATTTATTCTGAGAGTGACAGGGAAACAGCAGAGAGATTGTTGAATGGAACTGCCGAGCTGTTTAAACAAATAAACTAAATCTAAACACAACAGCAAAAGCAATCGTAATTTTGATCTTACATTGTAATATAAAATCTTTAGCTTTTATGATTCTTTCTTAGCTAAAGAACAATTACAGTGATACAGGAAGAATATTGTTCAGGAAATTAAATTTCTCTAGATGTTTAGTGCTATTTTTCAGTTGTTAGCTCTCCCTCAAGCAGCTATGAATTTCCCATTTACATGCTTATTATGCCAGCCAAACATCTGGAGAAAGCTATCCTTTTATCTGTCTTCTTGTCTGCATGAAAGTACATAAACTTAGGGGTCCTATTATGTCTGTGGAAATGCAGCTTACCTCCCTTGCCTTTGAAATGTGCAGTTGAGGAGAGGGAATCAAAGTGTGGGTGTGAGGATTCTCTGTCTTCAGTAGGTAAATGAAGCTAGAGGAGCATTTGGGTCATAGAAACTCATTCTGAAGCAGAAGAATGAAAACATCCTAAATTATAAATGTATGGTTTTGGAAGAATATGCTAAAAGATTTAAAAGATAGCATTATAAAGCCCTTATGCTGTGATTTAAGTGACTGGAATGTGCAAAATTAAAAACAATGACAGTGGTCATTAAATAAAATATGTGTTCTGTTCCTGGACATCCACATATGCATGTGTGTATACACAAACTCCCATTTTCATTCTCCTTTTCTCTCCCTTTTTCTCTCTCTTTATGCTGTCACAGGATTGTTTCTGGTTGTATGTTAGTTTTGTAGAGGAACTAAAACAAAGTTTATAGTTTAAAAAAACCAAACAAAATCCAAAAAGCAGCAGAGATTAAAAGCTGGAAAACAATTTTTCAGGAATGTTTTTCTTAATCTTTTGTACTTTGTAAACTCTTACCCTTTTGACTCTGAGACATCGCAATGCCTTGCCATTTCTTTCACCCTTCTAGTTTCCTTCCATACACACGTGGAGCCAGATTCTTATTTTTTTTATCCAGGTTAGACTGAGACCCTAAAAAATATAATTGTTAAGATGAAGAATTTACGTCTCCTATTGAAGTTTCACTTGCAAAAATGCTTAACGTGCTATAAGCCCAAGTGCTTGAAAATTGATAGGCTGACCCTGCAGCTGGTATCATCCATTACAATTCTGAAATGTAGTAATTGCCAGATCTTCTATGGGAAAGACTAGAAACAGGCAGACAATTGCTTTTAAAATTTCAGTTCTTCCTTTATTTTTATTGTTATTCTTATTTCAATTTCTATTTTTAATTTTAATTTTTTTATTTTATAAGCAATAAACTATCTATACAATATTTAATGTGATATTTTACTGTAAGCTGGGGTAGCTTGGCTATTTGGGGTGTGGTGTATGATTTGGCCAGTTTTCCTCAAATAACTGTAACTAAATTTAATTATGGTTTTGGTGTAGGCAACAGCTATAATGACATTTAATATTGGATGCACAGATAAGAAATGATTGACAATAGAATGCTTTTGATTTCTCCAAACCAGCTGGTATTAAAATGGTGGGGGACTATTATGTATGGGAAGTTATTTATTTGAAGAGATTTAAGGTATTTATCTTACCTACTTTGTAAGGTTTTATTTTAAAGGTTTGCTTACCTCTGTATTTGACGAATAGCCACAACTCCCACCCTGATTCAATACTCTAGCAAATATTTATAATATGTAGCATGTGTGATACCATATATTTTATTTCTTCTTTCAAGCCCTAGGACTTGTGATTTAGGATAACTGATCAAATCTCTCTGTAATTATGGTATTGATTTGTCCAAAGCTCCATGAAATATGATGGAAGTCTATTCAGTCACCTTTGTTCTGGAAACAATCTCTTCATTGTCCAATTCCAAAGAAGAGATTGTTATGAGAAGGTGGGAAGTGACATGGCATTTGTGTGCCACAGCACATATACCTACCCTTTCCGTGGTACAGATCCAAGGTGTCAGGGATTGAAGTATTTCTTTGTTTTGCCTTTTAAGAACAGCTTTTTCGGTGAAAAAGGACTGTCCCAGTTGTTGCTGTGATACTTATGTCCTCTTAACACATGTGGCTGACAAAATCTGATGGGAAATGTCATGTTCATTGCATGCAAACTCCAGAAACATGAGTTGGAGATTTCATTAAAAACATTTGAAAGCAAAAACTTGTTTTGGAAAAAGAAAGCTTAGAAAGGTTTTCATAACAAAAATATATAAAATAATCTGGTGTTTCATTTAGTTATCTGTGATTTGTTATGTATAGTGTCTCTTCTTACTATTTATTCAAGTCTTTACTCAAACATCATTTGGGAGAGATTATTTTAATTGTACAACATAAAATCTATTTTAAATCACTTTTGTATTGCTTATGTACAATTGAGAGTGTGCATATTAGTGTGTTTATGAAACTCCAGGGAGCTACAAGAACAATTTACATGACAGCTAATTTCTGAAGCATCTTTTTTGCAATGTTCCTTCTGTCTTAATTTATGTTTTTTTTTTAATTTAAGTTCTGTGGATTCAATAGTCATACTGCTTAAAACTTCTGTGTTTTATTATCCACTAAAGAGGCAATCAACACTCTCTATATTGGAAATCAGATGAAAACTTGATTTAAAATTATCCCCAGGCCCTTTAAAGATGAACTTAAAATTTTTAATATCTGTTTTTGAAAGAAATATTAGTAAATTTTTATTAGCGTCATCACTGTAAGTTTGATACTATGGCAATACAGAATGAGAATCTAGTTTCAAGCTAAATGTGTCTTAATGCCTACCACTTGATTGCTTATTGTCTTTTTCATGTCCAAGAAATAGCTCAAAGACTAGAGTTTGTCCTCTGTAGTCAGGGCAAGAAAAGCTTTTTCAAATGTTAGAAATGGAAATATGTGAATCCTGAGCCATAATTTTGCAGTTATTTGCTTACTATACCAGCAAACTATTTTTAAAAGAACGGCTAGGATGCTGAATTTTTGTTATTGTTTTAAGGAAATGAGTATTGGAGAGAGATCATAAAAGTGGTAAGATTTGACCTTAGCTGAGTAACACACAATAAAAATAAAAGCTGGGAAAAGCTGCTCTTCAGGTCTATTTATTTGCAACTCAGTGGAGTAGTGTATGTAATGAAAATAAGTGGAAAATATGGCTCAGAGGCTTCTGAAAGAAAAAGAAAGAGAAAAAATGGAAAATTTGTTATTTTATTTATTTTTTAACTCAGAATTATGACCTTGAGCTTGCCAAGTAGTAACTTTTCACAGAAAGGTTCTCATGGGTCTAGGCTCTCGTCAACAGCATTTGTGTTCCCCAATTCACCTTATAGTCAGGAATAATGAAGAGCAACACAATAATTCTTAGCGCTTTTATTGCATACTTCTTTATTTCAAAAGCATTATAAACATGAGAAAATCCTCACGATACCTTTGGGTAACCTTTTCAGTTAGTGAAAACATAGTGTTATTTTCATTTTATGCATAAGAAAGCTTGTATGCAAAGGCGTAGTACAACTGGCCAAGGCTAAAGAACAAGCTGGGAACCAAATGATGAAGAGAATTCAAGAGTTTTTGACTCCTGGTTTTGTGTCTGCTTTATATTACCTGTTAGAAAGTTGAGGGTAGATCTTAGGGAAAAAAATATGCCTTACATTTATCTCAACCTTTAAACTAAGACTACTATGTCAAGGAGAATTTTACTGATCAGGTCTTGGAAGGTTTGAAGTTGTTAGTAGTAGGAGTTAAGCACATTACTGTCATTATGCATCCAGACTCACATTGAACCTGTGTTTCTATCACACTGACTCAGTCACATCAAACTCTGACTGCAGTATCTGTCACGAAGAAAACTGTATTTAATTACTGTGGAAACCAAATTGAGCCAGCATTTAAGTGCACATTTCTCAGTGGGAAAAAATTAGTGGGAATTTTTGAGGTTAACTTGATGCTAGAAGCTTTAATGTTTATGGCATCCAAGCTTTGGCTTTTAAGACAGTCTTCTGTGACCAGTGTCCACAATTTCTGTGGTGCTATATGGATCCCAGAACAATTTTGGAGGACAATATAAAAATAATTCTGTTGGTCAAGACCTTCATTGACTTGATGTTTAAGAGATGTAAGGAGGCTGTGAAGATGGCAGGTCCTGTACCAGAACACTTACTTGCATAATAATATTTCTTACTACCTGTGGATAGCTTCAGATGTCGCAATTACCTCCAGCCCCTTGTCTCCCAGTGAAAAGGATTTTTTAAACTTATGTCTAGCATTAACTGAATGATTTAGATCTGATGCACAGGTGGAGGACATGGAGGACAGCAGGTATGTGTACAGTCCAGCATCGACTATTCTGAAATCCGTTTTAAAAATTGGAATTTTGATCAACTCTTGCTGTTTTATTCAACAATGGTAAAACTTCTAATTTTTCAATTTGATGTAATTATTTATATAGCATAGACTGGAAACAGATATTACTGTAAATATTGGATGTATAGTTTATGTGTAAATGTATTTTCTAGTTCAAGAATGAATGTACAATTATTGTTTAAAATATGTATTTTGAAACAGTTACTTTCAAACAATAGATAAATCAGAAAAAAATCTAAAACCAGTGATTCACCAGTGATAGTGCAATGTGAAAAGTAATGCATAACACAATATACTTCTTCACCATGTCATATTTACTCCAATTTAGAGATGATAAAAGAAATCAGAGAGCTTATTCAGTCAGAGGAATACATCTTGACAAGGATCTTTTCATATTGGAAATTATTCTTTTAGATTAGCTTCACTAGTGAGGATGTGTTGGGCTCTTTCTGATTGACATTTCAATCACCTTCCCAGCAGCATTGTATAAATACAAATGGGAAACTGGACTGTCAAAGGCACATGAATCTAAGGCAAAAAAGGAATCACTTCAAAAGAGTGATCCATCCAGCAGTTATGGGTGAATCCAGCCTTTGGGACAATTTCATCCAAGCTGCCTTGACCCAGAAGGATATGGTTGATCATTGAAGGAGACCACAGAGCAGCTCAGAGGCAGCTGGTGTGGTTGTACGAGAAACGATGCCTAGTCTCTGAGCAGCCAAAGCACACAAGAGAGAAAATCAAATCGGAAACATATTAATTCTGAGCATTTACATCTTTCTACACGTCTGTGTCCACAGTCGCTATTGTATGATCTCTGTTAAGACTGATTACAGGTTTTATTTTCTTTCAAAATATTTGCTTCTTTCTCTAAATTAGCAAGTGACCAGGAGTTGCACAGGCAAAGAAAGGGTGTGGGCTATGTAGCGAATCAAGAGGTTGTCAGCAGTTCTTAGATCTCTTATTTTAGTACAATCATGTGGAGAGAAGCATCTGATCACATAATCTAGTAATTAGTAAACACAGTTCATAGTAAAATTAGATGCTATTTTATGGCCTTACTCTATTTATAACGTAAACTATTGTAGGCTAAAAAAATTCTCTAGGAAGAAAATGGGTGGATTTTTAAGAGGTTACTTGCCTTTGTAGGTGTATAAATTATGGCTGTCCTGTTCTTTCTTTTTTCAAATATTTGCTTATGGCCAGTACAGGTTACAGGATACTCTCTAGAAAAACTCTTGGTCTGGCTAAGTGTAGTCATTCTCTCATAAAATGCATTGTAATAGTTTTTTTTTTCTAGACCATGACCATCTGTTAATAATACACATTCCTTCAGCTTGATTCTGCAGAAATTTCATCCATGTTCAGACTATCACTAACCATAACTTGGCTAATACATAAGCATGTGCATAGCAAGGCCTTAATTTGTTTATGATTTACATATTTTTAATGTATTTCCAGTAACAGTTCACATTACTAGAAAATGATGCTGTTAAAGCAGATTCCAAATGTCACTTTGGAATATGAGCATCTAAGCTTTCAAGATTGATGTTTAAATAGGTAAAATATAACAGCCAACTATACATAGAATATTTTAGGTAGTAGTGATAAGGCATTTCACTTGTAGGATTATGCATTGTTGCAATAGAAAAAAAAAAGCATAATGATAAAGTTTTACCAAAATGCTATTTCATTAAATGATACAATTTTTTTGAAACTTTATTTTGAGAAAAAGATCATTTTGTATTCTTACTGATGAAACTTAATCTTCTTTTCACTATGAAGCATTTTTTCAATTTGAACAATATAATCTCTTATTAAGCATAAAGCTTAAATGGAGAAAGTCAGATTTGAATTTATTGAATTTATTTATCAATTCTTTGATTTCCATTTAAAAAATTCAGTGGAAAATTCATAGAGCAGAAAATTAATAATATTCCAGTTTGGAACACAGGGGAATAAATGGGATTCTGAAAAGAGGAAGTTGTTTTCTTCACATTTGTAATCAAAATGATACATTGAAATGATCCAGCATGGAAAGTGATTTCCACATACACATTTTACAATAGGTGTAGTCTCTGAGAACAGTTTTTAAAGTAAATTCACTCAACTACTAACTTAATTTTTCTCTTTCTAGTCTAAGGCTTCAGATTGTCTTCTGGTTTCCCTTTCACTTCAGACAAAGGCTAGACATTAGGTCTCTGAATAGAAAATGAATCAGATCCTCTTCAGAAAAATATACCATGGTTTATCTTTCCATAAAATGGTATTCTTTAAAAGACATAAAGTCTATAAAGTGGAGATTAAAAGAAAGGACTTCAAAACTATCTTGAAAAAGTATATGGACAGATAGTTTTTTGTTATTGTTACAGGAAATAAAATAGAAGGGCCAAGCCATGAAAGGCTCTAACTCCAGTTTTAACTCTTTCTAAGGAGCGAATACATTATATGGGATGTTTTTCTTAGATCTGTGTCTTTAACTTCTGAGTACAGACTATCTACTCCATGGGATAGAGTAAGATCTGGTTGACTGCTATTACTTTCAGTTAAGTAAGTTTCTCTACCATCTCAGGTAATGGCTACGTAATAGTTTTATTCTCTGTTTCCACATCCCTTTTCAACTATAATTTTCTTCAATTCAAAGGTAACTATTTTCTTTTTCTGATAAAGGTGGCAAGTTGATTAAATACAACAGCTTGAGGATGAGAAAAGTGTGATTAGATGGATACAGAACCTCACAGACCTTACAATAAAAGGTTTCATTATGACACTCTATGGCCTTATCAGATCAAACATGTCAGATGTCTGCATATCCCTAACAGAAAATAAAGATAATTTTTGATAGCTATGTAAGACCAAAAATTCATTGAACAGAAGAGGTTGAGACATTTCAATTGAAACAAATCAGCAGCATGGATTTTCAGCTGCTTTAATCTAGTTTTATGTACAAGCAATTGGATTTTTATGACTACTTTGTCAGAAAAGTTTGAGGGAGTTGTGTCTTTCTCTGACTGTAATCATACTGCAGTATTTCCTTCCTAGGTTTCCTTCTGTTAATCTGTTTCAGCTCATCTCCTTTCTCCTCCAGATGTTTACATGCTTACAGATGTTTATTACAATCTCCATCAACTGTTAAAACATCTATTAATCACACATATTCTGCTCTTCTTAGCCTGCCACAATGCAGGATAGTTCTCTTTCATGTTCTGTGCCATTTTTGTAACTGTTCCTTATCTTTGACAGAAGACCTGAGTTCAGTATGTTTTGAAGTTATCACCACTGGACACATGCATGATTGGTGGAGTACCTTGAGTAAACTGCATACAGTAACTTATAAAATGTGTATCAGTAACTTATGCTATATTGAGTATCGTGGTTTCTATGATATTTTATATTAAAAAAATTACTGAATGCTTTGTGCAATTGTGGGAAATTAATTGTCAGCTTTTTTATAGGTAATATAAATTCAAATGTGGATAGCACCACTTGTTTAATATAGAGAGAAGATTGTAGCAAGACATTCAATAAACAGAAGTAAAGCTTGATGTCATGCTAGTTATTTTTCACAGTCAAAGGTCTAATCAGATTTTATAATTGCAAAAGTAAAGCATACGAAAAAATTCTTAGCCCCAAATACTACTTTTGAAATGCTTCATTAATTATGTATGCATGAATCAGTAGCAATTGCTCTTCCGCATCAAATGTGAATATATAATTGTGCTTTTTGATTCACAGATTAATTGGTGTAAATTCCGACAATAACTATGGTTTTGTCATGTTTATGTTTGTTGCTAAAGTTTCTTGATTTAGAACATTCTTGCAAAGCCTGATTCTTCTGCATGAAGAGATAGTGGCAAAATCCTTTTAAATTAAGTGGTGACAGGATGCGGCCTACACAGAGGTGCTAAAAGCTGTGTGGGAGATTAATGTAAAGATATCAGTAATCTGGGGTTTCCTCTGGAGATAGTTCCGTAAATTTAGCCTTAATTGAAAATAGAGGAAAAAATAATCCTAAGATTTTCTGTGTTAAGTAAAAATTACATGCTAGCTTAAAGTGAAAAGCAATTATTTAAAAATGCAATATAACTATGATATTTTTAATGTTGTAGAGAAGCAAATCAGACAAAAATGAAGGAGGTATAAAAAAAGCCTTTAAACCCCTAATATTAAGATAACAACCCAAACCAAGAAAAGTTGGGTTATCTTTAGTTTAAAAATCTTTAAGCTCTTCGCTAACATGCTTGTATTTCAGATGATTGTTACTGGTTTCCTGGATAAAGTAAAGGTTACACATACTTTAGAGAAGATTTACACAAAATAAAGCAGAAGTTGCCAACCTGAAAAACAGCTTCATCCGTACATATGAATATACTTGAGAGTTAAATTTCTTTCAATATTAGTGAATACTGAATTTGTGTTAGAAACTTTTCTATGGTTCTGATGACTGGACCTCTGAGGATTTTTCTTCTTGCCAAATGCCTAAGTGTGTAATCAAATCATGTCTGTTGCTGTTTTTGGGATCTCTATTACTGACCTGAATAGAACCTGAGCATCCTGAATCCCAGTCAAACGTAAGTAGCATTTCAATTACAGGCTGAATTGAAGAACCATTATTCCTTTGATATATGCTTACCCTTACATAATACCTTGTTGACAGATGTGATATCTGCAATTTCTGAGAAAGGTGAGGAATTTCTAGGAGTTGCTAGATGTAAGACGTTCCTCTGTATTTGAGCACAGTCATTTTAATACTGGGTTGTTTTGCCTAGCGTTGATACACCTTGAATTTTGAAAATAAAACCCCCAAACAAAAAGCTCCAGCAATAAAAAGAATTGTTAAAAATGTTAGCAAGAGCAGTCCACCAAAGCCCAAGTAAAGATGAGAAACAGACCTTGAACTGTATTGAAAAAATTGAGGAAATAAGCGCTAAACTTTTCAAGTGATTTTAAATATTGAACAGAAGTAGCCTGAGATAACCAGGATAGTAACGTCAGAGAACATCTATTAAAGAAAATTGAAATACAATTGTAGTTGTTGTAATTTTCAAATGAATTTGAGGTTTCTGCTTTTCAGCTTAACTATAATCCACTGACAGTGGTGCAGCTAAAAGTAATTGTAGTCAGAGAAGAGACATCCAAGCCTCAAACTTTTAAATTGTAATTTAGACCTTTGAGTAGCTGCAGTTCAATTGACAATAAATCTTCACTCTTCAGTCTCAGAGTGTCAGCATGGTCAATTAAATAAAAAATTGGCAAAGCCTTTGTAGAGTGCTTTCCAATGAGCCCTGATGATAGTGCAGGATAACAGAAGTAATACAGTCCTCTAATACAGCAGTAGTAATTGTTACTTTCTTTTGAACCAATTCATGAGATGCTGTCAGCATTACAATGAGAAAAAAAAAAATTATGCTCTCTTTTGGCTTTAAATCTTATTTAGAAATTCAGTACTTTTTTTTTTATTCATCAGTGATTTAAATCCAGGTGGTAGGACTAGCATCTTTAAGACAGGGAATTCAGTAATTGTTATCTGTTTTTTTTTTTAATTAAAAATTAAAATTACTTTAAGTAGTATAGATAATTTAAAAAGGTTACTAGATAAATAGCCTGCACTTCATAAAAATTTTTGAAGATATTTGGACAAAACTTCTCACTCTACAAAATACAGAAAATCAAATTTATAAGCCAAGCTTGATTGTGGTAAGGCATTTGCCAAGAAGCAAGGTGAAGACAAGCAAAGAAATCTCCTGGAAAAGCTAGCTATCATTTTCATACATTTTGTCAAGGCTAATTAAATGTGCATAGAGAATGAATGAAATAACATTCAGGGAGTACCAGGGAACTGTGATGAGAATTAATAAATGATATTGTTGAAATTGTTTAAATTAATACAATTTCTTCTTCTATAGCATTTTCCATATGAAAGATCAAGACCTGTATGGTGCTTAATAGCTACATAGCTACGTAATGCAAACATATCAATTATACAATGTGCTTAACTAAGGATTAAGAGGGTATGCCACAACACATTTAAGAGTGCAGAATGCTTTGGAAAACAGTGGAAATATTTTTACTACCAGTAGAGTGGTGTAAGAGAATGAACTAAGAATATAAAATTCACTTAGAAGTTACAGTTGAATTTTTTTCTCTCAATCATCTCAGTTGAAATTGCCCAACACTACCTATTTTATGACAGCATTTACTGTCAGCAATTATTTCAGTTATAAAAGCAGTAAGTGGATTACAATTTCTTACTGAGCACTATCTCTCAGTCAGAGAAATCATAAGTGTTGAGCTACTTGTGGTGGTTTTTATTTTAGCATTAAATGAATGTTAGCTATTCATCATTAATAAGATCAAAACTGATGATTTCGTCACCCGAGTGATCAGCAGCACTCAAAATCATAATTCCCTGACGTATGAGGTGTTTGCTGGTATCTAAAACCCAAGGACAGAAGTTAATACAATCATTTTTTGTTATTGCACATTGCAAGAAAATAAACCTGTACTTAATTTATTCTGTAGATAGGACTTGCAGCATTTGTTGCTTCCTACAAAGATATAGATTACACACACTTTTGGGAAAGTATTCATTACCAACATTTTATGTGCGTGGAAGGCTGCTGTTTTACTCATGAATACCCTCATGATACTAAATATATGAACATTCTTTCATTAAAGAGTTCTCTATTAAGAAACAATGAGACCTATGACCTCCAAACCACCAGTAACAAAAATGGAAAGATAAAATTTTACAAGAGTTCCCCATTAATTCTGAGCTGTTAATCACAATAGTGGCTAGGCACTTATAATTTCCAGCATCCCTGACCCCGTCTTAATCCCTTTTTGAGTACAAAATTAACACATTCTGATTGCACTGGACCATGTTAGTACAAGCAGCATGTAGTCACAGTGCTCTAAAATAGGTAATAATTTCTAAGTCTACTGTTGCCTCTGTAAAGCTGATGATGAGATAGAGGAGAAGCAGGGCAACAGTGCTTCAGTTAACATTGACCCAGGAGAGACACAGCTGGGAATGGTTTCAGAGTTTCTCTCTTTGTGATTGCTGCCTTGGATAGTGACAAGCTGGCTAGCATCCCTGTATGGTTTATAAATTCTGCAAATACCAAGCAGAAGCTCAAACTTCATTTTTTTCTTTTTTGTAAAGAACTGAAAAGTACATTCTAATAATCCAATCTCTATTTCTCTCCACTTGACAATACTGGTGAGAGGAAAGAAGGAGGTGAAGAGAATGGGTGGGTGCTAGCTGAAGTGCTAAGATCAGATAAAAGCATTCCACCACTTCTGTAAAAGAAATAATTTGAAAAACATGGCATTTTACTGTATAAACAGTTGCCCATGAGATCTTTCACATTTGTCTCTGGAGGGCAGTACTCTTCTTATGCAAGTGATTAATTTGACAAATGTGACAGAATTTTCAGCCAATGAATTTTGTATTTTCAGAGCATAACTAAACCTGATACATTATACAGGCTTCAGGCAAGTACTGCTATTTAAATAATGTTCACTTGTAGCTTAAATATGAGCTGAATAATCCAAGTTTCAATGAAGACAGCAGAAAAACCTCCTAGTGGTTTTAACTGGAGGACTATCAAACCAATATGACCTAATCTCAGAAAACAAAGCCATTAATAGCACCAGGGAATGTCTAGCAAGTGTAAGATGCACAAGTAACAAATGACAATTTCGATAGATAATGCTTTAAATTCCTTTTTAGACTTTAAGTTAATATCCTTCAATAAAGACCTTTACTTTGGAAAATTACAGAAGGGAAATTAAATTGCCAGTATTTACACTCACACACATTAATGAATGCTACTTTCTCCTCTATCCTTCATCTAAATAACAAGTAATCCATTGGCATGCAAAATTATATTTTACTATTCAAACTGTTAACATTTTTGATTCACCAATAGCAAGTGATAAAGAATGTTTTGATTGGAAATGTAATTTGTTAAGATAAATTGCATCTATATGATTTGTTTTCTTAAGATTAATTTTTTTTTTAAAATTACAAATCTTTATTCTTGAGTATATAATTAAAAATATGAAGTTTCTCCTCTGTTACAGATTTTTACACTTTAATTAGCTTTAATGTGTTATATTTTAAAATTTTTGTCTGTATCTGACAAAGTTAGGATTAGGTACATGTTAAATAATTCCAAACACAGAAATATATGATACAGATGAATGTAATTTTATTCTGAATGCTGTTTCCAAGAAGAAAATAAACTCTATTATTCATTCATGGTTATAGGATCTACTGCTTTATTTAGAAATACAAATAAAATAAGAAAATATATTTTTAGGAGGGCTTGAGTGTAATTAACTGGAATCTATTGGCGTGAACCTTTCCATTAATTTGCCTTCTAACTACCTGAGAACAGTCAGCCAAAATACATATATTGCTATTCCTGCAAACTGACTACTTTAAAGCTAATTTAAAAACATTTTTACTTTTTCTTTCTGTCTTGCTTGATAAAGTTGGAAAAAACTGTTAAAGCTGAGTGAGAGCTTAAAGAAATTAAAGAGGTATAGAGAGAAAACTATATAATGAAAAAAGAGTTGTTTCAACATTAACTGTACCAGAAATATTGGTTCAGTTGTATTAAAGAAATATGTAGTAGCC